>QAXD01000039.1:903908-950627 GCA_004335575.1 Haematococcus sp. NG2 | reverse complement strand
GCCTCCCTGTGGCACACCCCGCAGCTCCGCAACAATCTTGAAGGCAGCTGCCGACTGTTCTGTTCTGTTCTGTTATGTTATGTTCTGTTCTGTTATGTTATGTTATGTTGTGTTTGCATTGTGCGGAAGAGCAATGAATGAACGCAGAGCGGCACCTCATTATTCACAAGCATGACCGCATCTCCTGCCTCACCTCACGAGTGCGGATGTGTGCCTATGGTTGGCATGATGTTCAGAAAGCGGTTGAGCAGGAGCGCCGTCACTTCCAGAGTGATAATCTGGCTGGTCCCCTGCGGAGTAACTTGGAGCTGCTCCCGCGCCTGGGCATAGAGAACCTGGTGCACGGCATGAGTGACAAGCTCACAGCTGTATTTGTGGAGGGTCTGCCCAATATTCTCAACACAGTGAGTGTTGCGGTACAGCAGTAGTGGCAGCAGTTCCAGACCATAATTCTTGTGTTTTGTCTCGACTGTGCACCACTGACACACGTACAACATCGGTCTGTTGTGCTTGCAGCAATGAAATGTGTGCACGAGACTCGCACTGGGGTTGCTCTTGCTGGGGGATCTGCAACAGTTGACTGACCTCTTGCTGCCACACACAGATTGAGCGTGAGTTGCAGAAGGTGGAGCAGCAGATCAGCCAGCTGCCTGTTTATGCGCCTGAGGGCGACCGCCTGCGTACCCTGAACACACTTCTGAAGGACATGACCAAGGAGATCGCTGTGGTCATGAACCCAGATGGCCGCACTACCAAGGGCCTGGGGTCTGCTGCATCAGACCAGCCGAGCGCCAACCTCAAGAAGCTCATGCAACGGCTGCGTGAAGCCCACAACCAGTTTGATGAGTAAGTGCTACAGATGGAGCGCCCTGCAAGGTTCCCACCTGGGACGACCACAAGGCGATGGGAAACGTGGTCCCGCCCAAGGATGGGCTCAGCAGTGGTGCCTTCTGCTGTTCCCTGCATGCAGGGCCCTCCGCATGACCAGTCCACGGCTTGTCATCAATGAATATACCATCGATGCACTTGGTGATGCTGATGAGGAGGATATGGAGTATACGTCCAAGGCATACACGCTGGATGATGTGCACGGTATCGTGCGATATGCGACCGTTATGTTGTGCCAATGACGGTTTGGCATTGCATAGTATGCATTGCAGCTGCCCAAAAATTGGCTTGTTGGCAGGTCACATTCAACATGCCACCTCGAGTACAAACAAGTGTACTGCTCAAGAGGCGTCTGACCCGCACGACGTGTACTTGCCGCTTCACCGCCGCTTCAGATATCCTGGTCAAGGAGCGCGGCCCTGAGCTGCCTGGCTTCCCACCCTACCAGGCACTCATTCACATGGTGGACGAGTTCCAGGCCAAGTGGGATGCACCACTGAACGAGCTGCTGCTCGCCGCAACTGAAATTGCGCGAACAGAGCTGGAGAGTATTGTGCATGGGCACACCAAGCACTACACCGTGCTCAACTCTCACATGATGTAAGTCTCACATGATGTAAGTGGACGCATGGCAGCTCTGTTTTCCTTTTCAAACCAAGCATGGGGACCTTAGGTGGCAAAGTGGCCATGGAGTCAGCACAGAAGTCAAATGCACCAACTGAACATTCCCTGTAGGGGATGGGTGCTGGACATGGTCGAGGCACACCAGGCCAAGACCAAGGAGGAGCTGCGCACAGTGCTGCTCCATGAGCGGGCCATGCCACATGTGGCTGATAGCAATACGGAGTACAAGGAGAGGTGCGCTAAGTGCCGGAACCTGAGGCGATGTGCTTGACTTCATGACTTGACATGTGCACTTGCAACCCGCACAATGACATGAACATAAACAACATACAGTAAACATAAACAAAGAATATAGAAATAGAGTCCACGAGTAGTCATAGACATGACCATATCCCATACCCGTAAAAGCGGCCTGTGTGTTTCATCTTTTCACAGCGCACTCCGACTTGGTGCTTTTGTTCACATCAATCAAGACAGGTACATGAGCTGCCATTGAGTATGTTGTATGCATGGCAGGTACATGGAGATAATGAAGAACATCAAGAAAATGATGTATGATGACAAATACGACAAGGAGAAGCTCACCCAGGTGCAGATGGTGTGCTCAATACCTGGTCCTGCAATGTGCCCCACGGAACTGCTACACCATCAGAATGAGGCCAGTGATTCTAAGTGCTACAAGTGAGGTAACAAACGTGACCTGCCGCTGACATGGCACTTCCTCCTGATGCAGCTCCTGGCCTCGATCAACAGCAGCACCAACAAGGAGGCCAAGCTGAAGGAGGTGCTGCAGAATCATGATGGCACTGCAGAGGTCAAGGCAATGTGGGATGCTCTGCACCTGACGGCATCTGTGCTGGCATACCACGAGGCAAGTGGAGTGCTAGTTGTGCCGCGTGTTGTTCACTTTTTGTATGGCTTGCTACTGTTGGCCCATCTACCAGCAGGGCTCAGTGAGATTATCTGGTGCTTGGAGTTGCTGCCACATCCTGCTGACTGCTCTGCCGACCCAAAGGTGACCTGGACTCGCACTGCTTCCAGGTGAGCCGCAAAACTTTCAGTGACTATGTGTTCAAGACAATCCGTGGCACCCTTCTGCACGGCATTGCAGAGAACTTCGACACGGCTATCGATGAGTGAGTGGCAGCACAATCAGCTGCACGGCAGATCATGGTAATATGTGACTCGTGATGCACCGCTGGAGGCTGACAGTTGCAACACCGCGTGCAAGTCGTTCATTGTCCATGGGCTGCTGCAACATGGCTGCAGGCACGTCAGCAAGCTGGCTGCAAATCGGCCACGTGCTGAAGTGGCCATGTCATTGATGGAAGAGGATCAGGGCACTCGCAAGAAGCGTGAAGCTCTCCTGCACAAGAGGAAGACGCTGCAGGCAGCCAAGCGCATTGTCGACAAGCTGGTCTAAGCACCTGGCATGCTTGCGCTGTAGTGGTGGGGTTGCCTCGAAGTTGATGGCCTCTTCATGGTGCACTTGTGTTGTTAATGCAGTTGCTATCTCGGCGCTGAAGGACATGTTGAATCAGCTGCCACTGCTGCTTGCTGAGGCAACCAACCTTATCTATATGCATGCTTGGGACTTGAAGAACGTGGTCACATTGAACTCGGCCCCAGACCCTGCCCCAAACTCCACAAGGGGCCCCGGCCTATCTTGCAGCATACTAAGTTGTAACATGAACCCTTCCCGCATTTTGTCCTTACATCATCATTATATTTCATTGATGAGTTAGGCACAGCTGGCACAAAGGGGCGCCCACATGCCACATGCCACCTCCCACCTCCCACCTCCCACATGCCTCAGCACCACACATCATCCCACAGGCGTGTCTTAGTCTTGCATGGGGCCAGGTGGGTGCGGAGCATGAGGATGAGAAACAGCATTTCCGCGTCCTTGCATTTGCATGTCCGCATTCTACTCGGTGGTCATGGTCATCAGCTGACCAGGCGGCACATGAGGCTTGGCTGGCCGCATTCTGTGTGGCACAACGCGCTGCAGTCAGCGGGCAGCCAGGTTCCCAGGTGTATCTGCCACCATCACTCATCCGCTGGCCACGGCATAACCACGCGTTCCCATTCACGCAGTCTCAGCGTACCTTGATGGGTCTGCTGCACCCGCTCAGCTGCTTGGGCTTGATGGGGCTGCGCCGCCGGGGCACGTACGGCGTCGGGACGCACCGTGACAGCCCCACATGTTGTAATCAGATGGCCTGACCTAGGTGTTCAATCACCAAATGGCACCTCTGCAAGGCGTACGTGTGCGGCATGGCACGCCTAGCAAGGGCTGCCTGCTGCAAGCTGTCATGGTCAACATGTCTTCATCAACTTGCTTCATAACTAGAACTGCTTGCAATGCTCTCTGAGGTGCGCTCTGGGACCTGACACTCTATGTGCTGCTGTACTGTGCAGTACTGTGCCTGTGAACCACTCACCTGGATGATGATGTTTCAAGCAAACAGCTCAAAGGCAAGACGTGGGTAGCAGCGAGTCGCAATGTCTACGGCCGCGCACCTGGCCCAGATCGCTGCAATTCCGGATCAAAAACAAAAGACAGAACAATATAGATGCGCTTTACAAAGCATACTGGGCTCTGCGTCTGTGGAAGCATGTCGAATCTTTGTGGACCACAGTAAGCGCATGTGGTTGTTATATTAATATTGTTCCTGTCTGAGGGCTGGTGGAAAACCTGGTGATCTGACTAAGACTTTACATTACCGTAGTGCTTTCGGATGATGTGCCCCTGGTCGTGAGCCGGCAGCTGCTGCAGCTTTTCGCACAAGAGATCTCCAAACTGCCCAAAGATGTGCACAAGCCAGTGGCCACGCTGTAAGTCGAGGGTTTCATGCATGGCATGAAGCACAGGTTGCGTAATGCACGTGTGCGGCGTGATGCATTTGACCCCGACTGTCTTGCTCATGGCATGCCCATGCAGCGCACTTGAGCGCATCCAGCCGCGTGTGGTGAGCTTTGAGGAGCCAGTGGCAGTGATCCGTGAGTCGCTGGCTGAGGTGCTGGAGGCGGAGGAGGAGTGGAGCAAAGCAGCAGCCATCCTGTCAGGCATCGATCTGGACTCAGGTGTGCATGCAGCATGGCAGGGGCAGAGGTGACAACAGCACACCCGGGGTGCAGAGACCCAACACCGATGAAGCCCTGACACGAGGCCTCCATGGCCGCGGATGTTCCTCCTGCTGGCCTTGCCTGCATGGGATCCAGAGGCTACCGGTGGTGCAAGAATTCAGACGGGCCCCACCCCCTTGGCTTACAGCAGAGGTCATCCCTAGGGATCGCTACCTCCAGCCACAGAGTGCCATCTTCCAGCCCTCTTTACTGATCAACGTGTAGACTTATGACCGCGATGTGTTGGTCCCTGCGTGGACCTGTAGCTCCACCAGGTCCACCTGCTGCCCTTCTGTTGCAGCGGCCCCATATTACCCTACCACGGCCGGTCCCCTCCTTGTAGTACATGCTTTTGTGTTTCCTGCACACATGCCTGTGCCCTGAACATGCATGTAGCCCAGCTGCGGCCAGACTTGTCCACGGTTCTGGGTGCGCATGGGCGTGCCCCTCGCAGGCATGCGCAACATCGACCCCAGCTACAAGCTGGCCAAGAACATCAAGATAGCCATGCTGTACCTGGAGGATGATGATCCGGTCAACAGCGAGATGTTCATCAAGAAGGCGTCCGCGCTCATTGCGGGCTGCAAGGTGGGCGGGCCCTGGGTTTCCTGGGGGGTGTGCTGCAAGGTGGCGCCAGCAGCACGCATTTCGACATACGGTAGCAGATGTGCTGGATTCATGCCCGTGCTGCTCCAGGCGTGACATCCGCCTGCCTTACGCCTGCCCTGTACTGCTCAGGACCCTGCGCTGGAGCTGCAGTACAAGACGTGCTACGCGCGCATTCTGGATTCCAAGCGCCGCTTCCTGGAGGCCGCAGCGCGGTGAGCTGGCTGGGTTGGCTCCTCGACACCGCATTTCCGTAGTGCAGTGCTGCTTGGCTCACGTCGTGTGCTTGCTGGCATGTAGCACCCACAGCTGGCTTTCATGTGGTCATCCTCGGTTGTTCAGGATGCATGCGTTCCATCCCCTTGGCCCTTGAGAAAGCCATCCATGCTGTTCACTGCCCGTGCGCAGCTACTACGAGCTGAGCCAGGTGGGTGGGCCACTGGCTGACAAGGTGGATGCAGAGGACCTGGCCACCTCCCTCACTGCAGCCATCACGTGCACCATCCTGGCGGCAGCCGGCCCGCAGCGCTCGCGCATGTTGTCAGCGCTGTACAAGGTGTGAACCAGCTGGCGCAGGATAGCTGGCCGCGACACTTGGCTGCTGCGTGTATTTACTGCCAGTTACATGTCTTGCGTCCCTGCCACGCTACCAAGTGTGGTCCGTGCACGCATCAAGGCACCCCGTCCTGCACCTACCCACCCACACCAGGACGAGCGCGCGCCCAAGCTGCCCGTGTTCCCGTTCCTGGAGAAGGTGTACCTGGAGCGCATCTTGCGGCGGTGAGGGAGTGTGTACGCTGCATGACAGCCCAACCACCACAGCTGCCTACCAACTGCACCCGCCCAGCAGGGCAAGGTGTACACACGGGAAGCTGTGGTTGCGGGTGTTTCAAAGACCCTTCACTGCTTGTTCGGCCCACAGGGAGGAGGTGCAGAGCTTCGCGCAGACATTACGGCCGCACCAGATGGCCACACTGCCTGATGGCACCACGGTGCTTGACCGCGCGGTGAGCCAGCACAACCTGTTGTCCGCGTCCAAGCTCTACAACAACATCTCACTGCAGGTACAGGGTGGTGCCGTGTACTGCAGGTGTACCATGGAGTTGTAGCTTCAAGGGTTACAAGACGCTGGCCTGTGCTGCCACTATTGCTACAGCTGCCAACAAGTGAAAAGATCCTTGCATCCTCCTCGTGTTGTCAATCACTTGTTGCACTGGTGTGTTGTGCTGCCCCAGGAACTGGGGGGTCTGCTGGGTGTGGCCCCAGAGCGCGCTGAGTCCATTGCAGCCGACATGATTGCTGACGGGCGGCTACGCGGCAGCATTGACCAGGTTCGCTCTATTACTGTGGATTACCCGTACTGGGGCCTGGGGCTTTACACCTGTTTGCTGGCAGGTATTGAAGGTTGCACCAACCAAATGGATACATGCTGACAGCCAATTGCACCTGCCTGATTGCTTGCCGTACTCTTTCCCTGTTCCAGGTGGAGGGTGTGATCCATTTTGATAACAAGGAAGATGTGCTGGTGCAGTGGGACGCACAGATACAGGTGTGTGGCAATATCCACCACCTTGTAAACATGACTGTTGTGGCAATGACAATAGTAGCGTGGATGTATTGCGCTGGATGTGTTGCGGCATGATGAGCAGTGCACGTGTACATTCAGGCTGGCAAAGTCTTTACTAAAATATGCTGATGCTGACTGTTTGCTGTGCAGGGCGTGTGCCACAAGCTGAACGATATTGTGGACACCATGGTGTCAGCGGGCATCAAGCTGTCAGCATGATGCGCTGACTGGAGAGCGCATCGTTGTGGGGCAGACCATTTTGAGGCAGGGTTCAGATGGTGAGAATACATGGGAGTCTGCTTATTGCAGTGTCGTGGCACTAGCTATCAGCACAATGATGTGACATCCCAAATGTTACATGCCTAAATGGTCTCTATGCAAGCTTGCGTACACTGCTCGTTCATGACTACAAAACGCAAAACAGCACAAGTGCGACAGGTTTTTCATGCCGTTTCCTCAGCCCCCTTCACCGTCAGCACCAGCAGTGGCACACCAGCAGCTTGGCCCCTTCCGCACGCTTCAAGGGCACTACAGGTGCCCTTGTTGGCTACTGCTGCAGCTTGCCAGGCAGCCTCGTGCCCGCAGCATTGCGCAAGCGGCCATTCGCAGTGCTGCCAGGTGCCATGACTTGCCGTACCTCCATGTATTGGCCCTGAGTATCAGATTTTCATGTGCACACCTCCAGCGTGTGCACCACCTGCTTGGCAGGTCTGTCCTGATGGCATTGTAATTGAGACCTAGCATGGCGCCCGATCTGTAGGGCATGGAGGCACATGACCAGGAACCCAACAGGAGACAGGTGGCACTGATGCAAGGATTTTATGCTGGAGCTGATGATCATGCGACATGTACAGCAAGTATTATCCAGTGGGCTTCAGCTGCAGCACCAGTGCTTACAGTGTCATTCACTGCAGCGCAAAGGAACCTGAAAGCCTGCATGAGCAATCTATTGTAATGCTGTGGTGTATTCGCTCAATGTTGGCATCTCTTTGGGCAGGTAATCTGATTGACCCTCATCCTGTCATACAGTGTGATGCTTTGTAAAGTGTGATGGTTCATGATAATGTCATGTGAGAAGAAGTCAGAACTGAGGCGTATGCATCACACTACGGCACCAGTACCGTATGGCATCAGGCCATCAGCAATAGGTCGTCCTGAGTACCGTGCATGAGAGGAACTTTGCGACACAATTGCGATCAGCTCTGACAAAGCACATGGTTTTGAACAACTCATATGCTGCAGCCTGTGTCAGACTGGAAGATATCAATCCCCGCATCTGTACTGCTTGGTGAATGTGCATCACTCTGGGTCTGAGTAGTGCTCCTCCTCCTCCTGGTCCTCGTCCCCGCCATCATCCCCACCCATCTCCCCCAGCAGGTCACCACCCAGCAGGCTGCCAAGCAGTCCACCCAGTGGGCCGCTGAACCCACCACCTCCACGCGGCCTCAGGTACACCGACTCGATGCGGTCGAGCATAGGGGCATATGAGGGATCAAGTGCGAGCGCTGCTTGATAGCGATCGCGCAGGAGCATGAACAGCGGCAAGGATTTGAGCTGCAGCGCCTGCGCCGTGGGGTTGGGGTTGCAACGACCACATGTGATGGTGCTGTAGGGTGCTAGGTGACTGAGGTTAAAGATTGGCTGTCAACAGCAAAATCGGCAACAGGCAACAACATCCGCGCATAATGTATTTTTGGTGCCTGCCTGCTTTTGCTCAGCCACCCCTGTCACACAGCCACCATGCAGCCCACCTGCAACAGCAGTGTGAGCAGGTTGATGAGAGGCGTGTCCTGTGGTTTGAGCTCCTGGCATGCAGCCAGCAGCGTCTTGGCGTGTGCCCACTGCGAGCCTGCAGTGGCGCGATGTGCGGTCGCCAGTACCTGCAAGTATGTAGGAAAAGCGTGCATGCACGCCCCGGCACGTTGTTCACAGCCAGAACTGCATGATAAGGAGTGCAGGATGTGACCAGGCGTGTGAACTGGAAGAAGCCCTGTTGCACATTAGTAGGTAGTGGCATGATCACATAAAGTGCATCCATGAAGCACGGCTGGGACATCCAGGGATGCCACACACAAAGAAGCATGTGTGGGACCCACCCACCTGCAGCACAGCATGTGCCACAAACATGTCGTTCTCCTCAGGTCGCCCATGCTCCATTGCAGACAGCAGCACTGCGTATAGCACGGATGGAGGAAGGTGCAGCAACATCAACCCAGAGCTGGGCCAAAACGGCATGGGCCCTGAACGATGCGTGAGTGGCATGCCAGCTCTCTCACGCCCTATTATCTCATGGATCCAGCCCAGCGCGATCACCTTGTGCATAGGCCTTGGCGTCATGGCCACGCGCAAAGTGCAGCGCGGCGCGCCCTAACTGGCGCATGCCACACGTGTTCCACAGGTACTGCGCAAACAAGTCGTGGATTTGGCGAGGTGCTGAGCTGGCATCTGACTTGCCAGCCGCCCACTTCACCGATGTACCCACAAAGCGTGCGAACTCATCGATAACAACCGCTTCGGTGGCTGTGCTGCTGCTGGCACCTGCCTGCTGCCTGCCTGCGCTGGTATCACTGCTGCTGGACCCAGCAGGCAGGGACACCTGGTGCAAAGCAGGCAGCGCCTGCACGATGTCACACACAGCAGCAAGTGCTGCACCGCCAGCTGCCACATTGTCCTGCTTGTATGCCTGTGGCGATCGTGGCAAGATGCGTGCAATACCAGGGAAAATCTTGAACCAAGGGCAGTGCAGCAGTCTGCCTGTGGCGCCGCACAGCACCAAACAGCAAGTGCTGCATGGCACAGGCAAACAAGCAGCATGAAGACAAGTTCCTAATCCAGTCCTGGAGATAGCCTACCTCTATGAGCAGCAGGCCCAGCTCCACTCCACATGTGGCCTGGCCTCGTGACAGCTGCATGATTGCGCCCTCCTGTGAGCGGCAGAGCGCGTAAAGGACAAATCAGCATACATGTGCCACATGGTGATGCATGGACACAACAGCCGGCCATGCGTGCCCCACCTTCAAGATCTGGTAACTGTCTTCCAGCTGCTTTTTGGCCCTGAACCTGTAATAAACTGTCTTGTACATTTGCTGCGCCTCATAGAATGAACCTGAATCCACTGTAGATTTAATTTTCTCCAGAACCTGTAGCGCAGGTCAAGGCAAGTTCATCATCTAGCAGCCTGCCATGCACGACTTCAAACCTTTCGATTCTTACCTTCGCTACACCTCCTGAGGTACCCATTTTACTTATGTGTAATCGTACGTTCAAGGATATGTTGCGAGCGCAATCTGCAACGATCAGCCAAACTGAAGTACGCCCGAAGTACAGTGGTGTGATGACCTGCTTCTTGCCCTGCCTCCTTTCCTTACTCTGTTGACTTCTTCCTTTCGTATGTATTGCTGATCTGAAGCCGAGGGTATCCGTGTGTGCTGCTGCGTGCTGCGACGCTTTGGTGATTTCACGGGAGGGCCACGCAATACGGCGCCCGCTGGATCAAGTCTTTACGGCCATTGATAAACATGGCCGACGAAATCGTCAAGCTGAAAGAGCTGCTGCTTAAAGAAAAGCAGCGGGCAGACCTCGCGGAGTCGCAGTTAAAGCAAGCCAAAGAGCAAAACATTGCGGTGGTGAGTTCAGGCGCCAGTCAATCGGAGCACTTGAAGGTTGTTCCCTGGCCATGAGGGATTGGGCCCTGCAGCCTGCGTGTGCTGACTTGGCAGCAACTGGATAAGTATGTGATTGTTCCCCTGCATCCTACGCCGTGCCCACGAAACCCTTCCTTGAACTCTACAGCAAAAAGCTGCGGAGATGGAGGAGGAGGCCATCACTTTGCGTCTGCTCGCAAAGCTGGAATCGCTGCGCAAGGAAAAGGCTGTAAAGATGCGAGAAGTGCGTGGGAGGTGGGGGGCCCCAATTGGACTTAACGACGGCTGGAGCTCTACATCTGCGTGGCAGCAGCATGTGCACAACGCTGGGGCAGCGAACGCCTGGAATACCACTGTCATGCTGTAAAACCCTGTTTGATCCAATGCGCGCAGGTCGAGCAGGAGGAGGGTGCGTGGCTCACGGATGCGTGTGGACCCTATCCGGGCAACTGCGCTGAGACATGTTGAGGGAGCCTGGTGTGCATGTCAGCAAATCATGTGCTGAGATTGGTGCTGTGAAGGTGCTCACGAGCGTTTTCGCTTGCCCCTGCTGTAACCCACGAAATCGCAGAGTTCCTGACGAACACGCTGCAGAAGAAGATGGACAAGGTGAGCAAAGGGGGGGGTGTTTGGACACATGGGCACATGCGAATGGGCATCTGTGCATCTTGTGATAGTGCTGTGCATACCAGCGGCTGCTGGTAGCATGTGCACCATTCTTGATGGATGCTGACTTCCCATGGCTTCTGCAGATTGCACATGAAAAGGCAGAGCTCGAGGCGCGCATGCATGACCTTAAGAAGCAGGTGCGATGTGCAGGCATGCAGGTACTTCAGGGGTGGGCGCAGCTGTGCCTTGGTGGAATGCTTGATGTGTGTGTGTGCTGGCGCGCTGAACACCTGTTCCCACCTGCTTTGTAAGCAGATGGACCAGCTGGCTGCTGAGAAAGCCAAACTGTGCAAGGAGAAGATTGACCTAGAAGCAGCGCTGGAGTCCGAGTCTGAGTATATCGTCAACAAGTTGCAGGTGTGGTGTGCCCCTGATGGGTGGGGTACAGGTATGGGCATCAGTCAGTGATGGGCCGGAGCAATCATTTGCAGATCAGCTGCCGCAAACTACGCGCAAGAATATGCGCATCATGATGCAGAATGTTGCCATGCTGTGCGGGGAATGCCCATGCGGGTGCAGGTGCAGCTGGAGAAGCTCAACAATGAGAAGATGAACCTGTTGCGAGAAAAGTCGGATCTGCAGCGGCAGGTGAGCATGCTTGCCGGATAGGCAGATCCCAAGCGCCCAAGTAAAACAGGGATTAACCGCAGCATGTTTGTGGGGAAATGCTTTATGAAGATGCAGCCATGGGCATGCAACCAGCTGTTTCTTAGCTCATACATGCTTTCCATGGGTCTATCTGCCTGCGCTAACTGCTGTGACATGCGCACAGGTTGCTGACCTAGGATGTAGCGTGGACAAGCTGAACAAGGACAAGGTCAAGCTGGAACAGGAGATGGAGGTGTGGGGACCAGGGGTTGGCAGCTGGCACAGGCAATTGTGTTCAGGAGGCTTGAGCATGTGTTGAAGTGTTCAGCAGCTTGCATGATGCGGCATGTGCCATGCCGTGTGCGACAGCATGTGTGACGGCAGCACGTGCGCGGTCCCTTGCAGATGGAGGAGGAGAGCATCGTGAACCGGCTGCAGCGGCAGCTGGAGGCACTGCTGCACAACCTGCGGCTGGTGGAGTCCAAGCTGGAGGCCAAGGTGGGTGGGGCCAGCGCGCAGCAGCAGGGTGGGGGCAGGTGTACCTCCAATGCGCATGCTGCTCCAGCCTTCTTGCCTTGTCACAACTTGGGGGTCGTTATCCCTCAAGCCAGGCGCTGAGGTGCAGCCATTGCCCCACTGGCCGCGCGTGGTGCAGGGCTTGACGCTGAAGGACCTGGGCATTGCACCGTCCGACCTGGCGGCGCCGTCGGACGCCATCCGCATCTACAGTCGCTCCCCTAGCTCGGCCAGCAGCGTGGACAAATGGGGGCAGTCGCCACACAGGTGTGTGTGCACACGACGCATGGCCTGTGCCTGGCAGTGCAGATGGGACGCATGGGCATGCATGTGCATTCCTGGGAGTTGCCATGCCGGAGGGTGTGCGTCAGCTGTCATGCTTTCAGACAGTTGCATGCCCACAGCCCACCCATGTGTCCGCCGCAGCTCATCGTGCGCGTGGCCTGGTGCGCGCAGCACGGGTGCGTACGGCTCGTCCCCCGGCGCGTACGGCTCCATGAGCGTGTCCCTGCGCCGCGAGCGCCAGCACCTGTCGGTGTCAGGGTCAGGCTCGTTGCAGCAGGCAGGCAGCGGCAGCGTGGGGGGCCCTGGCTCCATGGGGGGTGCAGGGGGTCCAGGGTCAATGCCTGGCCCCAGTCCGCGTCGCACCAGCGCTGATATGTGCCGCCACCCGTCCACAGATGTGGCGTGTATGGCCAAGTAGGGTGATGCAGGGAGGGGCATGTGACGCGAGATGTGGTGCACGTGTACCACCTCCTGTCCCACGCAGCTAGTTGGTTGGCGCGTACAGTCATGGCGACGGGCTGTGACAATTTCAGAGAAGGAGCAGGCAGGGACGCAGCGCAGCCGTCACACGTGGTGTGCAGCCGTAACATGTGCAAGAACTGTTGCTTGTGGTGCTGCATGGGTGCGGCCGGTGCGGTTCTGCAGCAGGGGCGTGCGACGCTGCGTCATCAGTATGCGGGTAGCAACATCCAGTGAAAAAAGTCTCAGAATGCTGTGTGATGTCGTGTATGTTGCGGATTGCGGTGGCGCTGGCAGGTGGCTCATGCTCTATTGAGGAACGGGGAACAGACATTGCACATTTCACCGTTTAAGCTTCAAGTTGACGTTTGGAGACGTGTTGAAGGCTACTGAGTAGCCTCCCAGCTAGAGGTTTGATTGACATGCATGGACAAGACATTCATCTTCTAGGGTGCATCGCACGCTGTCATTGACATTGTGTGCTAACCAGCCTCAAGCAAGACAGGGGCATCACCTGACTAATATGTCATGTTGGTGTGAGTGTTCTGGCCTCTTGAGCTGGTGCAGAGTGCATCACTGCGCTTCATGAGCTGCTGTTGCACGCTGACATACGCATGTGTGTTGCTGCAGCTACTGGCTGTAGTGAGCAGGCTGAGGGTGGATGAGGTGGGATGGATCAACCTGCCTGACCAGGCACCAAGTCAGCGTGGTGTGGTGTGCTGACGCCGGGTGTAAAAGGACACTTCCCTCTGCTATTTTCTCAGTTTGCAGTGCTCTCGGCTGTGACGTGCGCACACGCGCATGCCTGCTTGCTGCTGTGCTGGTTTGAGCATGTCACGTAGCAGCTGCACTTGCGGCCTGTTGTTTGAGCCACACAATGGCTTCAATGCGTGTTTGTGAAGGGCGGGGGTTGGCCGGCCCCTTTTGTTTGGGGCCCAGGCTGGTTCTGCCTGCGCAGGGGGTGCGCGGGTGGCCCAGGCCAGGCCCACCTGACGTGAGCTCTGCATGTGCACACACACGCGCACACACGATGATCGATGCTACCTTTGGGCCCATACCTAGCCTACTGCAGTGAATCGATGAAGCTCTTTTGTGGCCAATTTCTCAGCTTGGCTGCAGCGGCAGGGATTTGTTTGAGGATGCTCGCTGGTTCTGGGGTAAAGGGCCATGTGGGTGCGAGAGCAGGGTCCCAGTGTGCATGGCGGATGGCACCAGGCGCGCACTGCACACAGCCACTGCGGCGCAGTTGTTCGGGGACAGTGGTTGCTCGCGTGACATGGAGATATGAGGATTGTGGCATGCTGGCACATTGCTGAGGCAGCTGGGTTGGTGGGAGCATATGTATCGGTTTGGTTCCCAACAAGCTCATTGCTGATCCCTTCAGCTTCAGAGTTAATGTTTACACGACTGGAACACAGGCGCAACCAGGTGCTGGTTGATGCACAGCATTACAGCTCACATCTAGTTGCATGCTTTGTAGCAGCAGCGCATCCAAATCACAATCCTTGTAACACTGTGTACCTTGACACTCGAGCCATGATCCTTGTGATAACATGTGCCTGATCCAAAGACAGGCAGAATCAGGTGCAACAGGCTTCATGCATCATGAACAACTGCTATGCATACAGCATCTGAAAGCTCCACTCTGTACGCTCTCCTCACACAATGAGGGTACTCTCCTCACACCTGGAGGGCACGGTATTCACAACACACATGCAAATGACCTGTCACTACTCTTTCACAGAGCTTTGTGTCATGTGGGGGCACAACATGAAGCCGCTGCATGCTAACCTATATCACGTGGAGGAGCCTGCTGCTGTAGCCAGTATGCAGCCCCCTGGGGCGTTCAGCTTCATGTTGCAGCAAGGTGGTGGGTAATGCCAAGCAACAGCCTGTGCAAGGCAGAAGGCATCAGGGAGCAGCTGTGTGCGGCGCTGCTCAGGGCCGCCGTGTTATTATTAATGTAGCACACCTGGAGCGTACACTTTGGTCCAACAGTTGTGAGCGGAATACAGTGCTTGACATGTGCACCCTTCATGCGGATCGTGCCCCGAGTGCATGTGCACGCAGAGGGTCCATACCGTCACCGCTTCCTCAGCACCAGCAGAGGGCCACGCTGCGCTACCAGGGCAAGCAGTGCCAAGGAGGGGCTCGTACATGGACATGCCGCCTGTGGTGCTGGCACTCACCCATGCCGCACTGCGCTCATGGATCGCGCGTCAGGCGGCAACATGGCGTGCGTCAGTGAAGTGGCACACGCAGCCACGCTGCAGCCCCTGTTCCTGACCCGGAATAAGGTCAAGCTGCAGCCTCATCTGCATGCCGGCCACAATGCCAGCAGCAGGATACTGTTCACGGATACTGATGGATGATTTGTTGGAAGCACCCCGTCCAACAGCCGCACGAGCGCCAGCAGCAGCTGCAGTGCCTGCCGGCGAGCCCCCGAGTGCCGACGCCCTCCGTGTGCTGCTGCTTTGCATGCGCGCCCTGGTGTGTGCATACTCCGGCTGCGCCACGCCACTGGTGGTTGCATTGGCACCCCAGCTCACAGCACTGGGTGTGAGTGGGTGGGGCCACGGCGCGTTGGCGGCTGCACTTGCAGCTTCCCACAACTTGGAGTCAGTTGAGGTTTGCGAGATGGACACGGCTATGTGGTGAGCGCTGGCCGGACTGCCCAGGCTGACGCAATGGCAGCACAGAGTGCAGCACAGGGTGCAGCCCCGGACACACACATCACTCCCCCAAGTGGGCGCTTGCAAATGGCTGCTGGCCAAGGATGTGTGCAGCTAAGCTTGGGGCAGCTGGAGTGGCTTGCACCTGTGCTGGTTGTGCAGGTCAAGGGCTTCACGGTGAAGCCTTAGCCGGTTCCGGTGGCAGCGGCAGCAACACAAGTGGTGGCAATGGTGACGGGACCTGCACCTCGTGTGGTCTTGGCAGCTCTGCTGGTGACAGCACGTAGCTGTAACCTGGGAGGTGGGAGGCAGCAGGAGAAGGGTGATGGTAGCAGGCTGCACCTTTGGGAGGCTGAGCTGGAGGCCCTGGCACAGCAGCTGGCCGGCAAGCAGTCCGCGGTGAGTCTGCAGCGCCGCGTGTACTTCCACTTCACGGTTGAGCGCAACAAGGATGCGTTGCGTTGCAGGAGGACGGCGTGGCGTGCATGTTGGACCTTGCCATTGTTGCGTCTGTGAACGTGATCCATGAGGCCGTGCAGCAGCTGCATACAGCGGGCGCACCAGGTATGGTTGCTGGTGCTGCAGGCAGGATGTTCTTCATGCGGCTTGGAGGCTGAGGTGCGCAGCTGAATGGGACAGTTCCATTGGAACCCAAACCAAGTTTGACAGCTGGTCATGTTCCTTATGCTGCTGCTACAGCCGCTGCTGCGCTACGCTGCTGCACGAAAGATATGCTGAAGATGAGAGCTGAAGCGTTGGGCATAAAACATACACTGAGAACATACCCAGCCTACATGTGGGTTGTGGGGCAGCTTCAAGTGAAGCAGCTCAACACTTAAATAAATGCTGCTCGTCTGACTGGTCGCTACATTACAGCCATGGTGCTTGGCTGTCCAGGAGCGCATGAGTACCTGGATCTTGCAGCTGGCTGATGCAGGCGAGCAGCAAGACTGCCAAACGGTGACATCATGTATATGCGTGACATTCCACGTTGAGTTACTGCGTGAGGCATCTCACTGCTGCAGGCAGGCTGCTGACTTCTCACCAGGTGTCACACCATGGTGCATGGCAACGGGACCTTGTCCTCAAAGTTGCCTGCAGCCAATCAAGTCGGTCAACAAACACATGTGATGTGTCTGCGGACGTCCCGAGCAGCAACCTTTAGGACTGCATGTGGTGAGGCACAGCAGGGTTCACAACAGCATGCTGCTTCCCACCTGGCATCATGGGGGGAGGTAGGGGTCGCGCAGCAGCTGCACCCTCAGTGGTGCTGATGGGTGTGATGAGCAGGTCCAGCGCTGTGCGCTGCAGCAGCCACACCAACATGTCGGCGATCATGCTGCGGTGGCAGCAGGCAGGTGGGGCATGACAGTAAGTCGCATGGTGGTGCCCATTGCAGTGTGATGGACAGCTGCTTGGGGTGTCTGAGCACACCCGGGGCATGCATTGCTGCAGGTCAGGCTGTCAGAAGTAGCAGTATGCAGTGAGCATGTGCACGGTATTACGCACCTGTGCCCCAGGTCATTGGTGTAATCCAGGCCGGCATCCATGACAGATGCCCAGCCGTGGGACAGAGCACCAGCTCTGCGTGCAAAGAACAGGCAGGCTGCAAGGGTCATCACGCACATCATGGTGGTGCACGTGAGGTCCATTATAATACACTTGCTATGGAAGGCAAGTGATGAGCGCAATGAAGTGACATGTCCCTTCTGTGCCGATACTATGACCACACACCCCCACCCTCACAAATCTGCCGCAACGCCGGGTGTACGAATCCACGCACACCCCACGCCCCACACCCCACACCCCACGCACCTGCGCTCCACATCCACCCACAGCGCGTCACGCAGCGACAGCCATGGCACGCCGTAGTACTGCAAGGAGTGTCACACACAGACAGCGCATGGCAGTGCTCGTGACGGTCATACACATCAACACGTCATACGCGTGCTTGTCGCTTCACCACGTGCAGCACAAAACGCTTCATGTGGTGGGCGGTGCAAGGCGACGTGCAGAGATCAGCATGTCAAGGAGGATATAATATGATGTCCGTTAAATTCCCAACAGCAAGGTCCATACGCGCTTGAACGACACGCTGCTTCAAGACATGCGTAGGAGTGCATGGGTAACATTGCCAGCATACCACAAGCCGAGCAGCTAGAATACGATGATGATCAACCAGGTACCCCACCTGAGCCACTGAGCCGTACATGTCTTCAGCTGTGTGGTGGAATGCCTGTGCGCCCTTTTTGTCTGTTGGATACGCCTGCCCAATGGCAGGTACCTGCACCATCACAACTGCAGGCCGCTGCGGTTGCTGCAGCAGCGTGCGCACCGCCTTCTCCAACATGGAGAGGGCACTGCTGCGCACATATGCTGCAGAGTGCATTGAATGAGTGGGCGTCATAAAGCAGCCAGCTTGGCAAGCGGTGCATTATGAGCATCAGTAGGCGTTTTTGGCAGATGGCTTGCTGCATGCAGAGTTGCAGACTGCTCAAGCACAACAACACATTTCTGCAGGCCAAAGTCAACCGCAAGTCCGAAACCCAGAACCCTGCCCCATCATGCCACGCCCTGTTGTGCTAAGCTGTGCAGCAGCATGTGACAACCAGCAAGTGCCACATGTCCTGATGTCAGTACCCACCTGGATCTGGTGGCTCACTGTGCACCAGCTCCAGCAGCACTATGTCCGCTCCAAGAGACCCCAGCTTGTGAGAGCACACCGACGTGGCCAGTGCAGTGACACCCATTGCCATGCAACGCCGAGTGGCCTGCCATTTGGTGCATTCCCACTTCACCAGTCAAACGGAGGATGACTAAACCCCCTACTCGAACTGCCTACACCTGGCGCAGATAAGCTGATTGCATGCTGTTGTGGCACCTCTGAGCAGGCATAATAAGCCCCCATGCCATTGTGCAGGCACCCCACATGCTAAGCACGTACATTTATGCTGGTGCCGGGGAAACCGTGCTGTAGTGCAGCCGCAGCTATGTCAAACCAGCCAGTCTTCCCTTGTGACGCTCCTGCATGTTGCGGGCTAGGCATAGCAGTGCCTGGGTAATGGCAGCGCCTGCGTTGCGTTTGAAGCGATGGTAGCCAGCAAACACAATCACCTTCCCCACATGTGAGAGCGCCTCCCCATGCTGCCACATGGAGACTGGGCTTTGCCTGGAGGATCCCTTTGTGGCTTTCCAGCAGCCGCGCGACTTTGTGCCTCAAATGTGTATTGTGCCCCAAGTACACAACACTGCGTTCTGCTTGCGACCTTGAAAGGCTGTGGTTGTAAAAGATCAACGGGCCAAGTATGTCGGGGACCGATCGCCCGTTCACGTGCAGACGAGACAACTTGTCATAGTACCGCTGCCAACCAGGGAGCAGAGTATTGACACCACGCCCTTGAGGCGTGGCAGCGTGTGTAAGCAGCAGGACCAACACCAACTTCAAGTCCATAGATCATGTTTGACCTACATGGAAAATCAGCTGTGGAGGAACTACACTGGATTAAGATGCGTGTCATGTAATAGGGGTTGCAATGCATGATGGCTATAAATACAAAAAGAGAGGTGTGATGCTGTAGTGATGACTATATGGCTGCTTTTGGCTGCCTTACACAGGGTTGTGCTGTGTCATTGCCATGGTTCTTGCACAGCACAGCACGGAGGATGACAACCATGATGGAGTAATGTGTACCACAACATCATCAGCAGCCAGCACAGCCACATTCATTACAGGCTCCTCAAATGCAATATCCAACAAATACAGACACATTAACTGCCAGCGGCGATGATGTTCTGTGCATCATGCACATGTTCTGGCCACTTATGTGAGCACAGCCCCATGGTCCGCGTCACAGCAACAAGCATGACAACAACAATAGCACAATGCAGCGTTTGCATTGCGAGCCCCATCACCCTCAACATAGGGTCCCTGTACATTACCTGGCCGACTTTCCAGTCCCATGTTTGTCAATGGATTAGATGGTTTGTGTGATAAATGTTGAGGGTGTCGCATTCACTGTGCCCAAAACAAAAATGCCGTGCCTATGGCCTCTGCTCTGCCTGGCCGCACACTGTCTGCATTGGGCTCTGATGACAGGTCACACTTGAAATTCGTTTGCTAATATTGAGTCCCGCGCAGATGCCGCACGACACAATGAATGCAGCTCAGTGCACAGTCCAGCACGTAAAGCTCAGCACAGCTCTGTCCATGTCCATCAGGCCTGCACCTGAGCAGCATCTCCTGCATGGCTGTTGGTTTCCAATGCCTTGATTCCACTGTGCAGGTGACTCAGAAGTTTCTCCAGCTGTTGTGATTGTGACTCCAGCTGCTTTGTCTCTGCCTTTGATAGCTGCAGGCCATTGGACCATAGGACACAAGTTTGCAGCTAGCGCCCGTGTGGTGTCAGCATGTCATGCTCCAGCATGCACCTGCACAGTCAGTTCCTTTCAAAAACGCATGTATGCATGAGCCCTGAGCAAGTCCTTCCCTGCGTACTCCGTCACGCCGCACCTCAAACTGTGTGGCTATGGTGTTCTTTTCCTGCTTCAGCTCTTGGTACCTGGTGATCAGCTTCTGCAGCCAAGCAACCATCAGCGAATTTCAAACCACCCCTTGGACAGCGCAATTTGAAGTTGATGTAGGCAACCTACTCCATGTTCCTGACCTGTTCCTCAGGCAACCTTTAAGCACGGCTGGAAGCATGCATATGAAGAAGATGGCTCCGTCTCATTGGACGGGCAGCATGAGCAACAGGCATAAGCGCACAGCACATAAAATCTCGCAGTGACATTTGTGCTCCGCACCTCCAGTTCTGTCTTGAGGGTTTGCTTGACATCTTGTAGCCTGGCTATTTTGCCTGATGCCTGTGCATGCCACAATCACGAGACAGTTGCCAGTTGATCCACCTGCTACCAGGTGCTGATTTGCAGCTGCAGCCTGCCTGTGTGCACTTGCTAAACACAGGCAGCTCCAGCCTGCACCACTCACTGTCTCCAGCTCTGCCTTGAGGCTGCCCTTTTCTAGGTCCAGCTCTCGCAGCTTCGTCCGTGTGCTGAACAGCTGCTCCTTGGTTGTGTCCAGCTGCATGTCGCAAGTGGTGGAACACCAATGCTGCCCACAACAGTTTATGCATCATGTACCCACACTTGCAGCTACACTGCTTCAGACTTGTCAGCAGGTCTGGACGCCCCAGCTGCTTGCTTGCTTGCACTAAGTATGCTTGCATGGTGTCCCACCACTCACCTCAAACCTGAACGCCCCAGTTTTGCGCATGCAGTCGTCCATCATGGCTGCCTTTGATTGGAGCTGCAAGTCCGTGTGCACAAGATTGAGTCAGCAGTAGCCAGCAACACGTGTGTGCCCGCACTCGTGACGCACCTTAATTGAAAGGACGACGAGCAGCACCATACACGCAGCCAGGCCACCCATCAGCACCGTGTTGATCCAGCCGATAGACCTCTGCAATCGAATGACACCGTCAACGGCGCAGACTGATGCCAGGAATCGGTGTTGGTAGCTTACCGGTTGGCTAGGCTGCACCTTTGACGCCATGTCTGCTTTGGGAGCGGGCTTGCCAGCTCGGGGTGTTGGCACCACTTCCTCCTCGTCGTAGTCGTCATCATAATCTTCTCTATATTTCTTGCGGCCCCGGTTCCCTCCTCTCGCCCCTGGCCCCTTGTTCAGGAGGGCATCAAGACTCTGCAGTAGAGGCGTGACCACATCAACCAGCTGTATCTATTATCTCTGAATGCAAAACACTTACCATTGCCGCGCTCCCTGACGATGTGTACTGTTTCCAGATCAATAAGTCCCTTTGCGGCTGACAAGGCGGGGCACTTAATAAGCCAGATTTACACTGAAGTCGCCAAGCAGACCTAGATAGCGTGCACCAGTCATCTGTCGATAATAATAACTATGACTCCTGGAAAACTGGCGACGTCCCCAAATTTGCCCTTGAGATGAGCACGGTTACCAATTAAGATGGCTGCAATTAGGAAAAGCTTCAAGTCTTGATCGCTTCAAGACCGTTTTTGGAAGAGCGGAACGAATCAAGTAAATGAGCATCTTGAAGCTCATCTACGAGTACCTGCAACAGCTTCTGGGGCACATCCCACCTGGAACCCTACAGCTCACGGGTGTGCTTGGCTTGGCGCTGGCGTTGATAGGTTACTACCAGCTACGAGGATCAAATCGTCCAGGCCACGGAGCCAGCAGCAGGACAGCTCAGACACCGCCCAATGGGTCCGCGAACAGCTCTGCACCTCAGTCATTCTCCACAGCAAGCTCAGACCCTTCAGGCTCTTTCATAAAACAGGCAGATCCCAGCAACACACCCCTGGGTCGAGCTGTGTGCGCACGACTGATTGGAGTCAAGCGCGCCACAATTTCGCTTCCAGGTGTCGTGCTGCACGAACAGGACGCAGAGCAGCTGCAGGAATCGGCAACAGTCAGGAAGGAAGCCATTGAGATCCTACAGGTGTGTGCATGGGCCAGCATGTGCATCATGCAGCAGTGCATCCTTGTGCTCAGAATGCCGCCTAGCACCGTTGTGGCACCAGCGACTTGACCTTGTATGCTGGTGGTCCTTGGGCTCCATTTCCGGCTCAAGGCCGCAGGGTCTGTCCTGATTGACAACATAGGCACGTATGTGACACTGCTCTGGCGATCCTCCAGCTGTTGGCGTGTGCTGCCTTTGGCGCGCAGGAGGTGATTAAGGTAGCAGACACCTACCTGCTGGTGCATGTGTTGGACGATGTGGGTGCGGCCACTGTGACAGGGGCCATGGAGGAAGCAGGGCTATTGGGGCGAGGCCGTGGGCAGTTACCACCCCACCGCCTGCTCTTCTGCTCTACGCCAGAGGGCAAGTGCTCCATCGTGCGGCAGGTGTGAATGCACGGGCGTGGTTCTGTTTTGGGATGTGTCCCAGAATGCGCCAGGCGCAACATCTTGATTCCGTATTCAAGCTAAAGCGTGGGGTCGGAACAGCGAAAATACCAGCCCTGCATTGTGCCAGGGTGGACGCGGTAACAATGTTCGCAAGCAGCATACTGTAGTACAGGGTCAGAACCGCAAAAGCTATTTGCGCTACATAGCATACGTAGGGAATAGGGAAGTGCACCATGCCTGCTCCCTGCAGCTATGCAATGTGACGATTCAGCACCAGGGCATAGTGGACACAGCACAGGTTGCCATTGTGGCACTGCACTACCGAGTACCGACATACGTGTGATGACCTGCAGGTAGAGCCAGAGCTGCACGTTGATGCTGCAAGTGCCACAATTGAAGAACTCAAGCGCTTCATTCCCCAGCTCCTGCACATCACGCCTCCGGGCATCAAGCCTGCTGCAGCTGATGCCCCGAATGTGGGGCATGCACCAACCCTGACAGCCTTCTTCACAGCATGATGGGGTAGATGGCATGCCTAGTTCACTGTGCCATGTGAAGTGCATGGGCTCCACTGCTCTGAGCAGCAGTGCTGAATATTCACAGGTGCTTTGGCTGTTTGCTGGGAAGGTGTACTGCAGACTAGCACTGAAGTACTCGCACTGCAGTGAGCATGCCGTGTGTGCGCCTGCAGCTGTCACTCCCTAGCACCTGAACAGTTAAGGTGGCTCAGCGCCATGCCGCGCATTGTGCATATGGGAGGCCATCCTCAAGTAGGTCAAGTGACGTCCCACATCATGCAAGCAGATTGCTAATATGTGTCAACAGGTGGTTGTAAAGAGTATATGAGAGTGTTTGTGGGCATGCCATATTCATGTTCAGTAGTGACTGGCACGGGAACTTATGCAGCCACTGCATCACTACATGCTGTGAGTAGTAGATTTCAAATGCTGGAATGTGACCTAAAACTGCTGTGCCAAAGGCAGGTTGCTTAATACTGTGGCCACCTCTCTGCAGCAATGCCCTGTCAAGGGAAACCAGCTCAATTACACAGGCGCATTGTGCCACGGGCGGACAGCACATTTGCAGCGCAGTGTATGTCAGCGCAGCCAGAGGGAAGTTCTCAGCATGCAGCTCATGTTTATCCACACAGGACCACTTGAGCCTTTCTGTGTGTGTCCACGCCAACGAAACCACCACGGAACAAAATTTCAGAGGACGCCACATGCGGCTCCGTTGCCTCACAACCACCAACCTCAGAAACCTAGAAGCGCTCTCTCCAGGGCCAGGAGAGTGGTGACGCCGCCCGCCGCCCAACACTCCCACTGCCTATTAATACACCGCACACTCCACCCCAAACTGGCATCGGCTCGGGCCATGCAGTCGCAAGCCAACCGAGCCTTGTTCGTGCAGACTGTTGTTTACCCCTTGCAACACCTCTCATGCACACATGAGGGGGCTCTCCGCGTCAAGGTTGGACAGGCAGAGAAGGGATTTAGAAGAAGGGCACAGACACGCCGTTGGTGGCGAAGTTAGCGCCCCAGGGGTTGGCCAGGTGCTCGGACAGGGCAGCAATTGGCCCCTTGCCGGTGGCAGCGTGCTGGGCAACGAAGCCTGCAAACATGATACATAGGAAAATGCATGGTCAGTACATCTGCTGCTAGCAGGCATTGATCGCACTCCTGCAGTGCAACTCCTAGTGTTAGTGCATGCACTTCAACGCACACAAGGCCCACTGTCAGAGCGTCTCAGTTGTTGATCACTCACCCAGGAAGGCAACCATGGCCAGGCGACCGTTCTTGATCTCCTTCAGCTTGTAGGTCTCGAAGGACTTGGCATCCTTGCTCAGGCCCACGGGGTCAAAGGCGCCGCCAGGGTACTTCTTGCGCTCAGCGTCCTGGTTGTCACCGCGCAGGCCCTCAGAGGTGGCAAACGCCAGGAACTCCTGTAGCGGTGTGCATGTTGTGAGATGCAAGCATTCAGAAAAGGAACTAAACCAGTGACAGCCATGATATTCTGCGCTGTCCGGCGATTGTCCAACTTCAAGCACTGGCTGCATCTCTGCGCACCCTGCACAACAATCAATCAGGTGTGGTGGTGTCCGTACATACACAATGGCTGGCCAACACCACTCACAATTGCCAGCAGGGTGTTGATGTCGAAGGGGATGTCAATGCCGAACCAGGTGGCCTTGCCGCCGTTCACGGCCTGAGGTGCACAATTGATGATCCATCTTTGGATGGAACATGGTGCACTGGCTGTCTGAAGACTTCCACAGGCAGGGTGTTGGGATCCATTGGTGCATCACATGCCCCATTAAGAAGTCACATGAACACAAGCATCAGTCACCACCCAAGCCGCACCTCCAACAGCAACACTCACCCACAGGGGGGCATCATACCAGTTGCCATAGCCCAGGACCTCCACACCCAGAGCACCAGCAACACCCAGCATGGCCCAGCGGCAGTGGATCAGCTCAGACTCCTGGAAACGGGCCAGGGAGCCAGCATCCTTGCCCAGACCCAGGGGGTCGAAGCCAAAGGAGCCTGCAGCCACCACAGCAAGACAGTTCAAAGGTAACCATGCTGGGTAAGCATTGCACATATATGCACAAGGTTCATGCACATGAGGGTGGGTGAGCGTCGCCCCGCTTTTTCTACTGCGCGACTCCCAGGCGTGCGCTGCCGTGGACGCCACAGCAACCTTGAACAAACTGTTGGCGTGCATGCATCAGGGCCAGGCCGAGGGGTTGGGATATCGAGGAGCTCCAGATTCTCAGCTGGGCCATGCTCATAACCTGATGCATTGCCCTCGACTCCCGCGCCGCATGGGAGACGCCATCGCGCACGCTCTTCTCCATCGATCAGCACTCTGATGAGATCCCCTCCAACCTAACCCCAATTAACCTTTTCGTCCCCAGCTCTCGCGCGCACCGGGCAGGTTCTCCAGGTAGGCGGGGGTGTCAGAGCCAGGCAGCCAGTTGCCGGCCTTCATGCACACACGCATGGAGCCATTGCTGACCTTGGCGACCTTCTGGCCCAGGAAGCCACGGGCGGCGGTGCGGGAAGCCTTCACGGACAGGGCCATTTTTGATTTGTGGCAAAAGGTAGCTTGGCGTGGGCGAGCTTGGCACAAAATGGACCAGGAGATCTCCCACCTCACCCCAATAATGTGTGGGTTGCCGTTTGGGTCGCAGTGCAGACAGTTGCGACAGCAATTGCTGCGAGTCTGCACGTAAAATGGCTTACGCACCTCAGCCAATAAGTATGGTCAGTACGTCAGCATGATGATGTTTGTGATGGATGGGCGATAGGAAAACGTGAATGATGCTGCTCAAACGATGTCGTGGCCGATGCTGACGTCGCGTGGATTTCAATATGCAGCAAGTTTTGTATAGCTGCTGCCGGATTTAACATGCTGGGCTGGGCTGGGCCTGATGGGCTGACTTTCAGAATGCACAGCATTGCACTGCATTTGATTTTGCACTTGTTCTGCCAGCAATGAAACAGCAGCGTCCAATCAAATTCTGCTCGCAACAAACAAGAATAGAGGGAACGGGTCTATCAGTTGAGCAAGAAAGTGTTACACAGAGACCAATTCCCCAACCCTTCCTGCGAGGCAAGACATGGCACGCGCGCATGTCCTGTCAGTAAACACAATGGTGCCCTGGCTGCCTGACACTGCCTGCTCTATGTGCTCAACTGCAGTCGTGCCCATGCATGACTCCAGCCAATGAGATGCAGGCAGTGTTAGACCAGCATGCTGGTGAGCAGCGCCATGCCCCATGGGACCCATGACGTATCGAACCCATACTTCTGCTCCCCTGGTGCTACACAGCTGCTGCTCCACTCGTTGCATCCTTAGCATGCACCCACCAGCAGATTACTGCAGGCCCTCCTTGATGATATCGTAAGGAATGGCGGTGATGGTCTCGGGCTTCACGTCGGTCAGCATGTAGCCATCACGGGGGCCAACAACAGCACGCTTGGTCTTGGGCGCCTTCTCTGCAGGGTGCCACAAGCACACCACGCAGCATGTGACAGTAGCACCAATGCATGCGTGTTGATGATCAATGCCTGCAGCAGTGTTACGAGTGCCTGCCCATTGCAGAAGAGCTGCATGAGCTGGAGCGCTCTGTGGACTGCTGCAGTACTGAATATGCCAGGCGCCATCCGCATGTACTGGGTTCAGCCGAGACATCGTGCATCATGAAGGCCTGTAACTTGTTTGGCAAACATGAGCCCAACAGCACACATGATGAGCTTTGTTGGAGCATACAATGCTGAAAGAGCAGCAGTGCTGTAACTGCAAGGCTCGCTGGCTGGTAGCAAGGGTGTCTTGCTGCTGGTGGGGTTCACATTGCGCTGACAGGGTGAGGACTGGATGGCCCACGTCATGGACAAGCAGGCATGAAGGGACATGTGTCAGCCGCACGGGTTCAACCACACTATGCCATATAATGATAATGATAACTGCGCCGAAACCCCGAACAGATGTGCACTTGTATCATACAGCATGTGGCTCTGCAGTCCACCCCAACACACATGCATATTATGCGTGCACCCCACATTTACAGCACTCACCGCCCTTGGCCTTGGCCTCGTGCTTAGCGGCGTCGTTGGCAGCCACACGCTTCAGGAACTCCTCACGGCAGCGGGAGGGCTGCACGTGCTCCACGCGCACGTGGATGCGCTTGCGAATGATGCGGTTGCCCACCTGTGCAGCGTGAACACCCGGGTCAGCCGATGGCATATGCTGTACTGGCGCGGGAACCACCGCGGCTGCGCAAAGCTGTTGCTGCAACCACACCCGGTGCTGGCGGACATACACATGGTGCATGCACGGTCACATGCAGCATGCTGCATCCCACATCCCGGACCAAACCACGAGAGGTTCGCCTGCATTTCCCGTCAAAACCGTATCGCGTCCAATTCAGGTTCGCTGCTGCCTGCATCCATACTGGCTGCTCACCCGCTTGTTGATCTCCACGCCGATTGCACGCTTGGTAACGTTCCACACGACGCCAGTCTTGCCCTGGTACCACTTGTGGGGCATGCCCTGCGCGCAGGAGAGACCCAGCGCATGCCAATGCCCATGAGCTCAGCACCATGCAGCACATGCCAGCCCTCCTAAACAACGACGCACCTTGTGGATGGCGCCGTTGACCTTGATGTCGACGAAGTCGCCAATCTTGTAGGTGCGCAGGTAGGTGGTCAGGGGGATGTACCCATGGTTCCTGAAACCACGGGCGAACATGTGCCGCGTGCGGCTGCGAAGACCTGCACCGGCTGGCATCTTTCTTGTGCTCTCTGCAAGGCAGTGCGAGAAGCATGCCAGCAGGGATCAGTGACGGCTTTCCTCGCCATGTAGGCGCTCCCAACACATCAGAGACGCCTGTTGAAACTTTGCTGCATGCCTCCAATTCCCGCCACTCTGCTTGTCCCTGTCTCAACATGCATGCCATGCAGCCGCTGAAGTTCCAAGCACGCCTCGAGAATACAGCAGCACAACGAGCTGCTCACCCGGTTAAATGGCACCACGCCAAAAGAGAAAGAAGCTGGGTAGCGCTCGGGCTTGAAGGGTCGGCCACACAAATGTCACTTGTGCCCGAGAGGTTTTCCTTGCCAACGGACAGGCGCGCATACGCTTTCCAGCAGCTGCTTGGAGACCGGCTCAGAATGTTTACCGGTACTGCCCTCGCTTCGCAGTACAACAGCTACCGCAGGTCAAAATGCCACATTCCCTGCCAGGCTGTGGCCCACTCACGCCAAAACTGCAGTTATCGGTTTGTCCCACATGCTCAATGACCTCCATCACGCCCATGTGCGGGGACAGTGCACCAAGCTTTCGGCCCAGCAGCACGCAGCACCACCTGGAACGATATGGTTGTTGTGCTCCAGGCACAATCGGCAGGACGGCGGATTGCCATCAAAGACCGACAAGCTGCATAGCCCCATGGCACGTGGCAAGGTGGGCACTGCCGTCCGCCGTGCCGAGGCTTTGCTGATTGGCCTGCGTAGTCCATCGTCACCATCCTCTTCCTCACCCTCCCCATCCCCATCCCCCCTGCTCATGTGCTGTGCTTCCCCTTGAACCTCGTGTGATAGCAGCCCATTACTGTCATCCCCTTCACCGTCATCCCCTTCACCGTCATCCCCTTCATTTGCCTGCTCGCCATCCCGTGGCGCAGCTGCCTGAGCTGCCTCACCACCCGGTTTACCAGCACCACCCGTATTACCAGCACCAGGGAATGCGCCAGCCCCCTGGCCCTCATCATCCTTGTATCTGCACGCCATGAAGTTCTTGTATTGTGTGTCCAGCTCTGGGTAGCGTGAAGGGTCTTCCCCTGTGCACACATTGTGCCACATGTACACAGCTACACACCTGTCAGCTGTGAGCAGGTGACTATCCAACACACTCGTCCGTCACAGGAGCACGGGAGAAGCCCAAGCTGTGGCAGGTATGCGTGCCCACGCACCTGGGTAGTTGATCCGCATGCGCAGGATCTCCAGCGTTGTCTCAAATGCGTCGAACCGCCCGGTTTCCTGTACCCATAGTCAACATCACAGTGTTAGCCTCAATCGGCAGGTATCTGCAGGGTTCACCGGAACACCTGCCTGGACTTCACAGTTTTCAACTTCAGTTCCTAAACAATAGGCAACATTGAGGCTCAGATTGCGAACCTCGCAACCTGTACACATGCACCGCATCAGGCCATGCTGCAATCAGAATGCAGCCAGCAACAGCGTGTGGTCACGCACATGCATGAACGCGCCAGTCAGCGTGCTCCATGCAAGGTGTTGCGCTGCGCAGGGCAGGTGCGCCTGCAATGCGGCCAGTGCTGTGTCATTCACTGTCCCCAGTACCTCATGCAGCCCAGGAATCTGCGCCTGTGTGCACCAACGCAGCACAACCAGGTGGCGGGGAGTGGACGTGAGCACAGTGAAAGGGGCCTGGTGCAACAGCACACTATTAGTGTGACACCAATGGTGTGGCTTGCACACAGTCGCCCCACCCTCGCCCACGCACATCAACCAAAGGCTGCGGATACGAGCACCTGCGGCAGTGTTAGCGAGAACAGCGTCCAGTCCAGCTCCGGCTCAAAGGGCTGTAGGACGTGGTCCCCGATGCACAGCGGCACACAGCCTGAGAACACAGCCAGCACCTGACGATGGCCATGGCCGCCCTGCACGCAAGCATGTGCATTACCAGGTGCGTTAGATGCTGTTACCCCGTGGCAGGTGCCCATATGCATTCATACACACAATGCCACAGGCTCATACTGCTGTGCAAGATAAGTGCATATCATTGTTTTGTTCCTCTGCGCTGAACGCATCGTCACACCAAACACAATGGCACCAGCAAATCTATCAGGAACAAGACTACACAATAATGCAATACTGTAACACCACACAGGCACACACCCCGGTTGGTGCCAAGCAGAAGCGTGCTCGTGCCAGATGTGCACCGTATTCGGGGTCACGCGTAGTGATGATGTAGCCACTGCGGTTGCTGTGGTGATAGTGCACCTGCATGTGCCAAGCGTTTCCGTGCTTTGCACCAAAACCGGCAACAAACACATCAACACCGAAACACGGGGAGAAGCATGCATGATGCGCGCAAGGTCTGCACAAGAGGGGAGGGGGGCAGCTTGGTCCCTGTGCTGCAAGCACGTCCAGCAGCAGCAGTGCGCGCACACCACCACGCACCGCCTGCCGTACACCCTGGCTGTAACCGCGTGAGCGTGCGCCACAATTTGGCCACCTGCCAGGCTTGGGTTCACCATGGTCCCCACAGATGCGCCCTATCGGCACAACAGCAGGCATGTGCACATGCACAACATCCAAGTCGCATCATTTGTGCATGTAGCAGTTGAAGCCACGTGAACATTTAGAAACATAGATCACCATGCGCGGCGCATGCGCGCGTGCATGTCTTGTTGCAAAGTATGCAGCAAGTAAAGCCACCTATTCTACGACGCCGCACATTCTCACCAGCAAACAGCAGCTGCAGGTCTCTTGGTGACTGTCCAGCAACATTGGCCTGCCTCATCCCCTCCTCCGCCTTTCCGCCTTCTTCCCTTGCATCTAGTGTGCCAGTCAGTTGTGTTCGTGTGCTGCGCAGCGGCGCATGGCCATGAGGTGCAAGGGGATGCAGTGGGGAGCGCGTGAAGATGGCCCCTCGGGAGGTGGGGGCAGGGGAGATGTGGATGGGCACCACAATGTCCTGCACAGCGCACGCAGTTGCACATATTCACATCACGTCATGTATCCAATGTGTGCTACTTGACAACCATCCAAAGAGAACCAGGAAAGGAGTCATGTAGCAGGCAGCTGCACACAGAACGTTGAAAACCATCTCGCTATTTCTGCATCCCATCCTCCTTGCAAGGCACACATGCTGCGCACATGGCCTGGCCGGTGTGCAGCACGCCACCCTGAAAATGGATAATCCTTGTGCAAACCCCTGCATCGTGCCGCACAAGTCACACAAACATGCCACCACATGTGAGCAATGCAGTGCATCATGGTTCTCATCGGTCCTGACCACCCTGAGTGACACTCTACAGTCACACCGCTCGCGGCATGGCTCATGCTTGGGTAACATGGTGTGTGGCACATGCAAGCACACACCAGTGTGTGAGCAGGAATGCGTTGCGGGTGAGCGCCAATGCATCTTGCAGCATCTCCCCGCGCCCTGTGTCGCCCGTGTGGATGAGGATGTGGCGCCTCCCCTCCGTTGCGTTCCACCTAGCAAACGAGTCAAGCAGCTACCATGATACCAGCCCCACGTCAGAGTGAAGGATGCCACAAGGCGCCATGTGCTTGCAGACTGCCACAGGGTCCTTTTCGTCGTTCGAGCATGCTGAGCCATGCAGCGAATCCACCAGAAACAGTGGTGCAGGAGAAGCACAGGTGGGCGGGGTCAGCAGTGCCCACCATGGCCAATGCGCCGCGAGGTACTTGATCGCACCCACTGCACGCCTGCTCTCGCTCGGGTTGCGCATGGACACAGGCACAAAGAACAAGTCTGCTGCATTGCCGTCCTCCACGCTGACACCTGCCCCCAGCAGCCGCTGCCAGAACAGGAAGTGCAGGGGCCGGTCCTGGCGGCGCACGTTCCACCTGCACGTGCAATGGCACTTGCGGTGCTGGGCGGCAGCCGAGCGCTATGATGATTGGAAACGTAAACTTTTGCGACAAAGTTCTTGGATTGGTGATGCAACCCATACATCGCGCTGCAGGCCTGTTCTGCAAGCGATTACTACGTAGTGATTACGGTGTAGGTATGTCAGCCACGCCGGGATAGCAGCATCACACCTTCACATAGCAAGAACTAAGCAGCAGCAGCAGCTGCTTCAGCTCACCATGTGTTGTACTGCGGTGGCAGCTCATACACGTACACATGTGGCTTGCGTGCACGTGGTGTGTAACCCAGCCCCGCAAGCAGCTGCGGCACCACACGCGCACCGCTCCCGCCCTGCTTGCTGCCGCCCCTGCCGCTGCCCTCTGGCAGGGACAGGGAGCAGTCAGCCCCAAAATAGCCTGTGCACCAGTGGCGCACATTTTCCGCTCAGCACAGTGGCACATGCACATGCTGTTTGCAACAGTGTGAAAGGGCTGTGCTGTTCGCAGGCAGGTCCCCCAGGTGACAAACAGCGCCCCAAGGTACGCGCAAAGTTGTGGGCAATGTGCTGGCCATCAGCCACCCTTACCAGGTGCACAGTGGCACCACCCCGCCAGGCATCGCCCGCGCCCATTGCACGCGTTCAGGCATGGCACAGGGTCCTTTGAATAGTAGGAGCAGTTGAGATCCTTAGTGAACCCGTATTGGTGGCACATGGCCACAGGGTCTGCTGGCGGGATGGTGCACGTGTCCCCACTCCACCCGCGTGGACAATCACACCGACCCAGCTCCTGCACAGGTTGGGGACACCGCGCCATGCACCAGCGCCATTCATGCAAACAGGGTGGAGCGTCATGAAGCCCATACAGCACCGCCCATTCCTCTGCAGCCATGCATTGTGCATGTGCATCATGCACAAGGCGATGGCAGTGCCCTCAGCACTACAGAGCCACGTGCACATGCGGGTGAGGAGGCGCACCTCATGGCATGTCCCGCGCGCAGTGCAAGAGGCCGCACAGCTGCTGCGCCCCTGGCTCCATCCACGCGCTGGCTCCAGGACCGGAGCAGCCTCTGTGGGTGCAACTCGCCGCACCATGGCTGCAGCCGCAGGCCGCACATTGGCGGCAATGCCCTGCATGACCACATTACACCGCACACAGCTTCCTCATGCCATGCAACACCGCTGGAATGTGTGCTAGCTGTTGCCAGGATCTGCGCATCACCATAGCAGCACACCATCATGAACATGTGTGGCGACCCAGCATCAGCTGTCTCACCAGGGCGAGCCAGATCAGCACCCCCATGCCCTTTACATGTGCTCCATTCCATATGACGTTGTATTAAGCCTTTTTCATATTTTGACAGTTCCTGCGTCACTCGTTGATGATTTGAAGTACAGCCTGGGACCGCAGCCCGCAGCGACCAGCGCCATGTGACGATGGAGCTGCTTGGAGATGAGAACAGGCATGTGGGTGTTCGTGAACGAGCAGGTGTTGGTGGCAGGCGAGGTGTGTTCGCAAAGGTGGACATCCCAGCAGGAACGCTGGTGCTGCGAGAGCTTCCCATCGTCAAGCCACTTGAAAGCCAAAGCTCTCAGGTAACGCTACTGCTTACCATGCAGTCATGGTGGCTCGTAGTACATGCAGCCACAAGCAATGAAGTGCATCCTTCAGCTCTGCATGTGTTGATGTTTGTTGCCGGCTGGAAGATGTGTTGGTGCTTGAACGGCTGTGCTGGCCACAGGAAACGCTGCATATGGCTGTGGCACGGGCTCTGCTATCGGGCACACCAGCACAACGCATGGCCCGCCTCGCCCGTGCGGCGCCCCTGCACCCGACCACCCTCACAGACCTGCCAGCAGATGTGCTGGCTTGCGTCAAATCTGAGCATGAGGCAGATGTGTGCACGTTGCGTGCGTGGTTGGACTCACAGCCGCATCAGCAGGAAGGGAGCACGGAACCAGGGGATGCCCCAGGCACGAGTGCTGGGAGTACAGAGTTGACAAATGATGAGCTGCTGAGGGTGCTTCTGGTGGTGCGGTTCAACGCACACTACAGGTCAGGCGCTCTAGATGTCAGACGTGTTCTGCATCAGGGCGCATTCAGCAATGCACGCAGCATTGTGCATGTGGCACAGCCTTAGCATTGGCTCTTCACCGCACAGGGTTTCATGATTCATCACATCACAGACCCAGAATGGCGCTTGCTGTGTTGTGCGCATGTGCAGTGGTCTGTACGTGGCAAGTGAAATGTTCAACCACGCATGCAACCCCAACTGCATCAAGCTCGTTACGCCTTCAGGCTCCGAAGTCCGCGCCACTCGGTGCGAGCAAGCGCACTGTCTGTCTGTATTGAGTTGGCAGCCAGGTGATGCAGATGCTGTCATGCAGGCTGTGCCACTGGGTGCCCGTACACATCTGGAGGCCCTTGCTGCCTGCCTCTATGCTGCAGCCGCATCCCTGCCGGCACAGAGGCCTGCATCTCCTACCTCAACCCCCCGCTCCAGAGTGCTCCTCGCCGCGCAGCACAACTGCGTGCCCAGCACTTCTTTGTGCCTCACACTGCGCTGTGCTCTGGCCCTGCCGATGATGGCTACTTCCCTGCGGAAGTGGAGGCATGTGTGGAGCCATCCACCTCACCAGCGGGTGCAGCACCTGGGGCGGCAGCAGCACCTGCAGACATGCACCCATCCTACTCGCCACAGCTGGCTGAGCAGCTTGAGGCACTGGAGTGTGAACTGGATGCATGTGAGCGCGCGGTGACAGAGGCAGCCGCTGCATCTGCTGCGGCGCTGTCAGCGACTGCGGCACGGCAGTCAAAACGGACACACGCAGCCGATGAATCTGGTGCTGGTGACCAGGCGCATGCTGCTCTGGCAGCAACACTGGCCACGGCCTGTTCCCTGCAGCGGCAAGCGGCTGCGCTTGGTATCAGCCCTCGCCATATTATCCTGGCGCGCGTACACGAGCTGGTGGTCACAGCAGCCAGCACGCTGCTGCCAGCGGTTGCACAGCAACAGCCGCCCAGCAGCAAATGCGCAGCCACATCACAAGCGGGGGCAGCTGCCGTCCCCGCCTTTTTTGGTGTGGCTGTCAACTTGCAGCTCACGCGGCCGCAAGCGGGCGCACCAGCTCCACCTGTGCTGGCCCCTGCGCCAACACCTGACGCATCGTTAGGTGCAGCACCAGCCGCACCCGTGGCCCTGGGCTCCCACCCAACACCACCAGTGCAACTTGCTCTGTGCCTCCTTGGTGCAGCAACAGAAGCTCTTGCCACACAAGAGCTGTACGGGGGAGCAGAGCACTATGATGTTGCACGCAGTCTGCTGGATGTACAGCAGGCGCTGACGTGGCTCATGTCCGTGGCACCAAAAACGCTTGGTTCTGTATTTCCTGAGTACAGCTCCTTTGCAAAGGTGCAGATGTGCATATCTTAACTGACTCCTCACTGTTGTTTCTCTGTTGCCATTCTGTGGCTCGTGGAGCAGACATGGTAGATGTGAAGTGATTGAGGCAGCTCAATGTGGATCAGCCATGTGCCATTGGGCAGTGTGCCCTGTGCATGAACAGATGTCCAGTGCTGCCACTTCCTTGCTTGCGCGCAGGCATCACGAGCGGAGCTGCAACTCCGCAAGCGGCACCAGCATTTGCGTGCGCTGTATTCATAGCTCAACGATGTCCTTCACAGATGTCCTTGTGCTATGCTGACTGCTGCCCTGCACGTACATGGGCTGCGCCTCTTTTGAAAGCACACATCATGTTGATGCAGCAAACAAACATGCCATGTTCACATCACTGTAACAAATCACGGAACATGGCTACACACGCATGCACCCATGCACCCTCGTCTGAACCCAATTACAGTGCACATCAGGGCTGCACTTCACAGCTCGCAGTACATTCTGTGCCCCAGCAGCTTAAAATGAGTTGTGCCTGCAATGTGATGCACCACAGGCCGCAATCCTGCCATCTTGTTTTGTCGATCGATGCAGGTGCAGTGCAGTAGCAGAAAAACGCACCAAACACCAGCCAGCACCCTCAGTATCCCAGCTTCAACCCTTGCAGATGCACCTTCTCTACATAATGCCATGCGTTGCAATCAGTGCAGCATTCAAGTAATGGGTGCCGTGATCACGATCCATTCCCCAGCGCCAGATTATCTTAGGGCCAGAAACAACCCAGGGATGAATTCAGCATGTACGCTCATTGAAACAAGGAACATGCCGAGCATCACAGCACATGTGTTGCTTTGATGTTGTAAAATGTGCAATTGACGACCAGTAGCCAGGAGGCAAACGGACATTCAACACGTCAACTGGCCAAACTTTGCACGCTGCACACTGCACGGCACGCAGCTAGCCCTCCAACCCTTTCTCCAGACTAGAGCAAGGGCCACAGTGCACATAACTAAAGGCAGTAGGCTGCTCCCGTGCTGTGAGCAACCAGTTGCAGGCTTGCATGTGTGAGCCGGATCCACCCCGCTGGTGGCCCCTCACATCCAGTATGGCCAAGCCAGCAGTTGATGGCAACGCCTGTTGCGCGCCACATTCCATCTGCTGGCTTCCGCACACGTGCCTGAATGAACATGTGCGCTCGCTTCATCTCTCTCTAGGACCTCGTGCAAAATTCACACACCCTCGTAATACCTGTGCTCCCCTACACCCATACTGCACCCACATGACAACCTGCCGGCACATCCGCTGATCACCGCACAAACACAAGCATGCCAGCAAAGATTGGTATCCTCATCTGAAGCACGTACAACACACATTTTTCTGTGCCCGGGTGCTACTATGGAACGCAGCTGCACATGAGGGGCTGCATGTCAGACCTGCAGCCCCGGGGCTTGTTCTGTCGCACGCGCTCCAGCTGGCCACCCCAGTGCAGTCCTGGCAAACTGCTGAACCAGCACGCACACCCTCTGCCAAAGGGGTATTCAACGTGGCACCAGTCGGCGCACTCCATGATCCATCAGTGTCCGCAGGACAGAGCCTGAGTAAGTGGCACAAGTTGCATAGCTGTGCATTGTTGACTTGGTGCCTGCCCCATGTGTCAACTCCCGACACCTGGCTTGGAGGCCGCCTGCTGCTCCACCCACACCTTGTAATTGCGCATGACGTACGCAAGCAGTGGCTTGGCGTTGGTGAAGACACGTGAAAACGAGTAGAACAGCGGCACGACGACGATATCAAAGAAACTGCACGATGTGGTGCAGCAGGAAAGGCAGTTGAACCATGAGAGAGTGCTGTTGGGACATACAGCTACACAGGCGCAGGCATTGAGCCATGGACAGGCAATGGAGCAAGGGGAGGCAACTTACCCGACTTGGCTCTTGCTGATGCCTTGCTTTGTGCGGTCAAATAGCGGTGACACGGATAGGCCACACAGCTTCTCGTCGTCACCCTGCCTGAAGAACTCCTCCTCAAGGCATGCCACCCACTTGAGATGCACTGCCAGTGCAGCTGTTGTGTGGCCCAAGTCAGCGCACTTGAGGGCCATCTGCATGGAGAATCAGGACGCAACACCCATGCCTCACACAATCTGCGGCAGTCCGACAATACAGGCTGTGTGCGCACCCTGAAGTCAAAGACCTCCCAGATAAGGAAGCTACATACCCACAGCTACCCCGCTCCCTCCTCCCTCTACAGCTTGTGAAAAGGTGCCTCCCATTGCCAATGTGTGCAACAGCTCTCATAAATCAGCTGTGGGCACCTGAAGGCTCAGCAGGCGCTCGTTCTCGTCAAGAGGGATCACAATCTGCATATCGTCGCCATTGCCACCTGCTGTGTTGGCTAGCGAGTTGCATGAGCCACCTGAGTCAGACCTGCAGAGGGGCAACAAGTTGCAGAGGTTCCAAACATTAGTGAACCACTAGCATCATTCCATTCAGCAGTATGTGCAGGTCACGAGCACAGCAGTATACGCAGTGTGCTCAAGTGTATCACAAGCTGGTGGGTCATGCAACCAGGAATCTGCACTCACTTTCGCGCGCGCGCATCAGTACTGGCCAAAGAAGGTGTTGAGGTGCCCATGGCGCCCAGCCGGTGAACAGTTGTGAAATGGCTGACAATCGCAAAGTGCTGCTTCATCTGCAGATGTATGATTCAAGGAATGCACGTTCAATCAGCCTGCTAACAACTAACAGGCTCTTTAATGGGCAGGTATGCACCAGGTGAAGGCCGTACTGCTGCAAGCCCTGAGGCCGCACAGAACTGCAGCACAGCACAGTGTGCCCGCCCACATTGCCTCCCTATACCCACGTCTGTTGCGAGCACCAGCTCAATGACAGTCTTGCGCAGCTTGTCAAACTCAGCCTTGGGCAGGGTCCCCAGGAAGTTGTACTCGCTCTTGCGCAGCAGTGAGAATGCAGCTGCCAGGTGGTGGTTCTCCAGAGGCGCCCGGTCGTTGTAGCGCAGCGCCAGCGTGTCTTGGCTGTTGACCAGGAAGTCGTTGGTGCGGCCCACGTGCTCAAAGTCATGGACAACTGCCGCAAGCAGGCACGCGGTCTGCGTCAAGGGGTCTGCGTAGCCGGGGGCCAGACCACCACGCTTCAGCAGCATGTACATGGTTTGCAGCACGTCTGCAGCATGTGTCCTGTTGTGGTACCTGCAAAACATAAAATGAAGTACGTGCAGCTTTTTGGTTGTTCAGGGGCGTGGTTGCGTGTGCTGACATGCAAATTGAGGTCGCTCTGGCCAAATACACATGGCGGATGGGCATGCAACATGCCTCCCGCTCCGCCCCCTCACTCACGGGTTCTCATTGTACCCATCCTCCACTCGCCGCAGAAAGCGTGCGAGGGCGCCTGCGTTCATGCCAAACTTGGAGATAAGGCCAGTCTGCTGGAAGACATAGAAGCCGAGCGTAGAAAGGGCGTGGTTGTCAGTTGCCTCTGCCAGCTTAAAGGTGTCTGCGGTGAACAAGGACAAGAGGGTCTTTTGGTGCGCTGGCTGCCATGGTGCACCATGGCACAGGGCAGGGCGCACAACAGGCAGCAAGCGGATGCATGCGAAGATGCGATAGTACACACGCTGCATGGCATCAGGCAAGGCCCCAGCTGCTGGCTCACTGAAGCACTTGCACTCACCAAACTGCCAGTGGTTGGCCAGCTCAAGCACGTGCATCACCTCATCCACAATGGGCCCTGTACTGGGTGTGGGGAACAAGTCCACCTCCTGCATACAACACGCAGACAGGCGTGGCGGTCACCAGGGAAGCACAGTGTGCACACAACTGGGGCAAATTCCCTTAGGCTGCTTCACTTCTTCCGAGATAATATTGCAACACAGGTGTTTGGATAGAGCCTGCAGTCATGTACAGACACGCACCTCTCCAGACAGAGTGACACTGTTCTCACGGCTCAGGTCGCCACTGCACGCGGACAGCCGCGCCTGCAGAATATTGGCCATGGGCCCACGCGGTGACTCCGTCATGTGCGTCTTGCTGGTTGATGACGTGCAGCGCTGCATAGGTGCCTCTGTCCGCAGCGAGCGCTTGTGCAGCAGTGACACCATGCCGCCCACACTAGTGCCTGCCTCTCGAGCCAGGTTGCTGGCGGCTGTGACGGAACCTGTGCCCAGGAGTAACTGGCTGATGCTGCATGTGTCTGCGGCATAGGAAGCGGCAAGGATACAGCACAGTTGGGAAGAGTGTAGGGCACGGGGCATTGGGGACTTCACATGCAGAACAGATGTATGCTTTTGCCGTTTTGGTTGACAGCAAAATAATCAGTGTTGTGGCGCACCTGACACTGCTGGCAGCTCAAACGTGTACTGGAAGTTGGGTGTGAGCATAGCGCCTAACGCGCCCTCCATGGTGTCGAACACATCGGCCTCCTTGGTGCTGCTCTCACCACCACTGGAGGGGGTCCTGCTGCAGGCATGTGTTGCGGGATGCGGCCAGTTATGCTTGTACATCAGGCACAACCATCACCTAAATCCTAAATCCTCCTAAATCCTCTAATCATGCTGTGTCATCTCAATGCTTATACTCTTGGGGCACATTCAACTCACTTGCCACTGCCGGCCAGGCCGCGCTCACAGTAGTCCTCCAACGTCACTGTGTCACCGTTCCCTGCGTGTCCAACTTGATCTGTGGCACCCAGCTGAACCAGCAGCGCACGGCCTACATCCTCCTGCGAGGTGAGGTAAGCAGTTAACCAGCGGTGCTGAACACGATCTGTCAACCAAGCTTCAGCAGGATGCGGCACAAGGTATGATAACGGCTGAATTCGGAAAATTAGAATCTTCACCTCAAGCATTGACGTCTGCAGCAGCTGTTTGCCAATGTCGATGGGCTGGTAGATGTCGAGGGACTCCAAGATGGCTGACTGCACGAACAAGATGTCTTGGATGGACGGTACTGCGCACAGATACCATGCAGATGCCACCATTGTGTCACTCGCCTTGACCCATTGCCAGGCTCACAAACATGCACAACACAACTGCCACACGCCTCACCTGTCCCATCCAGCAGCTCAATCAGCATGGACAGCATCTTGTCAGCAGGCGTGCCTGCACAGCAGACCCATGCAATGAGCGGCGAGTGTTAAGAGAATGGCACAACAAGCAAAGAACAGGTTGAGCACACTCATCCTGCTGACTGTAACACATTCCACAGTGAGCAGGGCAGCCCAGGGTAACATTCATTTGTAAGGATGCACACACCAGCATCAATGACAGCCTTTGGCCTGTAGTTGTTCAGCGCCAGCTGCAGCTCTGCCTGCAGGGTGGAAGATTGCGCGGAAGATTGCGTGGAAGATTGCGCGGGAATCAATATGAACAGTTGCAGGTGCTGGTGCGGTCATGCCTGATACTGGCGATGAAACACACCAATTACCGCAGGTGCCGACAGCAACAACAGAGCAATGAATGTCAAAGCCAGCACCTGCAGCACATCACGCTGGCGCATGAGGCGATTGTGCTGATCCTGCAACATGTGCAGCCGCTCCTGCTCCCGGTTCAGGGCTTGCTTCACCAGGTCTGCCTCCAGCTGCAAGCGAATCGCGTGTGCTTGTGCTTAATGCCATACTGATGCTGCTGCTCATGACATGCACACGAAGTGCAAGAACAGCCCCATCTCACATTTACGCACCTGTGCCTGTGCTTTCTGTACCTCCAGCTCATTAGCCAGCGAGCGCAGTTTCATGTGGTGGGTTGTTTGATCATCAAAGGCTTTCTTCAACTCTGTGGCGTTCACCAGAGTCTGCATCGCAAATGCATAATGAACACGCAAAGAGCTGGGCAAAGCATGGTGCTTCTATTCACTTTCTAACTATTTGACGCAAAAATCGTGGTGTGTGAACACAACAAACACAACATGTGACCAATGCGCGTACCGTGTCCGCAAGGAGCTTCATCTCAGCAGCATCAGCGTGCGCCTTGCACAGCTGCGCGTCCAAGTCTTCCTTCTGTGCTACTGCATCAAGGACGGTCTTGTCCAGCGCAGCTTTGAATTCTGCAGCATCTGCACCAGCCTTGGCCAGCTCAGCATCATATTGCTCCTTTTGAGTGGCAGCGTCAAGCATGGTCTTGTCCAGTGCAGCCTTGAACTCCGCAGCATCTGCACCAGCCTTGGTGATCTGGGCATCAGCATGCTCCTTTGCCACTGCTGCATCGACGACACTCTGCATTGCATGAGGGAAGATTCCAGGCGGTTCAGCACTGCAAAACACACATAGGCAAACTCTTGATGCAGCCGTTGAATAATGAAAGCCAAAGTCCGCACACCTTGTCAAAGGCGGCCTTCATCTCACTGGCATCCAGGTTGGCCTTTGCCAGCTGAGCGTCAAACTCCTCCTTTTGCACTGCAGCATCCAGTACCCTCTGATCTAGAGCAGCCTTGAACTCAGCAGCATCGGCGCCTGCCTTGGCAAGCTGAGAGTCAAACTCCTCCTTTTGAGCTGCAGCATCCAGCACAGTCTTGTCAAGTGCAGCCTTGAACTCAGCTGCATCCGCATCTGCCTTGACCAGCTGTGCATCAAACTGCTGCTTTTGAGCAGCAGCATCCAGCACAGTCTTGTCAAGCGCAGCCTTAAACTCAGCTGCATCGGCATCTGCTTTGGCCAACTGCGCATCAAACTGCTCCTTCTGAGCTACAGCATCCAGCGTTCTCTTGTCCAGGGCAGCCTTGAACTCCGCAGCATCAGCACCTGCCTTGGACAGCTGTGCATCAAACTGCTCCTTCTGAGCTGCAGCATCGAGCACAGTCTTGTCAAGCGCAGCCTTGAACTCAGCAGCATCGGCACCTGCCTTGGCCAACTGTGTATCAAACTGCTCCTTCTGAGCTGCCGCATCCAGCGCACTCTTGTCCAGCGCAGCCTTGAACTCAGCAGCATCGGTACCTGCTTTGGACAGCTGTGCATCAAACTGCTCCTTCTGAGCTGCAGCATCCAGCGTACTCTTGTCAAGCGCAGCCTTGAACTCAGCAGCATCGGCGCCTGCCTTGGCCAGCTGCGCATCAAACTGCTCCTTCTGAACTGCAGCATCGAGCACAGTCTTGTCAAGCGCAGCCTTGAATTCAGCAGCATCGGCACCTGCCTTGGCCAGCTGCGCATCAAACTGCTCCTTCTGAACTGCAGCATCCAGTGCACTCTTGTCCAGCGCAGCCTTGAACTCAGCAGCATCGGCACCTGCCTTGGCCAGCTGCGCATCAAACTGCTCCTTCTGAACTGCAGCATCCAGTGCACTCTTGTCAAGCGCAGCCTTGAACTCCGCAGCATCGGCACCTGCCTTGGACAGCTGTGCATCAAACTGCTCCTTCTGAGCTGCAGCATCAAGCACAGTCTTGTCAAGCGCAGCCTTGAACTCAGCAGCATCGGCACCTGCCTTGGCTAACTGCGTATCAAACTGCTCCTTCCGAGCTGCAGCATCCAGCGTACTCTTGTCAAGCGCAGCCTTGAACTCAGCAGCATCTGCACCTGCCTTGGCAAGCTGAGCATCAAATGCCTCCTTTTGAGCTGCTGCATCCAGCACAGTCTTGTCAAGCGCAGCCTTGAACTCAGCTGCATCCGCATCTGCCTTGGCCAGCTGGTTGTCAAACTGCCATTTCTGGCTGGCTGCATCCAACACGCTCTTGTCCAGGGCGGCCTTGAATTGTGACGTATCTGCAGTGGCCTTGGCCAGCTGGGCGTCAAATGCCACCTTTTGGTATGCCGCATCCAGAACACTCTTGTCCAGAGCAGCCTTGAACTCAGTTGCGTCTGCTCCTGCCTTGGCAAGCTGAGCATCAAGGTGCTCCTTCTGAGCTGCAGCGTCCAGCACACTCTTGTCAAGCGCAGCCTTGAACTCAGCAGCATCGGCACCTGCCTTGGCCAGCTGTGCATCTAGCTCTTGCTTTTGTGTAGCTGCATCAAGCACACTCTTGTCAAGCGCAGCCTTAAACTGGGCAGCCTCGGCACCAGCTTTGACCAGCTGAACATCAAACTGCCGCTTCTGTGCTGCAGCATCTGCACCAGCCTTGGCTAGCAGGTTGTCCAGCTGCCATTTCTGGCTGGCTGCATCCAGCACACTCTTGTCCAGGGCGGCCTTGAACTGTGATGCATCTGCATTGGCCTTGGCAAGCTGGGTGTCAAATCCCACCTTTAGGTATGCTGCATCCAGAAAACTCTTGTCCAGAGCAGCCTTGAACTCAGCTGCATCTGCTCCTGCCTTGGCCAGCTGCGCGTCAAACTGCTCCTTCTGAACTGCAGCATCCAGTGCACCCTTGTCCAGCGCAGCCTTGAATTCAGCAGCATCGGCACCTGCCTTGGCCAGCTGCGCATCAAACTGCTCCTTCTGAACTGCAGCATCCAGTGCACTCTTGTCCAGCGCAGCCTTGAACTCAGCAGCATCGGCACCTGCCTTGGCCAGCTGCGCATCAAACTGCTCCTTCTGAACTGCAGCATCCAGCGCAGTCTTGTCAAGTGCAGCCTTGAACTCAGCTGCATCCGCATCTGCCTTGACCAGCTGTGCATCAAACTGCTGCTTTTGAGCAGCAGCATCCAGCACAGTCTTGTCAAGCGCAGCCTTGAACTCAGCTGCATCGGCATCTGCTTTGGCCAACTGCGCATCAAACTGCTCCTTCTGAGCTACAGCATCCAGCACAGTTTTGTCGAGGGCAGCCTTGAACTCAGCTGCATCTGCTCCTGCCTTGGCCAACTGTACGTCAAACTGCTGCTTTTGGCTGGTTGCATCCAGCAGTGCCTATGTAAACCACCCAAGAAAAAAAAAGGCACAATTGATAATGGTGGCCGCTGAACTCCCAGGCAGCACACAGAATCTGGTTTATCTGCATGCATGCACACTGCCTTCCTCAACTATCCTCAACTATCTGTGCCTGTGCCTACCGTGTCTGCCAGCGCCTTCATGTCCGCAGCATCAACAGCTGCCTTCTCCAGCTGTGCGTTGAGCTGCATCTTCTGTTCCATCACCTGGAGCGGTGCGGACGCAGGAATACAACTTGGGATCAGCGCCACTTTGCTGAAATGAGATGCATCACTCCCATTCTCTGCAAAAGCAACGTCATCCTCCAACAGAATTGTCCTCATGCTATCTTGCATGCAAGTCAGGGCTTGTGCCTGATGAATGCATACTGTTTTTTTTGCTTGTTCCCGCTTTTCACGCAAGCAGCCCTTGTCGCAGTGGACATGAAAAGTGCCGCATCGGCATGGGTGCTGACATCATGCAGGCAGGAAACGCCCACTCGCGGCGGTGTTACCAGCACATTTCTAAATTTGCTGTACCATTCACGCACCTTGATGTAATCTGCTTGCAGCTTGTTTTGAGCCGTCTCCATCTCACACACACGCGATTGCAGCATGTCGTTGGTGGCAACAAGCTGCATACATGCACGACAAGTTCCTGAGAGATCGTCACTGGCTGTGGTGATCTTTTTATTTGTGCAGATGCAGGGCAGGTCAGTACACCTGAACATCTACAAGCAATCAGGGTGCAGGCACACAGTGTAACCATAACTGCTGCACTGCACAACTGAAGATCTCACCTCGCAAGCAGCGGCCAGCACCATGTTGGCAGGAGCAGTTGTCAGTCTTTGCAGATCGCTTGCACCCAGGCTATGGGCAGGTGTGTATGACCCCTCCCGGTTCGACAGAGACGCCGTGAGGACCACACCTGTTGACTCGCGCACCAGCTGGCTGTACAGATCAGTGGAGCCGGCACCCTGGGGTCGCACTGCATCTGGACCACGGCCTGACCTTGTGACTGGTAGGTCAAGGGCCGCGTGCATATAGTCCTTGCCTGGCTTCCCATTGCTGCTGCCAGCACTGCCATCTGAAGTGACCATAAGCGCTGCATCTCCTGAAGAGGTGGGCCCCTCCAGAGCTGCAGCCTCCATACCATCAAGGGCTGCAGCATCTGCCGGGTCAGCCTCATCCACCCAAACACATGACCGCATCGCATCCAGTGCGTGTATGATTTCTGCAGCAAAAGCACCAGGTGGTGGGCGGTCAACGGTTGGGCTGCTGAAACAGCGATTGACCACAGCACAAGGCACAAGCTTCTTGGCAATGGATGTATCACCCACCATCTGCAACCTCTGCACGCAGCTGTAGATGAGCACGCTGCAAATCGCCACGCAGCTCTTCCACCACACTGTGCATGCGTTCTGCAGCAGCACGCAGCTGTTCATTTTCGCGCACAATAGCCAGGATCTTGGCCTGAAGTGCGCGGGCCTGTGCAAGCGCCATCTCCTCCCTGGCCAGCGCCTTTGCCAGAGCCTGTGCAGATGTACATTATATGTGCAGTGCACATGGGCATGAGAACTTCTTTGGTCATCTACACAAAGCCTTCGCGGCACTCGTGACCGGTCGTAGAGCCTAGGAAATCGCATGCTGGCCACGCAAGGAATCACGCACTGCATCGAGATTCAGGCGTGTGGCCATATGCAAGCCGATAGCGCCAGCACCTGCTGCTGCGTCGTCACATCGTGCAGACTGATGACTAGCAGCTGCTGCCCCGAGTCGTCGTCTGCATGAATGAGCTGTGCAGCCCAGCTCCATGTTCTCGCTTCGTCGCCCCAAGTCCCACTGCAAGCAGGCTCAACATAATGTAGGATAGCAAGCAGAACATGTCGAGTTGCGAGCAGCGCAAAGTGCTGTGCGGAGCAGGCTGGAGGGTTCCAGCCTCGCCGAAGGCCCAGCCCAGCCGCACCTGAGTGTTTTTGGTATAGCACATCCTCTCTGTGCGCCAATGCTTGCGTACAGGGGTTGGCACAGCTCATTCCATGGGTCCTTTGGCACAGAGCCCTGAACGGCTGCAGCATTTTCAGCTAGCAGTTCTCCACTGGCACTAAACGCCAGAATGGGGCACGGAGCCTTCCAGGCCCACGCCTGTGGGTCACGCCCAGCAGGCTCTGGAACCGTGCTCATTAATCTTCTTTAAGAGCCCATTGCTGTTGGGTCCTAGTTGCTCGCACTGCGGTTGGCTACTCCTTCCTGGCCAGTACTTATGTCATGCCAGTTTGATCGAATAATTTGCAGTAACTCGGCAAACAAGGTACCATAACATGCAGTTGCGCATGTCTAATGTAAATTGACGCACTTTACCCGACGCACTTTTCTGGTGAACCCTGCTTTGTGACCTCTCCCCCTCCCTTGCTGAATCTTCCTTTCATGCAGATATGCCCTTTCCATGCCTAGCCTGATTGCCAGGCACACAGTGCTGGAGTGCGAAGGGCTTGCATCTCAATGCTGTTAGCTGAACTGAGTGGCACAAGTGCATAATTTGAGCCACATGTCCTGTTTCCATGGCCCGCAACACGCAGAGCGTCCATTTGATGCAGGGTATCCCTGCGTGCCATGGCCCCCCACCTGGACATACATCGACACGTGCGGCACAGTTCAGTGTCACACACTATTGGGCGCTCGCTCCGCTCCTTCAACAACTGCTGGACGTTCAGCTCGGCTACAGGCCAGGTCGTGGCACGAATGGAGCACATAACTGCCCCACGGCTCAGGTGGACATGGCAGTGGGCAGTTTGCATACAGGAATTTCGGACTTCCAGAGCGTATCACTCAGTGGTGCGCATTGCACAGGTGCAGCTGGTTTGGCACACCACCCATCCCCTGG
>QAXD01000039.1:864002-903806 GCA_004335575.1 Haematococcus sp. NG2 | reverse complement strand
GTGCTGTAGTGGGGCAGCTCGCAGTGTTCAGAACTATTACCTAGGCATATGGATGTTTGGCTTATGACTGTCAGGCTCCGGCATGCAGAAACATCTGTGAAACGCCGTGTTATTATTATTATATTATTAGAGCTTATCACTCAGTGAACAACCGAGGCGTTGTAAGCAGCCTGCGGGCTAGGGCCCAAGCTGCTGGTGTTGATCAAAGACGTGTTCAGCGGCCGCGAGGCCAAGGTGAGAGCCAAAGGCCGGACCTCCAGCTGGTTTCCAATGGCCACCAGCACATGGCGCGTTGGGGCTGCCCCATGCCACCCACCGTATTCTGGACAGCCTGGCCCGCCTTGCCTCAGCGCGCTGCCATGCGCTGGGTGTGCGTGGCTACCTGTTTGCCTACCGCATCAATGGGCAGCTGGTGCAGCCCAGCACACGCTCCGACAGTATCGCACATACACTGATGTTGCCTGCAGATGACCTGGTGCTGTTTGCGCACAGGACATGCGTACCGCCCTGCTGGTGCTTGAGAACACAGCCATAGAGTGGGGCATGCAGCTGAAATACACAAAGACAGTGGTGGTGCAGTTTGGGTCACCTAGCGAGCGGCCACCTGCAACAACCAGGGGCAGCAGAGCCCAGCCAGCAGCAGCACACGCAGCTGGCTCACGGTACCTGGGCAGCATGGCGGAGGCATCAGGTGGCTGCGAGTGCAAGCCCTACCACCGGCTGCAGCTGGCAGGGTCGGTGATTCAACACGCGCGGGTGCGTACCTTTACACCATGTAATGTCACGCTGGACACCATGCTGACCATTCACAACGCCCGGCCGTGGTGGTGCTCTCGCTGATGAATGGGCCCGCAGCCACCTGGCCCCGACACAGTGCCAGCTGCCGTGGAGCGCCTGGCCGTGTTCCGTTCTTACATGCCAAGCGCCGCCACGCCGCCATGATCTCCAATTGGGAGCTACGTAGCGCCGCCAAGCCGCTGCCCAACTAGGCCATGCGGACCAAGCAGCGGCTGCGGTATCTGGGACTGCAGTCTGCACGAGCGACAACAGCCTTGCCAAGCAGGTGCTGTTCAGCACATGGCCGTGCCCACCACCACCGCCCCCACTGGCAGCACCCACCCCAGCACCAGCACCAGCAGCCGCAGGGGGCAGTGCGGGGACCAGGGCAGGGATAGGCATGGTAGGAACAGGGCTGGATGCCGACACACGCGTGTGGCCCAGTGGCCGGGACCCTGGGGGCAGGAGGGGTTTAATAGCCATCATAGGGCACAGGGGCAGGGTACATGTGCCCAGGCACAAGCGGGGCGCCGCAAGGCCACGTGGCAGGCATATACCGCGTACGGCATCCTCGTGTCTGTGTGTTGCCATGGACTCTAATTCATGGTGCGAGTTTTGCGGCATATCCGACAACTGAAATCGCCCTCGCTGCCAGGCCCCATCTGATGACTGTGGATCAACAGGCAACAGCCAGGGCTGACAGTAGCAGTAAAAAGGCAGCCTGTTTGTTGTTCTCTCAGTGTGAGCCAGGAGGGGTTTAGTCACTGCAGTGGTGGCATGGCAGGCATGGCACCTTGCTCTGCCTCCACTTGGGCGCCATGTGGCCGCAAGGTGGCCCAAAAGCTGTGGAGGGGTTCCTTCTGCATGCCGCACAGCTCGATGGGCTGTCTTGTTGTCAGGACTGAGGTTGCCTGAAACCCGGGCACGGACTCGACCTGTTGGCATGGCGCATGCACAGCATCTTTCGGCTGAAGCGGTGGTGCCGCCCTGTTGCGCAGGGGCTCAGGGCCCAAGCGCCTGGGGGCAGGAGCAGGCCAGGTGCATACGCGCAGTGCACTTGGTTATAATCTTGTATATATATATATATATATGTATATATATATATATATGTATGTATATATATATGTATATATATACATTCTGTGCAAGCACATACAATCACCAAAGGACTGGGGCAGCCCAATAGCTCATGTGGGCTGTCTTCCCCAGCCTTGAAATCAGGGAGCGCGGCGTAAGCGGTTGGGTGCTGCTGGGAAGATCCAGCGGCAGCCCCATGGATATGTTGGACATGCAATTGCCTGAAAGTGGATGCCTTTGATGAGGTTGCTGTGAAGCCGCTGTATGTGTGCAGCAGAGAAACAGCATGAGGAGTTGCATGGCTTCCGGAACGGCTCTCACATTATACTGTGCAATGAGTGCTTTTAGGTTTTAGGACTGATTGAACAGCGTCGTTGAGGTCTGGTCGCGCACGCAGCAAACACACACAGCAGTAAACGCAGACGTATTGATCTGAAACGTGCTTACGTGAAGCGCTGGCTGCCCATGGACGCGTTCGACAGCCTGGTGTTAACGAATGCTGGTAGTGCAGATCTGCTGTTTGATGAGGGGACGTCGCTAGAGGACCTGCTGGCACCTTCTGGTGCTGGGTCTCCAGAGTTGGACATCTTCAGCATGGCTCCCATGCCATCTCTGCCCCTCAAGGAAGATTTGCCTACGACGGGTGCGCCACATTTTGCTGCTCTGTAAAAAAACCCTGCTGCATGGTCACATGAAGGGCCATGGATGCACCACACCCGCAGGCATGGCCATGCCGAGCGTGCGTAGAACAGGCCCTCTGGTGCGCAGTACTGCGCCCCTTGGCCTGCCTCCCTTAAAGCTTCCCCCGTTGTCCACTGCGGTGCCTCCCGCTGCCCCAGCTGTCCTTCCCCCTCCCCAAGCGCCAACTGACATCAGGCCTGCAGTCTCTTCGATGGACTTGCCCACGACCAGTGAGGCCGGGCCTTCTTCTGCACACGCTGGTGCGGACACAGAGCTGGACGAGGCAGGCGGGCACACCAGCACAAGACGCCGGAGGCGTGTCCGTGATTCGCGCCAGCAAGAGCTTAATCGTCTTGCGCAGCAGCGCTATAGGTCAGTGCCCCAGTTAATGATGGGCCTTGCGGTTGTCTGTCGTGACAGATATGCTGAACAGGGCTTCCGGGTTAATCTGGGATCCGGGCGGACGTGATGGGGCACGCAGCAGTTCTCGAATGGTTGTGTCTGCATAACTCGATCTACATGAACAGTCAACATACATGTGCCGCATGGGTACTGACCTACATGCTCTCAGGCAGCGAAAGAAGCAACGTCAGTCAGATCTACAATCAACTGTTGACGACCTTTCTTCCAAGCTGGAGCAGCTGCGCACACTTGAGAGCGAGGTGAGCAGCCTGCAGAAGACGCACGTGGAGCTGCGCAAGCAGTTGGCAGCGCAGCAGACGACACTGGCTGCTGCGCACGAGAAGCTAGTGGCCCAGGAGCAAACAATTGCAGCGCAACGTGAGCTTATTGATGCACAGAAGGCGCAGCTTGAACAAGCACAGGCTCAAGCGCTCGGCACGCAGTGTCTGCAGCTGGCCAACATTGACCCAGCCACGCTATCTGAGCACCTGTGCACTGTGCTCAAGACGGTCATGTCAGAGGTGGGCCTACCGGGCGCCAGCGCACAGCATGGGCCTGCTCTGCAAGAAACGATGTTGCGTGTGCTTAACACGCACCTCAGCAGTTGCTGGCGTGACCTGCGTCTGAGCAGTAGCCAGCAGGGAGGCACTCACAAGGCCCCTGCACCCATTACTGTGTCTTGCTGCTGAACTGCGTGGCTGTAGTTTGTGTGGGGTGTGCAGTGTGCGGTACGTTCACACTCTTTTATGTCGGTTTGTCGGATGCAGTTGTCGATGTCAAGTGTTCTGCATGAGCTGTGGCAGGCCGCCCATGCAACAGTCTACGAGTTGTTGATCTAGATTGTGTGCAGCATGCTCCACAATGCTAGTTGAGCTGCAGCCAGCACTGAACTGGGGCATCACCAGCGCGTTCTCGTGTGGGACTGTGCATGCTGTTTGCCTCGTATTTGCGGAGCACTTGAAGCAGCATGACTTGTTGCTGGTGCCAATGAGACAGTATATAGGAGCTGTTCTACTGCGTTTGCGCCCACATGTAATATTACAAGATGAGCGTCTCAATGCGGGCTGCATTGTGCCTGCTGAATTGCTCGTGAAGCTGACCTGTTGATGCTTAGGCCTGAGCCTCATGTGTTGACTACGTGACCTGTCTTCAATACGTGTGACACGTGACTGAAACCTGCTGCAGATTATGATTTGTCTGCTTCTACACGAGGCACCAGGTGCTGAGAGGTTTGAAAGAGAGGTATGTGAGCCTATGTTTTTGAAGACAGGCATCATGCGTGGATCCATACATGGCTGTAACTTGTGAGCGCTGCTCGCCTGTCAATACAGTCTCCCTGATTTTAAGCTCTTACAGCTCCAACATAGTACACCTGTTTTCATAAATCACCATGCATGGACAGCCTAGTGCAACTTGACCAGTGCAGAAACCTTGAACTCCAGAGATTTGCAGATAGGCTTGCCTTCGAAAAACGCTGTGCTTTCGGATCCAGTTGGCCCCCCATCATCATCAGGCAATGGGCAGGTGATGGGCAGACGATTGACTGGCCCTGTGCAGAGTGGTTGCAAGCTGCTTGAGCAGCTGTTGTGGTTGAGGAGGCCACAGCTGACGGCCACAACTGCTGAGTGGATGGCGTTGGATGGATAAATGAGAAAGGAGCGTGAACAGGTTAGCCACTGCAGCACAGGCAAAAGGCCACCAGGTACAACAGCACAGCGCTGTACTGATGTTTGGTGACAGTGCAGGCAGCAGCACGCCTGCTGTGCACCAACCATGTGACGAGTAATCCTTGCTTGTTGTTACCTTGCCGTGCTGTGCCGAGTATGAAGACACCAGCCGCAGGGGCATGCAAGCTGCTGCAGTATTAATAACGCTGTCTGATGATGCAAACCAGCGTTCCGGCTGCGCTGATGTACTGTATTTGTTGCCGACGCTGCACGCAAGAGACGTGCCAGGCTTTGGTGCATGTATGCATCCATTGCGCCGGATGTCGTCAGCAGCCAGTGGCACACCACCCCTGTGACAGCGCATGTGTGTTGCTTCAATGACTAGTGACTAAATGTGTACATCTGCCTGTACAATGCGCACCCCATACACCGCGCACACACCGCGCACTCAGAACACATCACCCAAACACAGAACACGCGCTCCCCACCCATCACTTCTGCACTCCCTCCCAATCCCCAACAACCGCACGCACACTCCCCGCCAATCCCCTCCCACTCCCAAAAATTCCCCGCACAGTCCCGAATACCGAGCTTACACGCGCCTGGGCCAACCAGATGCGAGCACAACTGCAGGCAGCAGCATGGCAAACACTAGCAGCGCTGTGCTGGACCGCTGCCCCCGGCCCCGCCACAGCCCACCATGCTTGCATATCGCGCATCTGGCTCTGGCGCTCAGCAAGATGCATACCTGTGCAGCACCAACAGAAGGCTGCAGGTCTTGGGCTACATTGGGTGCGGCCTGATCTGAGACGTGCATCTTCTGCCTAACAGGGCTTGGCCTGCCGCAGCTGCTGTTGGAGGCACAAGTGCAGAATCTGCAGCTGCAGCTAGTGAGCGTTTGAAATGCACTGGCCGTATGGTGGTTGATACCAGGTGTCTCGTGGATGGCTGCAGTGACAGGACTGGTGAGGCACGTGCCTCGAACCTGATCGACAAGCTGCATGAGGCGCCCCCGACATTCGCTGCCTGCACTGGAGCACCAGCACTATGCATGTCTGAAGCACTGCTTTCACAGTGGTTGTTGCTGCTGCTCCTGCCAGCCCTACTGTTGCTGGACAATGGCAGCGAAATGATCACATCTGCAGAATGTGCAGATGTGCTGGGAACTTGGCTGCATGAGGGCAGACGTGATTTTGGCTAACAAATTCCCAGCCAGTGATGGTGTGCTGTGCCGAGAGCCACGCCGCTTCCACATGCTCAAGTGCCCAGCATGTGCCAAAGGCCTGCTGGGTGTTGCAGGGCTCAGGCAGAGGGAGACCCATTGCTGTGCTGTATACACTTGCTGTGCACTTAGCCGCAGCACAGTTCCTGAACCGTGCTCTGCTGACTCTGTGGTGCAGCTGCTACACTACAGCTGCAAGGCTCCCAGCCAAGGTACCATTTATGGCTGCTTGTGCGTACTGACTTTTGCAACTTGTCCCGCATATTACCGTGTATTATACTTTGTGACAACCCTGTGGTATTGAGGTAGCTGGGCCAATGTGTCTTGGCCAGCAAGTACAGAGGCAGCCGGGTCTGTCAGGGGCCCGAACCTTGGAATTAGTGAAACTGTGTGACTCCAGCACAAAGGTTGCACAGTGCACCTACTGATGCAAAGCTGTAAGTGAGACTTTCAATTACAACACTATGAAACCTGGACAGTGCACGCTTGGCCTTAAAGGAGCCATGGCGTGTTAGGATCATGACTGATAGGTGCCCGTGGTCCGGCGTAAAGGCCATACATATTCATGCAAAACGTCAAGCACATCCTATCTTTCAAGGTCACAACACGTGGGAGTCATGGGAAGCGCAGTGCATAGCGCAGGTCTGTAAGCACTGCATGCTTCCTGTCCGCAAAACAATGAGTATCTCTTTGTGGTCCGCGTCAACTTCACAAGAGCGGATGACCAATAGCAACCACCCACGAGCAGATCATCAGGTCGTTCCCCAGCTCAGCCCCACCCAGCAGAGCTCACCGCCTTGCACCATCAGGCGCATGGCCGCAAACTCAACCATGCAGGCTGCTCTGTGCGGCAAGCACATTCCTCTGCATCGTGCGCCATCAGGCCCAAGCATCCCGTTCCTAAGAAGGTTCTGAAGTGTGCAAGGCTGCGCGCTCATGCGCCCAAGTGCGAGGTCAGGTCCCACAGTCGCAGCGTCATGTCATCACTGCCAGTCACAGCAGCACGGCTGTCAGGTGTCACAGCGATGCAGCGGATGCCGCGCTCATGGCCCTCCAGCGTGGCCACGCAGCTGTAGGTCTCCAGATCCCACACCTGCAGCACAGCGCAGCAGCGCACAGGACGCTGTCAGCTGGCCAGGACTTAAGAGCCCTTAGTGTTTGGATGCAGGCACCTGGTCGCAGCATGCACATGCCTCGCAAACATATGGGCACTGTTTGTCCCGGCAGGGTCATGGGCTTCAACTGATAGAACAATCGCCCCTCTCACCTTCACTGTGCCATCTGCACTGCCAGACACTGCATGGCTTCCATCAGGTGTGACGGTCAGCGCATCAACCGCGTCCGTGTGGCCATCAACAGTGGCGACAGAGCGGCCTGTGGCGCATCAGGCACCAGAATTGTGTGATGTGAACATGTGATGTTGCAGCCAGCACAGCCAGTAATACAGTGTGCATGCAGCTGCAACCATGTTGAGATGTCTCATGACATGTGGCACAGCCACGTTCGAACTGGACAAAACCTAGTATTGCATCAGCCATCAACATTGCTCAGCGGCATCGCAGGAGCGGAAGCAAATGGCATCAGTGCATGATCTTCAGGTGCGAAGCACAACACAGGACACCGCACCTGTGGCCAAGTCCCAGAAGATGATCTGGCCGTAGCAGGTGCCAGATACAGCACGGCGTGAATCGGGTGTGACTGTCACCACATACACGGCATCCTCATGCCCCTCCATCACACGCACACACCGCCCAGTTGCAAGGTCCCAGCTGTCAGTCCAAGGTGGATGGCAGGTGCATGATCATTAGTTACAGGCCAGCCTGGATGAAATGGTGGCGTGAAGAGGAAGCAGGAGCTGTGGTGTGTGGGTCGTGCATCACTACCTGCAGCATACCGATTTCATCAGGCGTTCACGTCACCCATACTCACACTCGCACAGTGGAGTCGAATGACCCAGATATCACGCTTGATCCATCAAGTGTGACCGCCACACTGTACACGGCACCCGTGTGGCCGTCGAATGTCGCCACACACGTCTCTTTGCGGCCACGTGCATACAGCTCCCACACCTGCCAAGCAACCGTTTGGCCGGCTGGCGTGAGCAGCAGGGCTGTAGCAGCATAAAGCCAGCTGTGATCAGATCCACTATCCACTTGCATCAGGTCACGGCAAGCAGGCACGTGGCAGTGCACCATGCACATCTCATCAACCACGTTGTGGCACCCAGACGGTGCACGATGGGCCCCTGTGGCTGGCACAGCGGCTGCACATGGACATGTGTCCGGCCGCACCTTGACCTGCCCATCCTCCATGCCAGCCACCACACGGCGGCCGTCCGGTGTGAATGCAAGGGACCACACGGCAGAGCCGCCAGCAGAGAAGGAGGCCTTGAGGCCGCGCATGCGCACATCCCACACGTGCAGGTCGCCGGACGCACCCGCTGTCACCTGTGTGGGCAGGTCCTTGAGCTGCTTACACACTGCGCAAAATACTTCAGTGCTTGGGTCTGTGCAGGAGCATGCGACCAACATGACACCCAGTATGAGCCCCTGTGGGTGCTGTGAGTCATGGCGACACAGCAGAGTGCTCATGGCAGCGAGATCGATGCATCACCAACCGCAGTCATGCCATCCGGGCTGATGGTGACGACGGAGCCGGCGTCCGGGTGGGTGAGTGTGGCGGACGCTGTGCGTGACGCCAGGTCCCACACCCTCAGTGTCTGGTCGTCACCTGTGGACCAGGCTGTACGGCCGTCAGGGGTCACGGCCACACCCAGCACAGGCTCCGTGTGGCCGCGCAGGGAGCCCTCCTGTGCGCAGCGCAAACGGATTGCTCGGGAGAACTTGCAAGCAGCAGCTGCTATCGGGCATGGTATCACATGCAGTTGTCACATTGACCAACACCACGCGATTCAACCCCAATACCCCATAGCCCCATAGTTCTCGCATCCATGAGCCCTGCCCTGCCCTGCCTCTCACCGTGTATTCGGGTGACAGCTGGCCCTCCACGTTACTGACACGTGCCACGAGCACTCTGTGCGCGTGGCGTCCACACAGTGCACCCAGCAAACCATCTCAGAAGTGCAGCTGGCAACCAGATGCTGCAAAAACGGAGCAGCATGCCTGACACAGCCCTTTATCTGGAGGGCACCCCACGCCTCAGCGCTCATGGCACAGAACATACACCTGCGAGCCTGGTGCGGATGAACATGCGAACAAGAGACTGCGTTGACGCGGACAGGGGCTGGCCACACGCACCGCGCCTCCAGAAGCGCCTCCTCCATCGTGGCCACACGCTCCTCCAACTCACGAGCAGCCTGTGACACCTGTGTGGCCATGGACTGTGCCCTGCATGCCACGGGGAGCACGGCAGCAGCGAGGGCATGAAGTTACGTTCACTGCTAGCTACTGCCAGCTGTGCCACTGGATGCACCATGACATATGACAGCTGCTTGTGGCAGGCGCGAGCACCGCTGACTGTGCTGATTGATCCTGCCCATATGCTGCTTGTTTTTGCGGGAGGCAGCAGATGAGGCATGAAAACTGCTCACCGTGCCTCCTCTTGTGCGCGCGCCTTCTGTGCCGCAGCATAGGCAGACCTGAGTGCACACAACCCCACGATAATACCTGTGCACCCAAGGGCAGCCTACACGTGCACCATGTATCATTCTGCCTCGTTCTGCACCATGCACACCTGTCAGGTCATGAAGATATGCATCTGCTGGCAATGCATGCCATGCCTGTGCGATGCAGAAGAGATGAGACAGGACATAACCCCTGTCCCTTACTTGGACTGCGCCAGCGCCGCCTCAAGCTTGGCTTCCCGTGCTTCTGCTTCGTTGGCGCGCCGCTCCTCGCGCTCCAGTGCAGCCAGCGTGGCCTTGTAGTTTGCGCTGCAGCAGTACCAACGGCAAAACAACTTGAACAATACTGTGGCTGAGAAGATAAACATGCAGTAGTGGCATTGAAACCGTTCTAAGCCGCTGCAACACGTGAATGCCATACAGATGTGACACTCATGCTGCTGTGCGCACAGCTGCACCAGCAGGCCAGCCCATCTGCATCTCACCGCAGCTCCTCCAGCTCACGCTCCAGCTGAGACACGCGCCTCTCAGCCTCATCCGCCCTGCCAATGACAGTATGGTGCCGCATAAGGCCATGGAGCACACCTAGCTGCCAAATATTGGGCTGTATCGTGTGCACCGCAGCCTTTGACGTGCCAGTTTACCGTTGGAGTGCAGTGAGAGTTCCGAAATACATCAGCACTTCAACCTTGCATACCGCACCGTTCCAGTTCCTGCTTGTTGGCATCAATCATGGACACCATCTCTGTCTGCAAGGCTTGGATGCTACGAGTGCAGATAAAAACGCCCGACAGTGTCAGGTGCAGGGATGGCAAGAGGTTCCACGTTTCAATGCCAGCAAAGGTACTATTCTTGCAGCACAGCCCGACTCATTGGGCAGAAAGATGTGGGGTGCCTGACAGAACATGGCCATGGTTGTGCCAGCACCTACCTTGACTGCAGCAGCTGCTGCATGCGTGCTTCCATTTGGTCGGGGGAGGGGGATGAGCGATTGATGGCTGCTGGGATGACCGTGCCGCTGCGGCTGGCAGCAGCCACTCGTCGGCTGCACCGCACCTATGTGTGCAGGGCAGCTGGCATCGGCTTGCTCCCAAGGCTCCACAAGTATGGCTGGGCGCCAAACACAGACAAGCACTTGCATGCTGTATGCATGCATGCATGCCAGTGCCATGCTGAGAAACCTACTACGACAGCTGCACATTGGTAGCAAGCTGTTTCTCACCTGCTGGCAAACACCAGGTGGCAGAGCTGTCTGAAGGTGGCTGCATGGCTGTGGCTGAGCTGTTGGCCGCAAGCCCGCTCCACAGCCTAACGGCCTCATAGGTGCCTGCCAGGGTGCACAATCACATAAGTCAAAACGTTGTTCTAAGTGCGTGATGCAGTTCCTGGGCGCCGCTCGTACGCCAGCCTGCGATGCTGACTGGTTCATTTGGATAGGACCAGGCTTGACCCAGCAGTATAACTCCTCAAAGCAATCTGTGTACTCCGATTAAAGTAATCCGAGTGCTCGTTGACGGAATGCTACTGAATACAAACCTTCTGATCGCGAGCCTACTGGCTTTCTTAGGGGGTCAGATCCTCAAGATGTCCACGCCTGGTTGAGAACTACACGATCTGCTGTGGCTAGAACAACCTTTCGCCGTGTGACATCATGAAATATGAATTTAAAGCTGTCTTCGCCTCTGTTATGCGCTACATGCCACGATGTGGGCTTATATTTAGCTCCTCTTCTGCGTCTCAACCTCATCCCACATCTTCTTCGCCCGATGGACCACAATAACACATCTCGTTCGCCAGCAATGCCTTTGCCGCCTCGTAATCAGCCTTGCTCGTGCGCACCACTTTAGCTTTGCCTGCTTAACAGGATGCAATGGAGATATCCACCACTTTACACTTCCTGATGAACCTGCCAGTTCCATCGTGGCAATCACAGAAATCATCATAAAGACAGCTGAGTTTTATTCCTGGATACGTCAGTCTGCGCAACCTGTGCACGGCAACTATGCTGATTCCAACGCGCAGGTCGACTAAACCCTGCTGAGAACTTGCTGCAGCCTAGCTGCTGCAGCCATTCAGCCATGCCCTGACATCGAGCACCATTCAGAAGCGATCTTGCGCGCCAAAGCTGCCTCCAGTACCACCGCCAGGCCAGTAGTCATCGTTGCCACCATAGCGGCCAGTGGGGCCTGAGTCAACACGCACACCCGGCATACCCGGCAAGTAATCTTCGTCATACCGGTTGCCCCCACGCCCCCCTCGGCCGCCTGTGGATTAATCAGCACAGCAAGTAACACATGTGTTGAACGACGTGTTGCTCTGCTTTGAAGCTTTTGCTCAGCTGGACAATCGGCATTGATGCTGGACACACAGACTCCACGTCAGACCGCTGAACATGATGCACCTACCGCGGTCCCCACTGTAGCCATGCTCCCTGCCACCTCCATAGCCCCGGTTGCTGCCATACCCCCGCCCAAAGTCGTCCTCACCACGTGCAGGACGCTCGCTGTCCCAAAACCCAGCATCCCCGCTGCCAGGGCGTGCAGGGGCATCACGGGTGTAACCACCCCGCGCGTTGCCGCCGTAACCAGCACGGGTGTCATCTCCACCGTCACGCCCGCCTGCGCACATTATGCACCACCCAACAACAGCATGACGCACAGCGCAGTTGGAGCACCACGAACGCCTGCTGAACTTTCAAAACTCAGCATTGCTTTCCGCCAATGAATATACACGAAATGATGAGCTAGCGCATGTGCGCAGCAATGGAGCAGCGGTGCTCAGTCCAAGCTCACCATCAGGGTCGCGGTAGCCGCTCCAGTAACTGCCGCCGCCAACGCCACCAGTGCGATCATCCCGGTTGCCGCGGTAGCCAGCACCACGATGCCCACCACCTGCATGCATACAGCCTTCAACTACTACTGTTGGTGTGCTGCACTCACATGCAGCTGGCAACGGACTGCCGTCTCGCTTCACTCCATCATTACGCAGTCAGTGCAGTGTATACCAATCACCCACAAACCCCCACGCAGCTGGTGTGACTTTGACCTGCTGCTCCACTCACCTTCCCCGCCTTCCTGGCCGCTGTACCCGCGCCCACCATAGCTGCGGTCGTTGCTGTAGCCACGCCCGCCGCGGCCTCCACCGTCCCCACCATAACCTGCCCCACGCCCGCCATCCTCGTACCCTCCACCGCGACCACCATACCTTCCGCTACCACCATAACCCCCATAAGCCCCTGAGTCTGCGCCATAGCTGCCCTGCCCGCCGTACCCACCACCCTGCCCCTGGGCTGCACGCCGTTCTGAGGGCCGCTGCACCTCACCCTGTGTGTGTGTGTGCAGTGATGGACAGTGTGTTGCGTCTGCGACATATAATTGGTCACTGCCTGACCCAGACACAAGGGTTGGAGCACCAGTTTCGGGACTGTGCACCTCTAGCCCCTAGCATTGCTACAGCATCCATACAGCGAATTGAAGCAAGCCTCATGAGCTTGCTGCAACACGGTGCCTTGACCATGAGACTCACCCGCTGTGCAGCCTCTAGCGCCATATGTGCAAACTTGTCCATGAGGGCGTCCACTGCACCCTCACGTTCAGCTAGCAGTGCACCCAGCACCTTGCGCTTGCTTTCATCACTCTCCTTCTCAATCTGATCCTTCACCTCATCTACCAGGGCCTGGCGGAGAGCGTTGTGATGCATGACACAGGCACAGCTTCGATGCAGATGTTGATGCACAGCATGGGTGCAGGCCCCATGGCGGGGCTTTTGTTAGAACAAGTGTGCAGGACGGACATGAACTTGAATGCAAGAAGAGCGCTGCGCAAAACAGGTGGCACATGAAAGCACCTCCAGGGCTTGTTTCTCCTCCAGCTGGGCCGCATCAAGGCGGAGACGCAGGCGCTCATGTTTGATTGCCTCCTGCGATTCCAAAGGGCAACAGAGCCCGTCGCCATGGCATCAAGGCATATGCTAGTGATGGCGATGTTTGCTGTTGTTGCATGATCGTCCAGGTATGCGCACATCGACGAAACTGACTGCAATGGCTCACTTTCAGAATCTCCTCCTCGGTCTTGCCAGTGCGACTCGCGAGCACTGCTTCACGTGGCTTGGCTGCACCAAATGGGTTGTTGTGTACCTTTGCCTGCCGCTCAGCCTCCGCCTGTGCAGGGTACAAGTAATGTATGTACTGTTCTGTTGCCAGTTCCGAAACAAAAGTAAAAACTTCAGAACATTGCAACACAGAACCAACACAGCAAGCAACTAGCAAGGCCCCTAGTGCAGACACTGTGCATATGCCTGCCTTCTTGCCTGACACAGAAGTGCGCATGCAGCATGCATGTGAACTGCTGACCAGAATGCCGCGTATGCCACCACCAACTCGCCGGTATCCCCTTTCATACCTTTGCGGCCGCCTCGGGGTCACGAGGCTTCAGATTAAGCCGTGGTCGCTCTGACATAGATCACCGTAGGAAGCTCTTCCACAGCTAAAACAAGAGGATCTGTGTTGTTTCAAGCTACGGAGCAGCAACGGTCTTGGTCTGTCGACACAGCCCCAAAACCCCTGAAGGCGTCTACACGCAGAGCAAGCAATACACTGTATGTTTAATAGTTGAGAACTGAGAGGTTGTGTCATCGAAGGGCAGCGTGTAGGTGCACTGTGGCAAGGGGCTCGAAAACATACCGAGATGGCGCCCCGCCAGGCAAATTGATTACAGGGTATGTGCTCCAAGAATAGCAAGCGACAGCACCAAAGCCCCAAGATTGTCGTTGAGATCAGCAAAACCCTCGTGATCAGTTGACAGCTACACTGACCCCCCGAATTGTCCTTGCTAATGCTCACCTTTGCGCCACATCCCTGGGAACCGCGCAAGTCTCACGCTGTGGAAAATAAAGTGAGAGCTTGCTCCAAAATGGCGATCCGACCAATCCAGCTGAGCTATAACAAAGTACCGAGATGGTGTTGGGAGTGGTGGGCTGAGCTTTTGCACTAGGGAGCCTAGCTTGCTGAGAAGTTTTTTAGGATGCAGCCGGCTGGTGTACTTCAACCTATGCAGCGTCCATTGTATTTGTGTGCAGTTAGCAGCAAGCGCATGCATGTGGCTGATGCACTGCGCAGGCATGCCTGCTGCAGAAGAGGTACTGTTTGTATGGGCAGCCCGCACCAGGATGTGAATGCGCTGTGCAGAGACAAGGACGCACATGACCAGATGTCAGGCCAGGTCGCAACCTCAGTGGCTGAGCTGGTTGATGCAGATCGAACTGCAGAACTACTCATCTGGATCTTCAGCAGCATCTTCGGCCAGGCACAGCAGCAGGTTGTACCTCGCCCCAAACTGGCTGCCACAGTGCTGTGCAGAGAAGAGCTTTGCGGTCCGTGCTCCACACATTCCCCATCATGCATGCTTGAACTGCATGGTCACAGGGCAACCAAGGGACTGCGGCGCCAGGGAGCACATCTGTGGTGACAGGTGGGAGGCATGGAAGATTGCCACAGCTTAATGCATTTGTGTTTGTGTGGCCTTGCTCAGCGGCACGCTCGTGTGATGTCTTCATGTGCCAGCAAGCATCACCCCGTCCTCCTCTGCACGCACATGGTAGCAGCTGCCTTACCAGCCTCACCTGGCATGCGCGCAGAAACAGCAATTCTTGGTGGCGGCTGCTTCTGGTGCCTGGATGCAGTCTTCCGTCAGATGCTGGGGGTTGTAGCAGTTGAGTGTGGCTATGCTGGGGGTAGCCTGTGGCACCCCACATATGGACAGGTGCGTTGCCGGGTTCAAGTTAGAATGGCCTGCTGGCACCACTGCCACTGTGCGTAACCCTTGGTTTTGCTTGGCATCTGGCAGGTCGCGCAGGGCGAATCAGGGCATGCAGAGGTTGTCCGAATCACATTCGACAGGAATGTGGTGTCGTTCAGCCAGGTGAGGGCATGCTGGTGATTTTGTGGCGTTTAATAACTGGGCCTCAGCGATCTGTCATGTGACCCCGCATGGCGCATCATGTGCTCATGCTCTGCGCAGGTTCTTGATGTCTTCTTCGCGGCGCATGATGCAGCGACAGCAGGTTTGCAAGGCCCAGATATAGGCTCACAGTACCGCTCCATCATCATGTGTGAGAACACGCTGCAGCAGGCGCATGCAGTTGAAGTGCTGGATCGGCTCAAGGCGTCAGGGCAGCAGCCCCTTACAGAGGTGATGCTGCTGCGTCAGGTTGGACAACAGGATGCAAGCCATGCAAACACAGGGGAAAGGTTCTGGGTGGCAGAGGCAAGCCATCAAGATTTCTTCAACACATACCCAGGGAATGGGTACTGCCGTACCCATGTTGTTCCTAAGTTACGCAAAGTCAGGCAGCTGTTTCCAGAACTGTTTGGCAGCCACTAGCTGCCCTGCTTGGGATATGGTTCTTGATGACAGCATGCTTGCGTCACGCTTGAATGGAACACTGCACATGCACAAGCAACTGTTGCAGATAGTGTGCACGTTTAAGGTTGGTGAATGGTGGGTTGAATGGGAGCTCGCATGTCAAGAGCGCCTTGACTGGCACATACCGTCCTTAATGCAACATAACATTTGTAGGTATGGCAGGCCGGAGACATTGTACGTGAACTGCAACAAGGCACTAGACTGTTACCGTATCTGCTGACAATTTGCCACCTAGAAGCCCTTGACTCACTTCCGAGTAACACGAACAACAACAACACAGGGTTAACGACAACAATATGCTGCAGCTGGTTGCAACAACAACAGGCTTGTTAATCAGCTCGTGACTGGCTGACGGCTTGTGTAACGTAAACATGGACTGCAGAGCATAGGCTGCTGCTACTGTCTTAGGTTCACAGGTTTGCATGAAGTCCGTTGTTCGTATTACAAAGCACGTGCCAGGCATCCGTCCGCATGCTCTTATGCACGGCTTTCATGTCATGTGTCATGAAAGAATGCTCGATGTGCGTCAACCTTCTCCTGCCTGTCTTCAGCCAAGAGCTCCAAGAGTAGCCTTGATAATTGTTGGTGCCACTGCAACTGCAGAAGAGCTACAGTCCTGTGCAGGCAGTCAACTACATCGGCCTACCAGTGAATCCCAGTGAATCCTACACCCTGCTGATGGCTTTGGAGCAAACAGTCTACACTTGGATCTGCATGCCAAGCAAACTCCTGCGGTCGATGCTTGAGTGCTCTTCCCTGCTCTACAACAGCTATGGCCCACGCTAGAAAACACCTATTCTCTTACAAAGGTTTACAGCTGCCAAGCACTGCCCCTCCCGCCAGGTGCTGGCACTGCACAAAAGACTGCACACTACTGCTACAGCAGTCCTTCATGTCATACGCCCTGCTGGCTGCAGCTTTGTATGAGCAAACACATATCGTGTGCTGCTCCTGCAGGACAAGGAAACCTGAGTGCTGCCGTAGATGCACAGCGCATACGCACAACATTGATGACGCTCTGCACTGACTGCACAGCTTCGGCTCCGCAGCATAAAAACCTGTTCACTGCCAGCTCACAGAGCAGCTAGCAACAGCTCGCCACCAGGATAGCTCTCAACTGGCGCAGGCAGGGAGCAGCTCATGAGGCTCAGCTCACCGTCTTGCCGAACGCAATGCCCACGAGATACAGGTCATTGTCCCACTTGTCCTTGATGTGTGTGGTGGGGAACTGTGAAGTGCGCAGCGTCTCCTGCGTCTCGTCCAGGAAGTTGCGCCGCATCTGGCTCAGGATGAACGCGCTCTGGTCATGCGTGGATGCACAGCAGGTGATGCGGAAGCCTGAGTCCCAGCGCTTGTGGATGCCCTCGGAGGGGTAGTGGAAGTCCAGCTCCACACACTGCTGAAGGATGCCACTTGTTCGTGACATGATGACTGCCCACTGGTTGTTGGCAGTTGCCATGGCGGTCACGAAGAACCCCTCGCGCCACTTCTTCTTGATCCACTCAAATGGAAACGAGTCCGACACCTTGTAACTCTGCTGTGTGAAGCGCGTGCCCTTGGACATGACCACCAGGCTGCTCATCTGGTCCGAGCCCGCAACACTGGTGATGTAGTACCCCTCCTCCCACTTCTCCATGATCCAGTCCTTGCAGGAGCACGATGCAGCACAGCATGGCACAGTGTAAGAAGTGCACTGTGAGCAGGTGCACAACAGCACTGACAGCGACACCCCCTCACATACAACTGCCAGTTAACCAAAGACGCAGTGACACCAGCACCTGTACCTTGGGCAGGAAGGAGTTGTAGTGCACCTTGTAGATCTGCTGCGTGAACTCGGTGCCAGCATCCATGACTATAGCCCACAGGTTGAGACATGAAGCCACGCTGCTGATGTAGAGTCCATCCTCCCATCCCTTCTGCACGTGCACCAGCAGCCTGCTGGTGTTCACATTGTAGTGGTACCTGTGGTGGCAGAGGCACGGCAGCAAAGAGATAGGTTGAGAGGAGCTCGCAGGCGGTGCAATGCAGCGCCAGTGTGTCCTGCAGTCACATCACCTGATCAGGACATCCCAAGCAATCCTACATGACTTTTATGTGCCTTGGAGTTGAGTGCGCATACCACCCACCTCTGCTTCATGGGTGTGTGCTTGTTGTACACGGTGATCCACTGCTTGGCACCCAAACCGGAGCGGACCTTCTTGCCTGGGGGTGGCACATCCGTGTCACCCTCAAACTGGTCACGTCCACGCTTCTGGCCCACCTGCGATTGTGCATAGCAGGGCCATGGCAAGCACACAGCGCGTAAACTGAAGAACAGGCAAGTGGCAGCACATGCACTTCCTGACAGGCCCATGTCACTGCCCTGGCCCCACAACGCTGCCCACTCACGATGGCACGCAATGCGGTGTCGATCTGCAGAGGGCGCTCAGGTAGGTTGATGATGGGCTCAAACAGCGCGATGTACTTTGCATAGTTCGGGTCCTCCTCAAACTTGAGGTTGACCACAATGTCCGTGAACTCGCGGAACGCGCTGTGGCAAATGCGGCACAGCTGATCGGCGCTCGTCATCATCTTCTTGCGGCACACCCAGTAGCCCTTATTAGTGCCCAGGTAGCCCTGCCATGGCAACCTCCCCTTGAGCAAGAACAGCAGCGTGTACGCGAGCGACTCGAGGTCGTCACGGCGTGACGTTACGCGGCCCAGGTGCGCATGCACTGACGCATAGCGGACTGTGCCGCGGAAGTCATCAGGCTTCTGATCATACCTCACGTGTGCTCCCCGGTCCTTCCATTTGACAGCTGCGAGCAGGAATAGCATGCAGTGCCGCAACCATGACCCTCAAGCGCATTTTGCGTGGTGCCACATGGATTCCCATGGAGCAAGCACATCAAGCCACATTAGCAGCCTGCAGGCTGCAATCTGCAGATGTGAAGGTGCCGGGACCTAAAATACTGCAATGAGCTCACACTGTCAGGGCTGCTGCGCTGAAACTCACCCAGGCCCAAATCCACCAGGTACAGCTTCTTCTCCTTGGAGGTGCCTGGTGGCCCCAGCAGGAAGTTCTCTGGCTTGACATCACCATGCACATACCTGTCAAGTAGCCAAACACGCAAAAGCACACGCGCACACACAGCTCAATGCTAGGGACGATGTTTGTTTGACCACCTCATTTGCTGTCGCTCAAATCCCCATGCGTTGTCCCTCACAAACATGCTCATTATGGCAGTCCCAAATCAATCATGCAAGCTGTATGCACCCACCCCTTGGAGTGCAGCGCCTGGAGGATTGACAGCGCCTCCATGGCCACACAAGCCACGTAAGCCTCTGACAGCTGCTGATTCTTGAGGTTCCATACATCCCACAAGCTTGGCCCCAACAGGTCCATGACCTGCAGCATCAAATTCATAGGCATAGCTTTGCCATGCAAACTAAAGAGCTCCCCACGGCAGCAGGTCCACCCAGGGTGCACAAGCATGTGCCCATGACCCTCCAGTTCTACAGATGCCTTCACATCCCCCGGCCTACCATGACATAGAAGTCATCCTGCTGTCCCTTGTAATGCACACGGGGGATGCCATAAGATTCTCCCAGTTGCCTGCGAGGATGGAACAGCGGTGTGCATCAGTTTTGCAGCGTCAGCTGAGGGTGGCTGCAAGAGCCAAATGTTGACTCACTGGTAAACGCTCCACTCGTAGGGCGGCCCGTGGGTGCAGCCCTTGCTGCTGACGTGCTCAAACTTGAGCGCGACCTGCGTGTTCAAGTTTAAAACAGGTCGTGAAGGGCAACTTGTGCCCATGTAGCATGCCGTGAAGCCAACGGGTCGCGGCCAGCATACGCTGCAGATCAGTCTATAATGGTGATGCGCGCGCACCTGACTCCCGTCCAATAAGCTGGCATTGGTTGTGGTCTTGCTGGCATTCTTGGCGCCCACTGTGGAAGCCTTCCTCCCCAACCAAACCTGCCCGAAGCCGCCCTTGCCTAGCTTTTTCTCAGGAATGTACACGGGAGAGCCCCCGACTTGTACCTGCAGAGGTGAAAGCCCCACCGTGTAAATGCAGGTGTCAAGCTCTGCTCCATGTAGCAGTTTGACGCCGCAAGCACGTTCCGCCTGCTGCCAAACGTACCCGAGGAGGAGGAGGGTGCACGTCAGGGCCCTCCTCTGCTGCTTGTCCATCTTGCCCTGCTGCAGCTGCCCTGGCGGGGGCAGGTGCAGCAGGTGCAGGTGCCTTTGGCTGCGCCACTGGTGCTACTGGGAGAGGAGCAACAGGAGCGGGTGCAGCTGGCGCAGGGGCCCGAGCTGCGACTGGGTGTTTGGTTGTCTTGTTGTTGATGCCTGGTGCAGCGGGCTGTGCATTAGGCTGCGCAGCAACAGCCTGTGCGGCAGCCTTGCCGGCTGCCGGGCTCTTCTTTGTTGCTTTGCCTTGCGGCCCTGCTAGTCGTGCCTGAGCTTCAAGCTTCGCCGCACGCTGAGGACGGGGTTCAGGCATTTGCCCGCTGCCTGCACATATGTGCAGGAGCTTGTCCTAGCGTATGCTGACGACTGTGCTAGAGCACCTCGTTCCGCCTCACCTAGGGAGCACCTGGATCACAGCTTCCTGTACCTAAGAGAATAAACTACTGTTTGAAATTGTACCATGCTGTGCACTTCTCACCTGTTCGGAGTGTTTGACCAAACAAAAAGAGAGGGACCGCACAGGCGCGCAAGTGCATGTATAGGGGCATTGAGAGCACAGTCTGCACGATGTGCAACTCATTAAACGGGGCGAGGGAGCTCAACGGTCCAGGGCAAAAATGGAAGTACCTGTTCAGATCCAGATGCATCACCACAGCGGTCCCTACTGCTGCGCCACTGCCCCTCCCGACAAGCGTGCACGTGTGAGTGCATTGCGCTGTGCCATAAGCTGCCCCAGTCGCTCAGCAGGGTCTTCGGCTGCACCCTCTCCCTCAGTGCCTACCATCAATGGTGCTCCACCACTTGAAGCCAGCGAGGGCCCCACACCTGCCTGAGCACGTGCAGCCGCTGATGGCAGCATCTGCCCCACAGTGCTCATGCGCACGCCAGCCCCCAGTGCACGCGCAGTGACACGGTGTGTCGCCTGTGAGAGGGTCTCATTGCACTGGCTGATGGATGTGCTCGGGGCAGCGAGATTGTTGGACGACAAAGCGCTGCGCAGCTCTGCCACAGACAGAGTGGACGGAGGCATGCTGGACAGCACCCCATCCTGTGCCCCTGCTGGAGCACTGCCAGCCTGTCGAGGACGCGCACCAACAGGCGTGCCTGGGCCACCTGCAGCCCCTGCCGCTGTAGCAGCCGGACTGACACCCCCTGCATTTTGCAGCGTTGCAGGCCGTGCGCCAGCAGCCGGCAGCGCTGTCCGGCGGACTGTCCCTGCAGCACCTGCTGTAGGCGCGGGCTGCACTTGTCCAGGAGGGGCACGTCGCTGCAGAGCAAGTGCAGGGCTGCCTGGCCCAGCAGCGGGTGTGTTCTCCGCTTGCCGCAGCCGCTCGTGGAGCAGTGCATTCTCGCGCCGCAATTCTTGCAACTCTATGAAGGCTGATGAACTAGCAGTGAGGACACCTGGATGCCCACTGGCCCCTGGTTGCCCGCGCTGCGGCGATGACACTGCACCTTGCCCCCCGCCTGGCTTGGGTGTGCCTGGACCTGCGGGCTGCACGGCCTCACCCTCGCCCATGCTCACCATGCTTTCCAGCATGGAGAGGCGATCACGCAGTTTGGCATTCTCCATCATCAGCTCGTCGTTCTCAATGCGCAGAGCAACACTAGTATGCTCAGATGAATCGCATGCAACACGCAGCTGTGCATTGACAGACGACAGCTGCTGTACCAGCCCCACAGCATCAAGGAACTTTTGCGCCAACAGCCCTGCATCATGCTGCGTGGACTTGATGATCTGTGCTTTAACTGCTTCAAGCGATGTGCCCTGTGGCAGCGCCACTTGGTCATCCTTGGCTGCGGCCCCGGCACTGCTGCTGCTGCCTACTGAGCCAGGAGGCCCAGGTCGGGCCCTGCCCTGTACGCCTCCTGCCTGCGCAGGTGCACCCGGCTGCGATGGGCTTCCAGCAGCCCCGCAGCCTGAGCTGCCTGTGCCTAATGCTGCGGCTTTGTCCAACGCGTGTGGCCCAGCGCCAGGGCTACCACCATCACCATCGCTGCCCTCCGCTGCTGCCGCCTGTGCCAGCAGTGCAGCAACGCCTGGCGGCGGGTTCGCGGCGGTGTACCCAGAGTTTGTGTTGTCATGGGGAGTGGAGGTGCCACCAATGGGCGGGCTAGTTCCTTGGTACATGGCCAGCTGCTGCTTGAGGAACGCGATCTCAGCACGCAGCTCACGGATGAGCTTGGACTTTGGGTCCTCGTTCACTGACACCTGGTTGGTCACGCGTTTGGCACGTGCCGCGTACTCCAGCGTGCTCATGTTCTCCTCATACGCGTTATCTGCTGGCGACACACATGCCACCATGGTGGTCAGGCTGTTGCCGCCCAGCGAATTCTTCAGCAAGGCCGTGAGCTTGGAGTCCCGGTACGGCACATGTGAGAGAGGCGGCCCAGCGCTGCATGTGCCATCCAGCCCTCCAGCCGTGCTGCCTGCACTGTTCGCTGCAGCTGCAGCACTGGCCGCGTTGTTGGAGAGGGCGATGATGACCTGGCGCAGTGTAAACAGGGATTTGTTGATCGCCACAGACTCATCCTTCAATGTACCTGCAGTGCAAGTGACCGCATGTACTTAGCACCATCTCGCATTGCAGGCTGTGAAGCTCAATGGCTTCTGCTCAAGAGTGACTCACCTTCAACTGCCCCTGTTGTGGCTTGTCGCTCCGAGCCTGCCAGGTCCACCAGTGTAAGGCGTGACGACATGACCTGCAGCCAAAGGACGCCGCCACACAGAGTCAGGGAGCATCACACCACACATGTGGCACAAGCTTGCACATGACGCCCTCTGCGCAATTCCTCACCTCTGTTGGTGACGCTGCCGGCGCAGTGTCAATGTAGATGGTGAACAGGGCATGCGATCGCGAGGAAGCTGCATTGAGGCGATGTGCTGCCATCACCTGCATGTAGGGTGCAGGCACAGCAGCAGCCACCTTGCACACCTCATGGCCATCAGCATCAGACGGTCCTGCTGTTTGCTCCACACGTCACGGGCACCACAGCGGCAGTCGCACAAGTCCACTTGGATTGACACAGCACTGCATCCTGCTTCCGTACCCTACCTTGTTTGCTACACCAGACTTGAATGCTGCCATCACGTCCTCCACGCTGCTGCACTCCACCTGCATCACCGCAACAAGGCACATCGTCACATGGGGCAGTGCTGTCGTGTGCAACATTTGATTCAGCCCCAGTACAAACGCGCATTTCAAGCGGCAGCATGCTGATGACAGTGAGCCACCTCCACACCGTTTGCTGTCTGCGATGATGGCGATCGCCAGCTTTTGCACACAAGCCGTATGCCAGCACATCCCACCAACCAGCCCGCATACAAACCTTGAACAGGTTCTCCAAATAAAAGTCTTCCACTTTGGACCAGCGCATGCGCAGCGCACCCCCTGGCTGTGGTGGCGCGCCTGGCTTTGGTGGTCGGGTCCCCAGGGTGAGAGGTGTGGGGTTGAGGAGGTCGTACGCCTGCTCCTTGTACAGCTGCACGAATGAGACGCGGACGGTGGCACGGCGCGAGGATGCCTTGTGCAGTGTGTCGAACAGGGCTGTCACCGCACGTGGCACGATGCCCAGCTGTGCAGGTGCTGTTCCATCAAAGTCTGCGTGAGGCGCTGCCTTGGAGTTGGAGGCCACTGGTGTGAAACCCTGGCTCACATACTTGAAACCCTCCATGGTGTGTGTCTTGCCCGACCCTGTCTGGCCATACGCAAACACTGTGGCATGATACCCGGATGCAGCTGCTTGTACCAGTTCCGAAATCCCTGCTGCCTTGTACAAATCCTCCTGCATGTGTTCCCAAACCATGCCAGTTAGTGTGCGCAGGCACCATGCGTCAATCCTGCATGCATGGCTTGCATGCAAGCATGCATGGGTTGACTGTTCCCCACCTGACTTGTGCAAGGGTCAAAAACGGCGTCAAATTTGAAGTTCTTGCCGGACCGCTTGTCTGTGGGGTTGCTAAGCGTAATGATCCGGTTCGGACCATCACACTGAAGTAAACTGCACGTTGGGCTTTGCCCATCCCCCTCCGTCACAGGTCTCACGCGCACACAGACGCGCACGCTCCTGCCCTGGGGTGCAGATGCGCTTTGTTCCATGCTGTCCGCGGCCTTCCGGCTCAGCGTTCCAAAGCTTTAAGAATCGATCCAGCACCACAGTGTTCGCTCATGCATATCAAACGTGCAGAGCACGAAGCACTTGGAGTAAGTGATTTAGATAGTCACATGGTCTGCTTTTTACACGCATGTCAGCTTTCAAATAATTAATAGGTTGACGGTGTTTACGGATGCACGGGATCCCACGGGATCCCAGTCGCCACTGACCAGCAGTCACTGTGACCGTTCACCTCCCTTACTATGCTGGACCCTGCCACACCATATCCCTACGGATGCCACACTACGCCGCCACTTGTCTGAATGCTCTACGCCCCCGTTTGCTGCACTCTCGCAGGACTGATGGGCTATGGACAACCACTCCAATTGCTTACAGGCTTAGGGTGATGCTCGATGAATGTTGATCGCGTAGGATGTTGCTTACAGCAACTTCAAAGCTGCTCCAACTGAATTCAACGTCAAACATGTGTTGGATATAGACGGGTATTGTGCGGAGGTAAATCTACTGTACGTCCTGCGCTGCCTTAGTTCAACATGAGCCAGCAGATCACCTGCTTCCTGCTCTAAAAGCCGAGCATTGCAAGGGAGGCCTCCTGCTGCTGTGTGTACACGTGGGTACGTATGTGAGCAGCAACCGCTGTTCGCTCACTGGCGGGCAGGTACACCCCAAGCGCTGCAAGTGCCAGCAGCGCTGCCACAAGGTCACCAGGCTTCGCCTGCTCCAGGCGTTTGAGCAGGCAGCTGCAGAACGCGCGCCCCCATTCAGCACTTGGTCGTGCACCTACCTTGGCCATAGCCCACGACAGCTGGGCTAGCGTGCTGTGGCAGCCATCCAAGTCCTTCAATGCCACCTGAGAGGCTGCAAGCGCGTCTTGCAACAGCACTGGGTCTGGCTGTGGTGACTGAGATGCGAGGCCATGCAGCAGACGTACAATATCCTCGGCACTTGCTATCCCACCACGTAGCAGCTGCTGTGTGTGCTGCACCACGCCTGGCAAGGTTTTGTTTGGTATGGCGCTACCTGCCTGTCCCAACAGCCACAGCGCTGCAGCAAACACGTGGGGAGTGGTCGTGGGGGCAACTGCGGTCTCGTTTCTGTCTAGAGGCTTGGGTGCTGCTGTGGCTGCTGCCTGCCGCCCAACCCATTCCTGCAACAGCTGTATGACTGACTGAGGGATGCTGCAGCCCAGGCGCTGTGCAGGCACAAGGGTATCCACCAGCTCAGTGGATGAGAACAGTGAGCTGGTTGCCTGCAAACAGGGGCAGGATCAATGTGGTGACTGTGCACTGTCAAGGATACTGCAGGAGCTGTTGGCTGGGTGGTATACTTGGTACCAACAAGCCAAACCAGATCGCCCGCAACACTGCGCCAGCCTAGGAAAGTCGGTGAACCCGTGTGCACATTGTTGCAACCACGTACAGCACACCCACCGCCAGGGCACTCTCCAGAGCTTGCACCCATGCTCGGGTGATCTGCTGTGTGGTGCCTGGAAGCGAAGCCAGCCGCTCGTCCATCACATGCAAGCTCCAAGCGGCCATGTACAGCTGGCGCGGTGCCAGCGTGGCCATGCTTGCAGCTGAGCTGTCCACAAAGCGCTGGAGGATGAGCAGGGCCTCCGGTGAGCGCGGTACCCATGCCGTGCGCGCAAAAGCATACATGACTGCGAGGAGCGACTCTGCAGGGCAAGTGGCCGAAGTGGGTATCAAGGCCAGATTCCGTCCAGTGATAGTGTGCTGATTTACGTATGTAAACGACAGTGTGGCCGACCATATGTGTTCTAGTTGTGCACACTTCAAGTTATGAACACCCTCTTGCCCGGCTCACCTGCATTGAGCTCCTCGATACGTGCGAGTGTAAGGGCCTCCAGTCGCTGCAACTGCTCCTCTGTTGCATCCTGTGGCTGCCTGTACACCTGCAGGAAGGCATCACATGTCGATCTCATGCTGCTACACCATGGTCTTCTGTGTTGTCGCTCCATAATGAACTGGCCAGGGAACAGAGGGGCTGCAGTACAACACAAGGGCTCCAAGCGAACAGACGCATGCTTGCCATTGCACTTGCCTGGTGGAGAGTAAGGTGGAAATTCTTGGTGGGTTCACGTGTATCTGGGTGCCTAGGTGCCCTGTCTGCACTTGAAATCAAACAGCATCACTTAAATCAACATACTGTATACACCAGCAGTCCATCTCTGTCATTGACAACAATCATGCTACTGCGTGCTGTGTGCAAGGGTGCCACCGCCACAAACAAGTTGCCCAATTGCACCTGGGTTCGGCAGCTTGTCAAAAAGCGCTAGGGCAGGCGAGGTGTAGTCGCTGCCGTTGGTGCTGCTTCCATCCCCGAGGCACCGGCAGGTTGAGTATCGCGTGCCATGTTGCTGAGCTGTGGCCACATGGTATGGTCGGTCCTGTACAGCACCATGAGCAGCTAGGGTTTTGCATGCATGGTTCAAAGTCCAGTCTGCTCACGCAGTCCGCCGCATACAGAATCTAATGGAGATAAAGCTTTGCTCTCACTTGCGCGCGTATGCTGGCTCTGACAGAAGATAAGCGAGCTGGGCAGGGCGCGTAACCAAGCACGAGCTCAAGCCGGCAGCGAAGCCTGCTGAGACACCGAACGCTGGGGCAGATCATGTCAGACTTCAGGGCCTGTTCCTATTTCTAACAAGGGATGCGTGCTGTTCGTCATGTGTTTTGGTATAGATGGACAGCTCTGATTCAATTCAAAGATGTGGGACTGATACAAGACGCATGGACACTGTAGCGTGCACGCTACGTGTAACTGATCTTGTGAAACAGATAACATCCATGTAGCACATGTTGTCAAACGCTCCTCGCCCGCAACAGCGTATAAAGCGTAGTGTTCGTGACAAGATCATGTATATTGATCCCACCCACCATCTAAATTTTGACCGGCAATAATTACTAAGGACTTACCAAGTCCAGGCCACAGCTACCACACGATGTTTCAAACACACAAGGATCTCAGGCCACCTAAGCACAACATACCACTGATGAGTTGTTTAGGACCAAGAGCCAAAGGGTGCTGGACACTCACAGAGAGAGACTTTGCTTTGAACTGTCCAAGCCACAAAGTGCCCAGGCACAACCACACGCACAACATGAAAAAGGTTCTGCATGGCATCTCTGCATGCAGTCACGTGTATGATCCAAAATCCTGCGTGGGGTACACGATTCTCTCAACCGCACAACCTGAGCAAACCTGCGACAGCACAACAACTGTGTTCAGTGCTCGTAGACGCCGGACCAAACTGTGCCTGCGATGACATACGTCACACACCCCCGTCCGTGCCCTCCCAAAGGAAGTGCGCTGTGTCAAATGAAACGTGGTTTGGCACAGATTGGCGTGAGAATGATGAAATGCGCCGGACCACATCCAAAGGCGTTGAACGGCGCGCGAGGGGAGACACCACGCGCTCATCATTGCCCGCCACAGGCGTGCCGTCGTCATGCAGCATGAGCGCAGGCCGCCGCACACGTCGCATCACCAGCATGCGCAGCTGTGAAGGCGACATGGGTGTGGAGCCAATTAGTGGTTCTGGGCCACCTAGCATCCCTTCACCTCCCAGCAGCCGCTCATCTCCCAGCAGACCTTCACTTGGCACCAGGTCGGCAGGCAGCTGTGGCATCGACAGCGGGTTCTCCACCAGGATCAAACGTGGGGACGGCACATCGGCGGGCATCACGCCTGCCACAGACCCGAGCAGCGACAGCTCATTCACATCCACACCGTTATCCATCGTGGTGCGGTGCAGCGGTGGGGAGCAGCCGGCAGACAGCCCAGGGGACACATCATGGCGCAGACCCTCGCGGATGCCTGCCTGCACCTCATCCTCCCCGACCGCCAGCTGGTTGCCTGCAGGGTGCACACACGACAGATGCGTGGGTCAGGTGTGCTGCCATGCTCAGGCACAGCTTGGGTCATGAGTGCTGCTAGCCCACTGCCTGCTTGCTTGCCGCGGAGCACGACCAGGCATGCAGCTCAGCACTGTGCCACATACGTCCCATGCATTGTTTACAGCATCCGCGCACCGTAGAAGCTGATCTTCTGCTTCAGCAACAGCGCCTCATCCTCATCCTCCGCGTCAGGCAGCGAGCTCCTGGAGCTCAGTAACTCGGTGCTCACGTCTGTGGCCTGGCCCGCAGACCGCTGTGTATCTTGCCCGCGGCCACTGGTGCGGCCGCTGGCACTTGCCCCACTGGTTATTTGCGCACTCAGATCAAGCATGCTCAGGCGCTGGTGCTGGCATGCTGGTGTGCATGCTGGCATGCTGGCCGCAGCGGTGCGCAGAGCCTCTTGCACCGCGTCTGCAGCGGCCGCTCGCGCTGCATCCAGCGCCTCGGTCATGGCCAGCTCATTGTCCAGCAGCATGACACCAGAACGCATGGGCCCCATCTTGGGCAGGTACGAGCCACTCTCTTCGGGGCTCTGGGCCCCTACATCCACGTCCTCCTGCAAGGTTGGCTGCATGGGGTACACCGTGGAGGCGCCACCGCATGAAAGCGTGAGGTTTGTGTCAGTTGTCTGCCGGCGGCTAGCCATGATCTGGTCGTGCTGCATGTCAGCGGCAGTTGTGTAATTCATGCCGGCAGTTCCACTGGCTGCGGCCCCCCAGGGGTGTGCAGGACTCGCTGCTGCCAGTGCGGCTGCAGCACTCCCTGCCGCCTCCCGCATGGCAAGGGCTGTGGCCTCAGCTGCTTGCTCCTCCTCCAGCAGCTTGGCCAGCTCATTCTCCATCACCAGCATCTTCTGGGACGTGCGCACAGGCAGTTGCGCCCACGACAGCTGGCGGGTCGGCTTCTGCGCGGAGCCAGGAGCCTGCAGTGGGCCGGCCTGCACCAGTGTGCACTGCACACCGGCGTCAGACGCCACACGAACTGCAGGTGTGCTGCCCTGCAGCTTCAATCGCTGCCGCAGCCGCTGGGCAAGGCTGGCGTCCAGGTCCTGCCGGCGCCTCACATTGGCAAGCATCTCGACCACGCATGCATGAACAAGAGCGGCATCTGCCTGGTCTTGCTTGCTTGATGCCTCACGCAGCAGGCGCAGCCGCTCTGCCTGCATCTGCTCACAGACCGCCGCCAGCCGATCACGCTGTTGGCGCACCTGTGGAACAGCGCACAGCGCAGACCATGCCTAGCTCACACACATAGATGGCGACAACATCACGACACACCGTACACATGTGCAATCACAACAATCAGGAGCCAGGGTAAATGATGTCAGCACGTCTCACGACAGTATGGACTACCACATATGCGTATGTAGATACTACCACATATACTTCTGTGCTTGTCCTTACCTCGTTCAATTCCCACTGCGATGTAGCCTCATTTGCTGCCACCCAAACTGCCTCATCCAGCGCTTTACACAAGGTGGATTCTGCATCTCTAAGCCGTGCCTTGACACCAGTCAGCTCTTCCTCCAGTGCATGAATCCGTGTGCCAGCAGCTTGCATCTCTGCCTCCACCTGAGCCTGCACAGGAGGTAGTACATGGCTGTGGTTGCATGCATATTGGAGTTGATACTGTGATAGGCCCAACATGACACACAACCGGGTCCAGTGTACACCAGGCCAGCAGCATGGCAGACGCATCCCACATCCAGGTTCATGGCGGCAGAGCGCTGCGCACCTTCTCTTCAGTAATGATGGCAGCTTCAGCAGTGGCTGCCACAGCCTGCACACCGGTGTCATGTGTGCACAAGCATTTCGATGCATGCATCGTCATTGAATCTGCAGCAGCCGCACTCCTGCTGGTCCCCGCCTCCAGAGCATGCTGTACGGCATGCACCTGTGACTGGTGGATGGCCGCACTGTCCTGAGCTGCTTGCAGCTGGGCATATTGCTGCTGCAGGCGCTCATGTTCTGCCACGACCTGCAGGCAGAGGGCCACATACCCTCGTTGCAGTGTACAAACTCCACCTTTCCTCTATGCCATACTCGTTTCTGATAACATCGTGTAAAGCAGTCACCAACCATGATAGAGTCCTGCCACGCACAGCTTGCACTACGTACCGGTACATACCCTGCAACCATTGGCGCATACGCACCTCCTTATGCCGGCTCTGGACGCGTGTATGCTGCGTGTGCAGGGCAGCATGGTCATTCTGCAGCTGGCTCAACTCGTGCTGGATCTTGTGCAGCTGGGACAATGTCTTGGAATGCTGCGTCTGTAGCGCCTGCAACTTGCTGGCCAGCACATCAGCTTTTCTCTTCTCCCCCGCTTCCCCAACCTCCATATCTAAGCCCTCCAACCCATCTGACGGGTTGTTCTGTGACTTATGGGTCGGCGTGGATGACAGCAGGGCAGCCGACACTGGCACAGCAGGTGTATGAAGTGTGCGTGGCTGTGTCAGGCTGCGGCTGCTAGTGGACGCAAACTGGACTGGGTTGAGCTTATCACTCGCTGCAGGCGCCTTGACCTGCTCCTGGACATGGCCCTTGACAGCGTCAACCACAGCAGCCGGTGCCACCACTTCGCAACGTACCCTGTGCCGCTGCTGAAGCTCAGGAGTGGCAGCGTTGAGGTCGGTCCGCAGCTTAGCACACTGCACCTGCAGAGCTTGCACCTGCAGCTCTGCAGACTGCCGGGCAGACTCGGCTGCATCAAGGTGCTGTGCCATTGCTGCGGACTGCTCAGCTGCTGCCTTGGCAGCCTCCTGTGCCACTGCCAGCTCCTGGCTAAGAGCCTGCACCTGGCGCTCCAGAGCAGCATACTTTTTGTTAGCCTCCGCAGTGAGTTGCGCTACCTCCTCGGCATGCTCTGCACGCGCAGACGCCAGCTGCTGCTCGGCAGCATGCAGCCGTGCATGCATCCTTTGCAGCTGCGCCCGCTCTGCAGCCAACTGCTCGTTTTGGGCTGCTGCATGCGTGGCTGCGTCAGCGAGGCGCGACTCAGCCGCAGACAGTTCAGCATGTAATGCAGTAACCTGGGATTGGGCGGTCTTGTGCTCCATGTGCAGCTCCGCATGACGCTGGTCCAGCTGGGCCAGCACGCCCCGCAACTGTGACAGCTGGGACACACGGTTGCCACTCTCCTGCTGCAGCTGCGCCATCTCCGACTGCATGCGCAGCACTGTCTCTTGCAGCGTCTTGCACTCGGCAGCCAACTGTGCTCGGTCCTCCTCCACTGTCTGTAGAGTGCGTGATGTGGTGACCACAGCAACTGCGGCGGCTTCACGCTCAGCCAGTGCCGCATGCAGCGCCTGTTGCAGTACATCAGCTCGTGCTGCCCCTGTCGCCGCACCACACTCCTCCTGGGCCCGCAGCACACCTGCCAAGCCATCAGACTGCTTGGTGCTGGCCTCGTATGCAGACAAAACCTCTTGCAGGTGCAGCAGTTGGCATGACAGCTGTGACCGCATGGTGCCTGCGTCATGGCTGTGCACGCGCAGTGCGTGCTGCAGCGCAGTAACCTGCATGGTCAGCTCTGCCCTCTGAGCGGCCCCCTGCTCAATGGCCTGCATCAGCGCATTTACTACACCCACTACAGGAGGCGGCTGCGATGCCTTTCCATCCAGAACCTTGGCTGCCTCTGCCTCCTGTGGCTGCCGTGCATGTCGCCGAGCCTGCTCATGCAGCGTCCGCAGCTGTGCAAGCATACTGGACATGCTTGACTGGAGATGTCCCACCTCCTGCAGCAGCAACCCCTCCCTCTCGGACTGTGCCTGCTTACAAGCTTCCTCCAGCTGCTGCTTGTGTTCGCCCTGCAGCGCCTGCAGCTGCTGCGCCAAGCATACCGCATGCTCACGCGCCAACATGGCTGTGCGCATGGAGCTGGCCTCCCCACTTGCCGTCGCAGCCTCAAGCAAACCACACAACTTCCCGATGATCGAGCGCAGTGCCTGGGCATCTGAGCTGGCCTGCTGTGATGCCACCTCGGCTGCTGCTCGAGCTGCAAGAGCTTCTGTCAGGTCCGTCCGGCAGTTGCTGAGTTGAGCCTGCAGAGAGCTCGCATGCTCCTGTGCCGCCTCCAACTGCTGCTGCAGCATGGTGCAACGTGCCTTAAAGTCCAGAGCCCTAGCAGCCCCTGCTGCCGAAGTATCCTCTGCATCAGCCAGTGCTTGCTGCAGTTGCAGCTGAAGCACAGTGCAGCGTGTCTCAGATGCCTGCAGCTGCGCTGCCGATGCAGCAGCAGTGGCGGCAGCATCTGCCTGAGCCTGCTCAAAGTCCTTGGACAGAGCATTGTGGCGCTCTGTGGCGGCCACGAGCTCAGCAGCTGCAGGTGCTGCTGCAGGTGCAGATGTAGCCTGTATGTTCTGCAGTTCCTCCCTCATCTTGCGGAAGTCCTGCTCGGAAGCATCCAGCTTGGCACCAAGCGTTGTGACTCCTGACTGGGCATGCTCCAGCTGTTGCTGAGCTGCATGAAGTTGCAGCTCAGCAGCCTGCAACCTCGGCGCCACAGCTGCAGCCGCAGCCACCTGTGCAGCATCAACTGCAGCTCCCACGGCCTTGTCAGCCGCATGCTTGCCTGCTGCAGAATCCACATGTGCCTGCTGCAGCTGCGTTGCAAGCGCAGCCTGCTGCTCCGCGCTGGCCTGTAGCTGGAACATCAGGGAGGCAGCTTCAGCCTTGATCGTGTCTAGCTCACGCTGCAGGGCGTGTTGGGCCTGATCAGCAGCATCCAGCTGTACCTTGTAATGCTGAACATGCTGCTGCAAAGAACGCACCATATCCTCGAGCGTGCCATGCTTGGCCGCAGCCACTGAGTCCGCGACCAGTGCAGCCTCATGCAGCACATCAAGTGCTGTAGATGCACACTGCATGCGCTGCTGCATGGAGGCCTTCTGTGCAGCGTGCTGCTCATGAAGGCGGCTGACCACGGCAGCATGTGCCTGGTGTAACTGCTCAACCTCTGCGCTGTGACTCTGCGCGAGCTCAAACTGCCGCTGCAGACGTGCCCCTGTGGCATTGCTTTCTGCGTGTGCAACCAATGCCACTGTCTGCAGCTCTTGCACCTTGCTATGCAGCTCGCTGCACCGCGCCTCAGCAGCAGCTGCTCGCTGCCTCTCATGCTCCAGTTGCCGCATGAGTGCTTCCAGCTCACCACGAGTTGCTGCACCTGTGCCCATGTCACCAACCTCCTGGTCATCCTGGTGAAGGTCCGCACCACAGTTGTGCACCGAGTCTGAAGTAGCTTCAATAGGCTGGACTTCTGGGGCTGGGTTCAAGGGACATGGCACATCGCGGCTCAAGCTGCCCAGCTGCAACAGCACTTCCTCATGAACAAATGCATGTGGGCAATGTGGTGCGCTGACATCACTAACATTGCTCGTCGTCCAGCTGGGGCCAAGCGCAGGGCCAACGCTGGGGGCAGAGCTGACAGCATGGGTATGGCTGCCAGGTGTGTCTGTCCAGCCTGCAGGTGAGGCCATAGAGTACCGACCGTGTATGCCAATGGCATGATCTGCATGGCCACTAGTGCTGGCATGCGACGGGGAGACGGGGTGGTGCTCGCCCACGTCAGCCCATGACGACGTGCCACTTGGGGTCTCAGTGATGGTCAGGTGCAAGCTGATCGATGGGCGTAAACTGCTGTGGCTCGCATGTGAGCCTGCGTTGCACACAGGTTGTTCTCAGTGAGCAAGATACAGCGAGCATGAAGCATCTGCAAGTCGGCTTATGCAGGTGTGCCACAGGTGGTGCACTCTACAACACATGGCCATGTAGCTCCTGGATACCTGCAAGTCGGCGCTGAACAGCACGTGGCATATGGCTGGTGTTGACTGGTACTGTTGGCAGGAACCAGCTGTGCAGCAGCCCAAACACTGAGTTTTCTGGTTGCAGCTGCACGCCATTGAGATTCAATTGGCGTGCCCCTGGCTCACTGATCCGTGCCAGGTGTGTGGGCGCACGTGGCGCCGGTGGTTGCTGGCTCATTATGCAAACACGCTTGTTAGCTGCCGCAGCCCCATGCTACCCGGGGTAAGGACCTATGGGAGCAAGCAATTGAAGCAGGCAGTCGTCACATGGTGCACAATGTCACATGCAATTTCACCATGGTGCTAGTTGAGCGCCCCCGAACGCAGCAATACTCGATTTACACAACTTCAGCAGTCCCTTGCATGGGATCCACAGTCTAGAGGCAAGACACCGGCCAACACACCAAGCTTTGACTGAAAACCACGAAAACTTAGTGGCCTGCATACGCTTTAGCTGCGGGCCGTCGCTTCGCTCTCTGCGCTGAAAGGTTCAAAAATGTACAGCCATGCTCTTGGTAGTCGAGGTTGATTCAAGATAGGGCCGGACCTCCAAGATCCACTGTTAAAAGGTATCCCGCGTATTTTGAGGTTCGGACGCCAACGCAACTGTCGGGGTTCAGTGAGACTTTGTGTGAACAAGCGGGAAATGACACCACGACGGGTGCTCCATGGCTGACACGTATTTTGATATGGCTCTATGTAATGTACCTTCCCTATTACTTGAACGCGCATGCCAGCGTCATGCTCTGCCGCCAGCATCCAGCTGCTTGAAAGCGGGCAGGCTTGCATATCCAGTGCGTCAGCTCGTGAATCTTGGCCTGCAGAATGCGCAACATGTGCACACGCACAGCGCACAGGACAGATCAAGCCACATCAGCATACTGATACGACGCGGCATCGGCACACAAGCAGTTGCCACAGCTCCTGCCACTGCAGCCGCTGCTGCTGCTCCGCTGATCTCTGAAGGATGGCCACTGTGGGCACTGTTAACTGCATGCGCTGGGGTGGCTCAGGTACGTGAGAACGTGACGCTTGCCCAGCTGAGCCCAGTCAGGATTGTCAGCGGTCGCCCCAGTAGTCTTGTGCTTGGCCGTTGGGTGAGAACCCTTGCGGAGATCCGCACGCACTGCTGCATTGCAAGACAGCATTGGCGCAGGCTCTTGCATGTGTGCAATGAGTGTTTGCATGCCTTCATGTACTCCATTGACTGCATGCATCATCTGGCAGGTGGCAGATGCACGGACAAAGCTGGGTGCTGCACTTTCAGCGCCGTTGGTATCCATGCTGTGTGGACTCGCTCTGGCAGCCGTCAACCTTGTTCCAACAGATTGTGCCAGGTGAGGGTTGCACCTGCCACCAAAACGGAGGCTTGCACGATGCGCCTGTCCCACACTTACTTGTAATGTGCTTTCATTATGCAGTTATGATGTTGTATGGATTTATTTGATGCCAGCAGCAGCTGCCTGCTACCTCTTAGAGACGGATCTCAGTGCGCTGATGCGCAGTGGCAGCACCATCCTCTTGGCATTCCTGATCGGTGCAGTGGGTGAGTGGCGTCATTGCAAGGTGTATGATGCAGCACTCCTGCATGCCAATGTGTACAAACTGTCTGGTACACAACATCACCCGTGAGCACCACCCCTGAGGGTTACAATGCCCATGGTGCGGCCTGCCATGTACCTGCTGCATCACCAGGCATGGTCATCGGTGCTGTCCTAGGTTACAAGGCACTGCACAGCTGTATGGGCAGTGAGGGTGGAAAGCTTGCAGCATGCTTGTGCGCGTCTTACGTCGGTGGCTCAGTGAACTTTGCGGCAGTGGCCAAGGTACGAATCGGGCTGCGGGACATGGGCTGTAACCACAGGCATAGAAAAAGGAGTTTTGGAGTGTGAGGCCCATGCTTTGCGCGTTTGCGGCTCACATGCGTTGATGGGTGGCTACATGCGTGCCTTGCATGGGTCTCCATCGCCTGCAGGCAGTGCTGCTCAATGGAGCTGTGATACCAGCTGCATATGCGGCTGATAACCTGGCCATGGCTGCTTTCCTGGCTGCGCTAATTGCCATCCAAACTGACAGTCCAACACAGCACACTGTCAGCGCGAACACCAGCAGTGCAGAGGCATCAAGCAGCAGACAGCCACAGGCAGCAGAGCCAGCGCCCAACTTGGGGACCACCGGCGTCACAGCAGAGAGCATGAGCCTGGTGATGGCGGGAGCGGCAGCAGCCTGTGCAGGTGGCAGATGGCTGGCCACCGTGCTGAATGTGCAAAGCCTCACGCTGATGTTCACAGCCATAATCGCAGCTGTCGCCTCCATTCTGGGAAACAGGCTGCTGCGCAGCAAGCCGACCGACCCCTCGCCCTTTGCTGGGGCAGCTCAAATGGGAGGCGCATTGATGGCCCTGTTCTTCACCATCATCGGCACATCCGCCGGCTCCTTTGCCAGCCTGGCTCGGCCTGAGGCACCTGCCATGCTGGGCTTCCTGTTCATTATGGTGCTGACACATTGGGGAGTAATGGCGCTGGCTACCAAGCTGCTGCGGCTGCCCTTGCCGATTTCCATCCTGGCATCAAATGCATGCATTGGCGGCCCTGCCACATGTGCAGCCATGGCCGCAAGCAAGAAGTGGACCCACTTAGTGCAACCAGGTGTGCAGCCTGTCATGATGCAAGCTGTTTTTGGCCCAGCTTCTGCCTGCCCTGGTGTGCATGCAGCAATAGCGCAGCCGATTGACATTGTCGTTCACTGAGGCTAGATGGTGATCTGTACCATGCCGCCCTTGCATTCAGGTATGCTGGTTGGCAGCCTTGGTTATGCTGTTGGCACAGCTGCGGGCCTCATCGTGGCACGACTGTCAGGCGTGCCAATTGCTTGAATCTGACGGCTGGACCAAGCCTTACATGACAAACGACCATGTGGATACCGACAAACGACCATGTGGATACCGCCAATCTAATTTACAACCCATTCAGTCATGTATCACCTGCCTCAAAGGTTGCGTTCAAAGAAGTTCTGTTGTGCAGGAGTGCAACAACACCATCATCACCGCGCACAAGTCCAGGATGCCACCAAGTGAGATGGATTCAACGAGCACTTAGAGTTACACCCCGCTCCTGCCACCGCTCTGAAGCGCCCTCTGCCCTGGCTGTCATGCATCAGTGTACAGCTTCCTCACTTGGTCCAGGTTTGCAGGAAGCAGTGTGACGGGGCACGTGCCATGTTGCACAACATGCCCAAAGACGCACTGGTAGCAGAACACATACCCGGAGCAAGACAGCTGGGCTGGGCTGGTGCACGGCTTGCGGCACAGGGGGCAGCATGCGGGGTCCTCAGGAAGGCCTACCCCTCTCCTGGCTGGAGTGCGTGGCGGCGGTGGTGGTGGCGGGGGTACTGCCTTGCCAGCTGCCAGCCGCGCCTCCGCAGAGGTGAACCACCACTCTAGCGCCTGCAGCATGCGAGGGTGCACTTGGCAGGCATCAAACAACACGGAGGGCCAAAGATAGTGCTGGATTACTCATGCTTCAAGTTGGTGATGCTCAAACAGCCGCATGTCATTGAGCAGGCAAAGAAGAGCAATGAACCAGTGACTGATGTGGCAGTGCTGCTTATTACTTTGAATCCAAATACAGCAAGGATGAGCATGCTCCGTGAGTGGTCCGACATGAACGCTCCCGCGCTGAGCACCGCACGCTGCATGGCGCCTACGGCCGGGTGGCGCCCAGGCACATGTGTGGCCAGATGCGCAGCATGCCGTGCAGTTGCCTTTTGCCGCTCCAGCCGCATCTGCACGAAACAGCTCACCACAGTGTGAACGAGTTGCGGCAGCAAGTTGCAGTAACTATGCTGCTGAACTTGAACCGCCTCATGAAGCAGCAACACGCTCCCAGTGTAAAGGTATGGTATGTAACCAGACATACGAGATGTGGCTTGAACTTTGCAGTCACACCCACAAAACCCACCAACAGCAGTATAAATCAACCCACCAGGTCCTCCGAGGACACACGTGCCAGGTGCATGCCCAGACCCTGCAGAATCGGGCTGTGCGCTGGTGCGCGGCCAAGCAGGTAAGCGATGTGCCACGCCAGCACCGACCCCTCCAGCCCAGCATGCACATAGGGGTAGGTCCGGACAAAAACTTGCAGCAGGACCAGCTTCACGCGGTGCCATGCAGTTTGAGTTGGCCCACTCTGCAACTGACTGCTGTGGCCCAGTGCGAGCCCCAGCACCCCCTGATTCGTGTGAAGCCGGTAGAGGCGGTCCAATTTGGACCTGAGGTAAGGCAGCAGGACCTGCACTGTGCATGCAAGATGCATTAAGCAATATAAGCACACTGGCAGTACCTCCCTGAAGCATCTCGCTGCATGGCCCCAAGCGCATGGCCCCCACCTCAGCTGCAAGTGCTAGCCGCTTTTGGCGCACGTTGATCACGTCGCTGCCGGCGCGGCTATGAAGTGGGCGTCGTCGTAAGCCATAGAGGCTCTCCGAAAAAGTCGCGTCTGAAGTAGCCAAACTGTGCCAGTCCACCAAGCACACCACCAAGGCTAAAAACTCATCTTCGTAGTCCAAAATCCGATGAATAAATGAGTGCCGTTGTGAAAAAACCTGCAGCAAGAGCCCTAATGTCAACATCTGCAGTAATTATACAAGCAGCGCCTTATGCTTACCGAGAGTGCGTACACGACCGCAGCCTTCAGGCTGGGGACAAGGCGGTCGCTTGCGATGACCTCAAAATAGGTAGGGCTCGCATCACTGCTGCCTCCAACATGAACAAACGCCATGCGACCAGCTGATGTTCATAGGCAGGAAAGTACATTAGTTCGGGTGGACTAGGGCATGGGTTCCATAACTCAAAGGATCAGCACGCACTGCAGCTGTTTCAGTTACATATCACGTCTCCGCTTGCGCTGGAGAAGGTTTCAGACATGTATCATGGACCATTACACTGATCATAACAATGTGCGCCTTTGCCTGTTATTGTCCAGCCGTCCATAAAAACTGGATGATGCTTGTCATGCACTGATGTGAACATCACATTGGATGACATTATGCATGTCTATGGCGTGATGCCATCCGCCACCACATGCCGGCCCATCAGACCAGGCAGAATGTTAACTCTGTGATGCCTGGTGAATTCACATTGTATATGCGTGGTGTATATGGGTGCTGGGAGCATTGAAATGGCATAGATGTGATGTTCGTAGAGACCCGCCGGCGTGACGGCTCACATGTCATAGGCGTTTTGCGTCATGTGCTGCAGCAGCTTTGGCCGTCATGTGGCGCAAGCAGATGTACCATGGCGCTCTCAGTTGATCCTCTTCTTGCCATGGCTGGTCTTCTTGTACTTGGGCTTCTTGTTACCACCGCGCTTTTTAATCTTGTTCTTGCTGTCGCCGTCACCCCCATCATCACCCTCACCCTCACTGCCAGAGCCTGCGGCTGTGGATGCGCTGGCGGGCTTTGGCATCTGCTTGGCAGGCAGGAAGCTGGCCAGGATGTTGGTGCGAGGCGTCATTGTGCCATCTACCATGAAGTTGAACTTGGAGCTTGTGCTGGCAGCTGTGGTGCCTGCAGTTGCAGTTCCACCAGATCCTGCCCCAGAGCCTGCCTTTGCTGCAGTAGGCGGTGCAGCTGAGGTACCATCTGTCACAGCAGTGGCTGCTGCCTTGAATGACTGACCTGCAACACCCACTGGGTCAGCCACCTGCTTCGTGAATGCATCCCCTACCTTGACAGCTCCAGCCCCAGATTCCACAGCAGCAGTTGTAATAGCAGCTGTAGCTGCAACACCTGCAGCTGTGGCAGCACTCTTGATTGCACCAGCTGCTGTGCCCATCACGTGGGCCGTTGCAGGCACTGTCTTAGTAGCACCTCCATTTGCAACAGCTGCTGCACCAGCCACAGTGTCCTTGGCCTTGCTTGCTGCATCACCTGCTGTGGCAGCTGCACCAGCAGCAGCGTCCTTG
>QAXD01000039.1:790418-861973 GCA_004335575.1 Haematococcus sp. NG2 | reverse complement strand
GCTTGCTGCATCACCTGCTGTGGCAGCTGCACCAGCCACAGTGTCCTTAGCAACAGCGGCAACACCACCAGCAGCTGCGGTGGCGTCGGCAGCTGCACCAGCAGCAGCGTCCTTGGCCTTGCTTGCTGCATCACCTGCTGTGGCAGCCGCACCAGCCACAGTGTTCTGAACCTGGGCAGCCACTTGGTCTGCAGTGCCGGGCACCGCATTGGCTACTTCACGTACTTTATTCATGACACCGGCAACTGCACTTTGTGCCTGCGCATGACCAGCATCAGCCTGGCTAGCCACCAGAGTTGCAGCGTTCTTTGCAGCTGCTGTGGCAATGGATGGTGGTTCTGCACCTCTGCTTGCAACACCACTGGCTGCATCAGCAGACGTCGCCGTGGCACCTTCCGCGCAAAAGCATCGGCAAGCCCAACTAGTCAGCATCGAAATGCGGTCCTGAGCCTTTTTCCCAAGTGCGAATGTTAGAGACGGTCTCCATGCATCAGCAACATACGGCAGATGGGAAGCAGCAGCCTGGGAAGATTTGCAGGCAACCGTGTTATGAACAAGCACATAGCTTTTGTAGGAACTTTTCACCCACCAGCTGTGGCCCCTGATGCAGCTTCGCCAGCCGCTTTGACCACATCTGCACCAAATCTAGCAGCACTTGCAGCAGCAGCACCACCCTGTGCTGCAACCTCCCCTGATTTCTTCACAGTCTGATCACCTGCATTCCAGCGCACAGAGTGCCTGAGTATGAGCACGTGATGAGGGGAGATGGAGCACATGATCACAGGGCCAGCCTCCCATGCAAGCGCATCGCCATGTGGTGATCACGGCTGTACGCTGTGGATTGAAATCGCACCTGCAGCTGCGACGGACTTCACCGCATGCTCAGCACCTCCTACATCATAAAGCCAAGCATGTCCACAGGTCAACATGGGAACATCGGCAAGGGCCTAACGAATTGTGCAAGTGACGGATGTAGGCTACAGAATATCGTTGGACGCTTTACCCGCGGTGGTCGCGATGCCGCACCAGCAGACACCCATTACAAAAACGAAACCCGATTGCTCTAGTGACCCCAGCACCAACAGCCAAAACAGCAGTATGGCATGCAACCCCCGTCTATCAGGAACTTGCTCTGGGTGCTGACAGGTCCCAGTGATAAGGCCTTACTATCTACCGTCGGCAGCCGTCTTACCCTTGCCCTCTTTTGATGCCGGGGCCGAGCAGCAGTTGCCCATCTGGAAACTTGCGAGCTTGGAGTTGAAAGCGATCCACACTGAAGAGTCACCCCCTCAAACCTTGCCCCCGAGATTTACAATGGGTAGGACCGATGAGGGCGTGAGGGCCCAATCCAACTCGTCCAAAGTTCTCGGTGTGACCTGCCTAACCGTTCCCTGTCCCTGTCACGGTAGACACCGCTGAGCTGATGGCAGCTTGCATTGTGGGTGGGGCTCAGGCAGTAGTTGGAGTGCTCGGTGGGACGGCTGTGCTTGATCACAGACTGTGTTTCAGGGAGGATCACGAAAACAGATACTTGGTCTCGCAAATGCTTCCTCTTTATAGTGCTTGCACGAGTGGGGCACTTAGATAGCCGAAGTTGGTTGGTGCCCGCTTTGAACAGCTGCTTCAATGTTGCTTCAATGAGGCAACTGCGCAGCCGCATTAGGTTTGGCGCACGCCTGCGCCCCTCCGACTCCAGCTCCTGCACTTGCTCCTGCGGCAAGTGTAGTAAAATACTATTACTTGGCAAGGCATGCAACCCAACTTAAACATGGTGCATGGAAGCATACATGTGCGCGGCATGAGCCCCATTTCTATGCAACTTAAACCTGCGGCACTGCCCCTGCACTGCCCAACCACGAGCCTAGGCTGCTGATGAGGCCCGCCGCTGCACTGCCCAACCAGCCCAGGCTGCCGAGCAAAAGGTTGTCCCACGTGTCCGCGTCAGCCTGCGGCAAGCCATGTACACTGTCCACAGCCCCGGTAGAACTGTGGCGGAGCAGACTGAGAGGAGGGGAAGGGGACTGATGAGGGGTGGATCAGCATTATGCTGCCGGGGTCATCAAATTTCAGCATCGATTCCGGGGGGTCCAGGGCGGCATCCTCGACTGCGGTGTGGGTTTGACAGTGGGTCTGTGTCTGGGCCATCTGTCATGCGTGCAGCTGGCTGTCATCCACGCAGAACCACGCAGCCTGAAGCTGCTCGAGACTGACCGTCTGCATAGCACGGGCGCTGTGAATTAATGATGTCCGCAGGAGCCTCCCAACGAGCCCCCTTGCGCCCCACTGGAACCGGCCTGTCTGCGCATCGCAGCTACCTGATCGCGGGCGTGCCTCTCAGTCCCCGAAGTGTTAGATGCTCTGAGGCACGCAATGGAGCGTGCAATGCTAATCAGCCCGTGACTGGCTGAAGGCTCATGTAACATGATACATGAACAGTCCCCGAACGCACACTCAGCCAGCCGGGTGTGGGCAGGTGCACCAAGACGGAGACGGGGGAATGCGTTCATCACTGGTCAGCTTTGTGTCAGATTTGTTGATATGGTCTGATGTTGTGACTGATCGCTGGTCGCTGGCATGCCCTGACATGTGTGACATGCATAGACCACACCACATGCTGGTCACTTCAAACTGATGGCTGGCTTTTCATGAAACAGCAAATCACCTGCAACAGTAGGATACTGGCCAAGCAGCAACCGCACCAAAGTTGCAGTGACATCCCCAGTCGCGTGTTTCTGATCAATGCTCCACTACTGGCATGAGACAATCACTGGACAAATACCATCGCCTGCATGGCACATCGTCTGGCATTGTCACATACTGTACTGCGCGCGCACTGAACGTTTACAACGGCAAGTGCTGTCAGCAACCTTACGAGTGCTGCATTAGCGTGCTGTACATGGTGACGCCAAAGATAAAGAGCGAAAGCAGCAAGAGGAAGACGCCCGACGCCCAGCTTTTCCCTGACCTGTATGCCAGGCTCCGGGCCTTGACTGCCTTGATTCCCTTCAGGGCAGCCTGGCGTAACAGCGGCTCGTTCAACTCCTTCTCAGGATCCTGCAACAGTTGCAACATAGGCATCTGGTAATCTATACCATACCTGCCAGCTGCCAATCAGTGCAAATGTACAGCCAAGGATGTTTATCATCGTCGCACGGTGATGGAATAGACTGCGTCGCACAAACACGTGCCCAAATATGCCCACCTCGCGCAGCTCTGCCCAGCTCTCCTTCACGACTGACGCATTGAGTAGTATGAGACCGGGCAGGAAAAATATCATGAAGGACGCGGCAGTACCTGCGCCGCAGCAGGGCAGAGGGTATTAACAAGGCGAGGAGGGGACCATCACGTTGCAGCACAAGCATGCAAGCAGGGTGTGGTGTATGTATGCAAAGGCACGTGTGCCACGCACGCCACGCACGCCAACAGCAGACTGCTCTCCAGTGTGCCTACCTCCAATCAGGCTCAGAGCATCGCCCAGGCTGTGCACACGTATGGCAAGAGCGACGCTGCCACCCACAAAGCCCAACGTGAATGCTACAGACAGCCCATGCCCAGGCCATGAGATGCCCAGTAAATTGAGCACATCATGCATCCCTGACCGCGCTGGAAAGTGGTTCAGCGGGTAATGCATCCTGCAATGATTGTCAGTGATGCAAACATGGAATATCATGAGAAGGTTGTGTCATTCACGCAAGAGCAAACAGACATGTCAATGCGATGCAGTGTCATGATCGTCATTGTAGATGAGGCTGTGCGGCTTGTGAGCATTGTACAACCTGGGATGTACATCTCACTGACAAGCTGCTTGTCTTCCTAGGCATGTGCATTTGTACTTGCTGAGGACAAAACGCTGGCCGCGTCAAGTAGAAAAATGCCCCAAGGTGGTGATCACACAAGCCTCACATGACAACGACCCCGATGAAGAACTGTGACACCTGGACGATGAGCTGGTCCTGTGGCAGGCTGTCCATCACATTGCCTTCTACAGCATTGAGGAACCCCAGGTACCCAGAAACACCAACTACCATGTAGCCACCTGTGGCCGCAGCAGCATCAGCAGCATCATGCATTGCATGCTCGTCACCTTGCGCTGCTGCATCAGTGTGCCATCATGGCGCTGACACTGGTGCACAACAGACCTTCCTTGTAACAACTCACCCATGATGAGGCCGATTGCCACAGCAATCACACCCAACATGTTTATCAGCTTGTAGCTGCTGGGACGTGGCATGTAGGCTGGCAGGCCATGATACAAGGAGGGGCTGCAGATCAGGCAAAACATCAGCAGGTCGTAATTGGACTGGCAAACATGGCGGCTTGGGTCGTGAAAGTCGCTTTGCCATGCAATGCAGTGGGAATGGTGAGAATGGTGGTGGCCGTGGCACATTACAACGGGCCTCTCAAATGCAGGGTTGCTGAAACACAGTGCTCGCGTACATTCGGCAACTAAGTCAAAGCACTTACGATACTGTATAACAACTGGTTTACTAGAGTTGCAATTAAGCCACACCTTAACGGTATGGCTGACAGGAGCACATCAGGCGTTGCAGACAACTCAGAGAAGATAGAAACCACATCTGCACAGAATGAACAGCATCAACCATGGTTAGAACATGTAAACTTACTGCTGGCATGACGTGGTTCACGTGGACGTTGTTTCATGATGATTGGTGTGAAGTGCACAAGAACACGGCACTGAAAAGCCTCTGCAGTAGTGTACATTAGGCATAAAAAGACCGGCAAAAGCCGGCTGAACCACCTACTTGCATGACAGTTGAAGCCAAAGACGACAATGGGTATTGCGAACAGCGCGCCGGTGTCAAATCTGAACAAATCCACACCTGTACACAAATAAACTTCATGTCATTAACATGAATGAACAGTGCGATGCTGGCCATAAGCTGGCCATCGCATATAATGTGCTGCTTCTGCGCGTGCACTTTCAACCCCTTGATGCCCATAACGCGTTCATGCTCACAGCATGCCTGCTCTGGCACTGGGGAATTGTGCACGGCATCATCATTGCTACACCACACGCACCATGCAGGATGTGCGGGCGTTTCAGCGCCTCCAAGAGCCCCGTGTACATGATCACAGAAGCTGTGAACATGAACCCAGTGACGGCAAGCATGGACAGGGACGCCAGATGGCCCAGTCGCCTGCAGACCATGTGGCACAGCAGAGGTTGGTGTCACAGGGGCCAGCAGGCATGCTGATGCTGCATCTCATGTCTGTTGATGGCATTGAGGGCAAAAGCAGAGCACACTGCCGGCTGCGTTTGGCACTTGTTTGTTCCACATCTAAGCAGTTACCGGAGGAGGCAAAGTGGCAGCAGCACCACAGCCCCAAGCCCCATGATGATCATGTTGCGGTCGGCCAGGATGTGCCCAGGGCCTAACCACTTGTGGCCCAGCATGCTGAAGGAATCTCCCATGATCATGAGATACACCTGAAAATACAATACGCAGAAGCTTCTTGGCTACGATAGACATGTGGTGATGTTGTCATGTTGCGCATCCATTCAATTGCGCCCACCAGCCACCCAAGCTGAACTACAGCTCTTGACTCAACCATCACTCACTGTGCTGGATCCAAATAGGTACAGAATCATGATGACTGCAAGAAGCGCCGTCCACTTGCGCCCTAGTGCTCGCCTCACTAGCACGCCGTACGTGTCAGCATGATACCGCTCGGCAAACTTGCTCTGCAGCCATACAATGTTGTTGGCAGCCACCACATGGTCTTCAATCACACCCAACTGCTACTTGCCACGCCTTGCATCATCCCCATGCACTCGTTCATGCCGCTGCCCGGGCAAGCTCCCAGCTCATATGCAGAGCCTCATGCAGAGCCTGACTTTTGTACAACAGCATAATAGTAATACTTTATTCTTTGTGGCCTCCTCTAGTGCCTTGATCTGGCATGAGGTGGCATTAGGTTCTTGCAAGGGTTTTATTAATTTATCCGGTTATTGGTCACTGTCCCACTGGCACACGAGCCATTTTACCACATTGTGCAGGTGCAACTACATATGGTCGATATGGATACATATGGATATGGATACGATGTATCTCATGTATGTGATGGATACGATTGGGTCCCAGCCAGATTTGAACCCGGACATACAACCTGTGCAGCCACATACCAGCACGTACAGCGTGAATGCCTCTGCTAGGCCAACCACGATACATAGAATGATGCCTCCCACAAGACCTGTGGTGTGCGAGTGTTCAAGGTGCAGTTCAGAACCTCTGGTGCCTGGTCAACTCTTGGAAAACGATCGGTCAAGACACATCAGCGGACACGTCATGCCAGATCAACCTGAAACGCACCCAGGTGGCTGAAGGCAAATGGCAAGCCCAACACGCCAGCGCCTATGGCTGAGTTGCACAGTGTGAACACGGAAGCCAGGGATGACACGCCTGTTCCCTCGCCATGCTGCGGCGGTGGGGGAGGGACAGGCAGCGGCGGCTGACCTCCACTGTATGTGCTGATGATCAGCACAGCCTTACGCCCTGAGGCATCTATTGCTCGCCGCTCAAGCTCCTGCTTGTGGCGGGCATGGACCATCATGCGCATCATTGCATTATGACTCGGGAACAACAGAGCAACTGCTCCCCACCTAGTATTGTGTGACATGTGCTGGCACATCTGCTTCATGGCTTCATAGACTGCATAGCTCCAACTCTCAATGCAGGTGCTATACCACCATCACCTGCTGCACGACTGGTGTAGCAGGATCCCCCTCAACGCCATGCACGTCATGCGCCTCATGGTGTGAAGAGTCTCCCCCATGATCGAGCGAAGCGCGCACAAGGGCCCTTGAGTCGGTGTTGCGTGATGCTCCGGAAGTTGTGGTAGATTGCTCCATTGTGCTGGGTATGTAAATAAGTTTCACGTGCGCTGTGCCAATATTTAAAGAAGCTGCTGCAGGCTCTTTGGTGGTTGATTGTGAGCAATGGTATTAATATACCACGCAACAGGCCAACTTAATCGCTATTATGTAACCAGGAGTGCACGAGAAGAAGGCCCGTAGTTGGTGGATTCATGAAAATTACATGGCAAACTCATAGCTTGTAGACGCTCTGTACAGAGAAATGGTCCTTTCGTCTACAAACCTTTGGTTTTTTTGCCCAAAGTGCATGTGATATCCTCGAAAGTGTATACTGGAGGACCGCGAAAAGGACGGCGGAACTGGCGGAAGTGTGGGTGTAACAAGAGGGGTTCTGGAGACACTGCATTTATGCTGTAATTTCTATTCTCCAAGAGTTGATTGGAGTATGGCAGGCAAGCGTTTGAGGCAGGCTGCAGCGAAGGAGGCTGAAGAGGCGAAAACACCAGCAGAGAAACCAGCAAAGAAACAAAAATCAGCACCTGAGCCATACTACCAGGAACTGAACAAGCAGCTTGACGGCGCAGACGATGGAACCTTGGCTGATGGCATCAGCAGCGAAGACCTCGATTTAAAGACAGGCAGTGAGCCAAGCACAACAGATGATCCGCAGGCAGAGGAACTCTCTGATGAGGACGGCACAGGCAGCATGGACAGGCAGCATGAGGAGCATGGCAGCATGAAGAAGAAAAAGAAGGTGCTAGACAGGGAGAAGCTGAAGCGGCTCAAAGAGGACTATGACAGGCGGGGTGTTGTGTACATCAGCCGGTGAGTACTCTAGCGGTGGCCTTCTCGTATACAGACCTGACACCGGCCTTCGTTGCTGTGCATTGCTTCCTCACACAGCATCCCACCCCACATGAAGCCCATGAAGCTGAAACAGTTGCTGTCCCAACACGGGGAAGTGTTGCGCGTGTACTGTACGCCCGAGGACCCCCGCACGCGCAAACTGCGCAAGAAGAGGGGCGGAAACACAGGTGTGTATGGAGCAAGGCATGCGATGGCACAGTGCAGGGTTACGGGCAGCATGGGCATGGACGGTAACCAACCTGACGTTTGGACCCATGATGTTGCCTCATGTGAGCAACAAGCTCGATGTGCATGCACCGTGCTCGCACGGATGCAGGCAAGAACTTTACCGAGGGCTGGGCGGAGTTCAAAGACAAGCGCATTGCCAAGCGTGTGGCAAACGCCATCAACGGGCAGCGCATCGGTGGCAAGCGCCGCAGTGCCTACTACGATGACCTCTGGAGCATCAAGTACCTCAAGCACTTCAAGTGGGACTACCTGACCGAGGAGATTGCTTACCAAAAGGCGGTGCGTGCTTTGCTGCTGGTGTTGTGTAGCGGTGGGCCAGGTCCAGTCTGCTGGCAGGTTGTAGCCACAGAAGCTTTTAAAACTGGCTGAGCCAAATTGGTTGAGCAAACATTGGTTCAGCACAAGTCTCATTGTCCCGCCTGTGGTCCTACATACATGTATGGGCAGACAGCACGTCAGTTCACGCATGCACGCACGCACTGGGCCTTGCCTGAGCTGTGCAGGTGCGTGAGCAGAAGCTGGCTGCAGAGATCTCGGCAGCAAAGCGCGAGCGGGACCACTACCTGGCCCAAGTGGACAAGTCAAAGGCTCTCAGTGCAATGGCGGAGCGCCGAGAAGCAAAGACAGCTGCGCAGGGGCAGCAGGGGGCAGGCACCCAACAAGCAGCCAAGGAAAGCAGCAAGGCACCTGGGGAATCTGTTGGGGCATCTGCAGGTGGTGGGGCAAGCAAGGAGAAACAGGTGCGGCACTTCTCACAGATCAAACCCAAGGCAGACCCCACATCACAGGAGGCGCCCACGCTGGCAGATGATGTGCTGATGATGGTGGCTCGCAGCAAAAAGGCCACGAAACCCGCAGCATAAGGCTGACAGTGTGTAGATTGAGTGATGAGGTGTGATATTTTCATCTACTGGACGACCGTGTGGAATGGCTGCCGTGCCGACACAGTGTGCAGTGACAAGCTACAGTGAGCTGCACGACGCTACGCAGCATGTAATATGGTCAGCGATTGAGAACAATCAGACACAGTGCACATACACTCATTTCAAGTTCTGGTATGAAGTCCCTTCAGAACCCCAATCGTTAGCCTTATAGTTAGACCCCGCCTGCAGTGCCGCCCACACAGGTGCTACAACAACGACGTACGGTACATAACCCAATGGTGCATGGCCATCACGCATGGCCATAGAACAGGCCAACATCAGGCCACAATGATTTAATCATTCTGGGCTCCATGAGTGCTCTCAAGATAAAGGACACAGGCTCTATCAGCTCCATGCAACAGCATGGCAGCCTGCACAACGCTGCACCTGCTGGAGTCGTTTCCCCTTTGTGCCATCTCAGCACTGCTATGGTCGACTTTCTTCCACCAGCAGGTGCTTGCTGCCTCCGCAATGCCGAAGGTTGCCTCAGGCCTGGGTGAGCTTTTTGGTCTTGTCATAGATGTAGCGCTTGCAGCTCAGCGTCACCACATTGTCCTCCTGTGACCGCCCCGCAGCAGTGATGCCCCCTGGGAAGTACACACGCAGCTTGCCTGATTTGCCGAAGGGAGCCTCAATGGTGCCCACCTCTCCCTTGCCTGTGACCACCTGTGTGCAACGCAAGTACCCAATCGTGATTGTCAATCGTGTGAAGCAGCGCAGAGCCACGTGACAATCGGAGGCTGCACGCGGCCAGGTATGACATGCTCCTTCCGACCTCTTGTTGTTTGGCACTAGATCTGTTGGCAGCCAGGTGGTCACACCTTGAGGTTGGTGTACACGTTGGGATCTGTCTCCTTCTTGAACAGACCTCGTACAATTGCCGTGTTATTGTCTGCCTGGACTCGCTCGATCACACCACGCTTCTCCTTGACCTGCGCAACATGGACACCGTCGCAGACATGAGGTCCACACACCATCCCTTGCTGCCTGTGTTGGAAGATCACCGGGTTGGCAGCTTCAAAGTCAAGTTGCTGTCATGCTCAGGTACCCAGCAGTCTGAAGGGTTGCGTCAGCCCCCTCCCGTGCCCACCTTGAACACGCGCAGCCGCTGCAGCACGTCAGGGTTAGAGGGATCCAGCAGCGACACAAGCCGCCCGTAGAAGGCGAGCCGGCACGTCTCACCATGGATGTCCGTGTCAAACTTGGCTCCGATCACCAGTGCATCCTGCAGCGTACAAGGGTTGCGCCTTGTGTGCCTGCTCGCACATTGCAGCCAGCCCTGTGTTTGCACCCAAGTGCACAGCCTAGGGAAGACAGCATCAGCCAACCACACCGCAGCAACGGTGTACCTTAGGTGCTGTAACTGGCTGCTCAAAGTGCAAGTACGCCCATTGCGGCCCAAAGTGGCGTGGTCCCCCTGGCTCCCCTGCCTCCGACCACTGCGCTGTTCGCTCCTCCTGCCCACTGGTCGCAAGCGGCCGGCCTTCCAACCCATACAGCTCCGCCTGTCAGAAAGATGTAGGCAAATGCTTGCTGTGGTGAGCCGTGAGGGAAATGGGTGCCATGCGGGACTGGACTTGGCACCTAGCCATAATGTACAAGTAATGCGCTTTTAAGGCATGTGGTTTTGAGGCCTGGCACAGCAAGGCGCACCGGCGCGACCCACCTGGTGCAGGTAGTTGCGTGCCCAGTCAAATGGCGACACAGAGCCTGCCACTGACATACGGTTGAGGTTCTCTATCAGCATAGCCAACGCCACCTCTGGTGCCACACCCTCACCTGCAGGGCGTGTGCATGGATGGAGTGGAGAAAGGCAGCGCGAGCTGTCTGGCCATAATCTTGAAGAATATGAAGATATCAAGAGGAGCAACAGCAGATCATGCTGTTGATGGGGGCGCACCGTCAGGGAGACCAAAGAATGAAAGGTCGGCCATCACGGTCGTGTGCCCCACACTGACATGAAACTTAGATTTGCCTTGCACCTGCAGCAACACAGCACACCATGAAGGCACATGTGTACATGCGTGGAACAGGAATTGACCCTGTCCAGCTGTCTGCTTGCAGCATTTGCCTTCCATGATTGCTGCTTGACAATCACCACCTCATCGATACCAAACCCCGCGCGCAGTGTGGCCATGGCTATCTAAGTGGCATACACGTGTGGCATACCTTGCCCGCAAAGAACCTGATCTTCTCGACAGCTGCAATGGCCCCTGTGAAGGTGGGGACAGTGCCAGGTGTGCACGCCAGCCCCCGCTCAATGAGCGTGGCGTCCAGCTGGGTCACACAAATGCCCAGCCGGTCGCCCTGCACTGCCTTATTGATGGGCCGCTTGAACATCTGCATGCTCTTGACCGTCTTGGTGACCTTCAAGGTTGGCAGCTCAATAGTGTCCCCCACTGAAACGCTGCCCTGCAGTACTGTGCCTGTCATGACAGTGCCCTGGCCCTTGATGGGGAAGCAGTGGTCGATGGAAAACAACAGTGGCCCAGATGACTGCATACGTGGTTGTGCAGGCACCATGCTAATGATGATGGAACGCAACGTTTCCAACCCCTCCGGTGCTGCTGCTGCCCGACTTGACGTGCTCGCTGCATCCCCATTGCTTGTGCCTCCTGTTGCACCACCACCTGCAGCACACATGGGCAACAGCATACATTACGGTTGGTGTTGAGTAGAAGGTGTTTGGTGTGTAACTGCACACCATCCTGGCCACTTGGGGCAACCATGTGCTGCGCTGGTCACATCCATCGCACCCAGCCTGCTGTGGCATTGCAAACATGCTTCGGAAGCTTACGGTCAGCCCACCTGGCTTCGCAACCACAGGCACCATTGTGACCCCTGCAAACTTGGTCATGTTGAATGTCTGTGCCAGCCGCTTCTGAGCCTTCCGAATTGCCTTGGCCCGCTCCTCCAGCGGCAGTAGATCACATTTGTTGAGCACCACCACCATGTTGCTGGTGGCAATCTCACCAACTACCAGGCACTCCGCTGTTTGTGTCTGTAGGCCTGTGTGCAACCCAGGACAGGCATTTGCATTTCACACTGTTGTCACATTTGCATACGCATACCTGTGCGTGCTGGGGGCCACCACAAGGGTCATGGATGTTGTCACACAGTTGAAGAGCCAAGCCTGTGCCCCAAAACCCTGTGCCATCCCAACACGGCGTACTGGATTAACTAATCGACCATCAAGAGAACATCCCTGAGAACATCCTGATTTGCATCAGTTCTGACCTTTGGTGATGTCCACCACAAGGATCATCATGTCAATGATCTGCACGCCGCCAATGATGGTGCGGATGAGGGATGCATGGCCAGGGCAGTCCACCAGTGTAAACTGAAGCTCGTCAAAGGGCAAGTGACGCAAGTGCTCGGGCATAGGGACCTGCATGATGACCATGTCATGGGCATGAACCACATGAGCTGGGCAACCCCGGCAGCCCTACACTCCAGCACAAGCTGTGGTAATTCACAGGCCTTTGCAGACATCAGGATTCAGCCTGAATACCTAAACCAACCTCACCGAGAACGAGGAGAATCCCAGATCCAGGGTAATTCCACGCTCGCGGCTCTGTGGGTGCTTGTCTAGCGCTGCAGTTGATAACTTCGTTGACAGGGCAGCAACTGCGCGAGCCAGGGATTTAGGACCAATTGTAAGAAATCGGTGTGCGTGTGCATCATGCCAGGCCACCTACCAAGACTGGTTTTGCCACTGTCCACATGCCCCAAAACCCCAACGTTTATGTTCAGGACGCGCTGCGCAGGTTTGTTGCTTCCTTGATTTGACATGATGACCACTTAATCGCTCAGTACTGCTGTAGCTTCCCACTGAACCCCCGCACTGTGTGCCATAGCAGCCACGGCCGTTAAACATACATGTTTATAGGACTTATCAGGGAAGGCGTGGAGGGGGGATGTGTGGATGTTTCTAGGGTTTAGGGTTTAAGCGCCCTTTCATAAGTGTGGACCCAGTCCTACAGGTGCAATTCTAGGTCGCACATCATGGTGTTTGAGAGTACTTTAAGCTTTTTGCGCAACTCCTTTCTGCTGACCGCTGAATATGACCCAGCACAGCAGGTGTCAGTGACGGACTGCTTCTGGCCTCCTGCAGCGCGGGCCTGTCATGCTCAAGGGCATACTATTGAAACATTTGTCAACGTTCTGCACACCTGGTTGCAGGTCGACCTGCCCCCTCCAGCAGTGCACCAGGCGCACAGAGCAGGAGCATTGGCTCCGTCACAGCCGCACACGAACATGCTGGTGCATGCTGGCTACGAAGGGTGCCACACAGCAGCAAGTGCAGCGCTTGCAGGCTCTGATAGTGCAAGATCCCAGCACTGGCCCCCTGTTTGTAGCAATGTAGCCATGCCAATGGCAACACAGCCGTGGCACCACATGGGTGGCACCAACAAGACGAAGAACATGTCCAGCACAGCTCTTCAAGAGCAGCAAGTTGCTGTCACCTCGGCCCCCTCACCTGCGTCATGTGAAACAACAAATGCTTGTGCACCAGCAGTCAGCTTGCAGCATGCTCGCAGCACGCAAACAGCGATGCTGCAGAGGCTGGAAGGCAGCACAACAGCTGCAGGATCAGTAGGCCGATGGCCTTGGCTCGGCCCTGATCGCAAGGACGCAGAGGGACGGAGACCCGACCATCCAGGTGAGTCCACAGGTGCCGCTCTCGTGCACGCTTTCTGAGCTGATTTCCTTCTCGTGATCCTGTAGAACATAGTACAACAGCATGATCCTGCAGCCATCGTACAATGTATCAGTTTTCATCACCTGTTCCTGCACGGCTGCAGAGTACGATCACACCACCTTGTGGATCCCCGAGGCAGCAAGAAAGCAGATGACAAGCTTCGAGAGGCAGTTTTGGGACCTCAAGCGCCGAGCAATGGACATGGTGCTGTTTGTACGCCATGGGACATTTTACAATTTGTTTGATGTGGATGCTGATGTAGGCCTCAAGGTGGGGCTGAATCTCAGCGGTGCTCCCACAGCCAACATGTGGAAGGTGCGCGCACGTTGCGTGTGTTTGCGAAGGACCACATCAGCCAGACAGCGAACACGTTTTCTTGCGCGACCGACTATGTTCTTTGCATGGTGCACAATGATGCAGGTTGGTGTGCCAGCTGATGCGTTCCCGGACTGGTGTGCACGTGTGCTGGCGCGAGGCTACAGCGTGGCGCGCATTGAAGAGAGGAAGGGCAGCAGTAATTCTACAGCGGGAAACATCCTGGAACGCAGACTTGCAGCCATTTACACGCCTGCGCAGATTGGGCAACTGTTTGATGTGCAGGATGTGCAGCAATTGCTGCCTCAGGGCCTCCAGCCTGTCATGATGGCCCTGATTGAGACCTTGGACAACGAGGGACGGTTGCACCTTGCATGTGCAATGCTGGACTGCAGCTTGGAAAAGATTAGCTGCGCCCAGTGGGGGTCAGAGAAGCCTGGTATGGATTTTGCAGTCAAGGAGCAGCTGCGCACCCTCCTGCTCCTGCACCGCCCAGCTGAGATCATCTGCGCACACAAGGCTCTCAGCCCAGGTATCAAGGCACTGTTGAGGTGCGGCAAGCTGTTACCCTGGCACGTCGTGCAGTCTCCCTACTCGCTGCCTGCTGCCTGCTGTTGTATTCAATTATTCCTTGCTGGCTCCCTGCGCACACTGCTGGCCGTTGGTGATCTGAACCTGCGCCTGCTCCATGCATCTGGGCAGGGACACCCAGCAGTGGAGTGAGTGTGTGCTCACAGAGCTGCCGCAGGCCACATTCCTTGACTCTGGCTTCAGACCACTGTGCAACACGCCCCTGCACCCAGCAACATGGGTTGCTCAGGCAACCGCAGCTGCCAACATTGTGCATGACCTGGTCATGCGATCGTGCAGCCAGTCAACCCTTTCGTTTGGGCACAAGGCATGGTCCAGCTTGTCAGAGCAACTTGATGTGCAACATCAGCCGCTGGCAGCGCAAGCCCTGTGCGTGCTAGTAGGTCATCTGGACAGATGCCAGGCCATGACTTACATGGATCATGTGCACTGCGTGCCGCTGGTGATCAGCGGTTGTTTTGCGGGGCCGTTGCCTGTGCTGACATCCTCGGAAACGGCACGACCGTCTGCCACAACCCTGGCCACGCACATGATCCTAGACACTGCCGCAATTGAAACGCTGGAGCTGGTCGAGGGATCTTTGGGAAACGTACAGGGGTCGCTTTTCCATTTCCTGAACAGGCAAGTGGCGTTTGGCCAATGCCAACGTACATGCAGGACAAGGCTCTGCAAGGCTCTGAATGGCCAGCAGCATCAGTTGTAACTGAAGTACCGCACTTGCGTGGTTGCAGATGCGGCAGCACGATGGGTGCTCGGAAGCTGCGTGAATGGCTGCTGCGGCCATTGGTATGCACCTCAACACCTGCTTGTTCAATCAAGTGCACGCGGGGGCTACGTGCTGCTGTCACCCTGTTTACGGGTGGCTTGTTTACCTACCACGCACATGCAAGGTCATGCCCTGAGCGCTCAGCTTACGGGCACTAATGCTGCTACACATCTTGGATGCCATGATCTCTGCAGGCCCGCGCTGCTGACATCGAGGAGCGGTTGCAGATGGTGGACTGCTACATCCACCACCCTGAAGCACGCACTTTGCTACATGATGCCCTGCACCTGCTGCCAGATCTGGAGGCACTCCTGCCACGTGCAGCCAAGGCTCTGCACAGCTTGCTGGGTGACAACGAGCAGGTGCGCGTGCCGTCCGTGCAACACCGCTGCAACCTGTAACAGCATGTGTTGGCTGTCAGCTCTTTCGCAGTAATTTTTTCATATTTGCGTCTGTGATGCTTTCAGGGTGACACCACGGGGGCAGTGTGGAGTGCCAAGGCGAAGCTTAATGTGTGCACTTGTGTGCACCAGCTCCTGTATGGCATTGTGGGCCTGCTCAACCTCGTCGTCAACCATGGCCAGGCAAGTTGAAGAACAGGGGTAGCACATGCTTCGCAATTAGGTACTGTAGATTTTGCACTTGTGTGTTATTATGTGGCCAGTCACATCGATCGCGAATGGTCGTGCTGTGATGTGTCATGTATGCAGTTGTTGAAATCAGAGCGGCTGACGGTGATGCCGCTGATGCAGCAGCTGTGCACAGCTGCAGTTGCGGCCAAACAACACCTGCAAGTTCTGGGTCAGGTGCTGGATGTGGATGCGTGGGGTGAGCTGAAGCTGTCAGCCTCATCTAAGGATGCCAAGGGGGGAGTCCTCTCAGCGTCTGCCTGCGGGCTGCTGTTCCGGCGTGGGGCCTACCCAGAAGTGGATGAGGCGCAGCAGCAGCTTGAGGCAGCGGTGGATGCATTTGAACAGGCATTCCAGGTGCATGTGATCCAGCCTCTGGTGCAAGCAGGTGCTACTGCAGCACAGCTGCAGCACGTCACGCATCACACAGGCCAGGGGCCAGCTGCTGTCATCAGGTGCAAGGCAGCCATGCAGGTGAAGCTGGAGCAGGTGAGTTGAACCATGTGCTTGATCAAGGGTGCCTGGAGTTGGTGTGCTAACCATCTTCTGCAGTTGGAGGTATGCAAACCTGATAACTATTGCTGAGAAGGCAGGCAACAACACAGTGTTGATTGCGCACACATATCACTGCAGTTGGGCTGCAAGTTCGTGGAGTCGTACTACGGGTACTGCTACAGTCACATGCCAGCCCTGGACGCTGCTGCCCGTACACTCCAAGAAGCAGAGTGCAGGCAGCGGTCCACGTTAGTACACGCAGTCCGCGACAGCACAGCGAAGCTGATGGTGCGCCCCTCAGTTGAAGTGCCATCAGGCCTGGCCTGCCTGACAAGCACAGGAGGCAGAGACCCCTCTGACTGTTTGTGCCTGTGCCTTGCAGTCTGCTCTCCCGTCCTTCCGTGTGCTGCTGGATGCGGTGGCCTCAATGGACGCCCTGGCTAGCATTGCAGAGGCTACAAACCCAATCAACGCACCATCAGGTGTGGTGGACAAGCCTGCAGTGTGTTGTTTGCAGCACATAGTCAAGCCGTCCACGGTGGCTGCTGCTGGTCAGCCTCAAGACCACCATCGGTTGGCTACATGTTTCCATCGCCACCTCGCATCCCCTGTCGCTATGTGTACTTAGCACCCTGTATCTACACTTTGCGTGCACTCCAAACGGTAATGTATATTGCAAGACAGCTGGAATGCTGCATCCTATAATATTTTGCACTTTGCACAGTGCCAGTCACTCGTGCATTGCTGCATGTGGCTTGTATGCCACACGCCAGGCTGCACGTTCAGCCGGCCACGGTTCACTGCTGCTGCACCAGTCACCCACCACACCGCGTGGGGCACAGACTCATCAAACAGCCTGAGCTGCAAGGGCCTGTGGCACCCAGGCCTGTTGTCAAGAGCCACTGGGGTTGGTGCCGGTGTGGTGGTACGTCCCAACGACTTGGAGCTGGGTGGTCGCAGTGACGGCAGCAAGCTCATCCTGCTGCTCACCGGGGCCAACATGGGTGGCAAGTCCACCCTGCTGCGTGCAGCATGTGTGGCCACGATCATGGCCCAGATTGGGGCGTGGGTACCGTGCACTTCCTTCAACTGCGGCCTTGTTGACCGCATCTTCACACGCATGGGTGAGCTGTCAGCTTCTAAAGGCATGTTTGGTCAGTTCTCACAAAAGATCGCCCAACACTTATGCTGGCCGTGTAATGATGATGATGACTTATGCTGGTACAAGCAGACAGATGGGAGCATACACAAGACAGGTGGTCTGCTGTTGTCAGCTGTTGACAACCACTGTACGTTCCCGCTTCCGTTCCTCTTTGTTTGTTTGAGCCTGCAGGTGCAAACGACCGCATCATGTCTGGCCAGTCGACATTCATGGTTGAGATGGAGCAATCAGCTGCTGTCTTGCACTCAGCCACCCCCGCATCCCTAGTTGTGCTCGATGAGTTGGGTCGAGGTGGGTGCTTCACCAACATTTGCACAGCTGGCAAAGGCTACGATGAACAGCATGCCATGGGTATGGCTGGTTCACAGCGGCTTCTGCTGGCATGTAGTGGTACGCCAGCCTGGAACCAGTTGCCTGATGGCCTGGTTCAGAAATCGCCACGTTGATATGCGTTGGTTTTGCACCACCCGCTCCGCAGGCACGTCCACACACGATGGGTACGCTCTGGCATTTGCCGTCCTGCACCACCTAGCAACAACAGTGCGCTGCCGCACGCTCTTTGCCACACACTTCCATGGCCTGGCACGAGAGGTGTGTAAGAATCACGCGGGGCACACGCCAAGCACCGCCTGCAAAGCTCTGGCAAAAAGTGGTTTGGCAGCCTCTGATGCAGCAAAGATGGTGTGCAACTGTACATTGCCCCACTTTGCAGGCTGAGCTCGCGCATCACATGCAGCTCGCGCACATGGTGCACACCATCTCTCCCGGTGGCGTGTTCACCCCGTTACACGAGCTGCGCGGAGGCGCAGAGTCAACGTCAGCTGGGGTTGAGGTGGGGCTGCTGGCAGGTCTGCCGTTGCCTTTGGCGCTGACTGCGCGGCATGTGGGGGCACAACTGGCTGCACGCATCCAGGGGCAGCTGCAGCAGGTGCCCGGACAGCTGCAGGGCCCAGTGGGGGCCACGATCGCCTGCAGTGGAGGGCCACTGACAGTGAATGAAGTCCAGCGCATCAGCCATGCAGTGCGCTGCATCCGCCACATCCGTGCTGCACGGCCCAACTAATACGCGCCAACCGCGAGGGGCGTGGATCCATCACACACACTCACACCCGTGCTGAACGGCTGGATCCTTCACCTGTGCTTATGTTAATTATATATGAATGCAACGTCAATGGCAAGAAAGCCGCTTAGGTTAACTCAGGAACAAATGAGCTTTATGGATTGAAGATGCAGATGCCAGCGCAAACTCTGGACGTGCGCTGTTTGAGCAATTGTTCAGCGGGACCAGGTCCATCTAGCAGTAGAATTATTGCTGCTGCCATCGGTCGGCCTTTGTACCATGCATTCCCTATAGTTAGGCGCATTGCATCCGGATGCAGCCTACACACGAGAGGTATGCTTCAAGACTGCAGTATCGCACTCTTGGCAACCAGGTGGCATTCACAGATATCGTCAAGACCCGCAATCTTGCGCGCAGTTGCTGTTAAGCCTGCTTCAGCCGTCGCTGCGGTGGAAGATCCAGTTGAATTGCAGGGACTGGACGAGGAGGAGGAAGATGCAGCGCATGACTCGAGCAGCGGTGAGGATGTAGCAAGGGGTTTCGGGACTTCGGCCGATGTTAGCTAACGTGTTATCGTGTCAGGGTTGCTGTTGTGTGCCTTTGTTCATGGGTCCATGTGGAGTCCATGTTCCATGCCTCGGCATGCGTGCGCTGTAAGTGCATCAAGCCACCTTGCTGGATGCTCACACATGCCTGCAGATGGCTCAGTGTACGAAGATGCAGCCTCGCAGGCACGGGTGGTGGCAGATGCCATCGGTGAGGCAGTGGAGAACGTCCACCGTGTGCTCCTGCGCAATGCAGGGTCCCTGGCACTCACGTCCTCTCAGCTCAGCCAGGGTGCCCTGTCAGTGTCAGCTGCTGTGCCAGGCCTAGGCCCACTGCGCGCGCTTGCCATGATCACCAAGCGGCCTGCGCTGTTGCAGCTCAGCGGCCAAGAGCTGCAGGCGCGTGTGGGGGATGTGGCAGCTGCTGTTGGCATGGCACCAGAGGATGTGGCCCCGTTGGTGGCCAAGCAGCCAGGTGTACTGGAGGTGGGAGGGGAGGCCCTACGCAGCCACGTGAGGCGCCTGTGCTCTGCACTCACAGTCTCACCGCCAGGGTTGCTGCTGATCCTCTCACGCCTTTCGGCACCTGCCCTCACCACGCTGCTGGCGCTCAGCACAACGCAGGTGGGTGTTGTGGTCATCAGGGCATGCTGTTCGCTGCCTGTGCTAGGTTCACATCGGGACATCCTCACTTGCTCATATGCACAGGTCAGCAATCAGGTCACAGACCTGCGTGCATTGTGGGCATCGCGGTTTGGCTCCCAGTACGCACCCGACACCATGATGCTCATCACGCGCTGGCCAGGTGGGCACGCACATGGATTGATGCTTCCACCGTGTATTGTGCAGGTTGCGGGCATGCTTGTTTGATGCCGTGTTTGTGTGTGCCTCCTTCCTTCGTTTGGCTCTAGCGGCACCCCTCACACATCGCTGCCTGTCATCCCCCTCCCCCCTGCAGGCCTCCTGCTGGCCAGCCCCAAAGATGTGGTGTTGTCACTGGAGCGCGTGGGACAGCTGCTGCGCCTGCCGTCACGCCGCCTTATGCGGGTGCTGCTCAAGTGCCCTGGCCTGCTGTGCCTCCCGCCTACGCAGCTGGCAGCCAACCACAGAGGGGCGCAAGCAGGGCTGCGGATTGACACAGCTGCAGTCAATGACATGATTGTTGCAGAGCCCAGGCTGCTGCAGCTGGACCCAGTCACATTCAGGTCGCGGGTGGACGGGCTGCTGTACCGCCTGTTCCTGCCTCGCAAGCAGGTGCGGACCGTGAGCGCAGCCAGGTGGTTGACGCGTGTGCAGTAGAAGGGAAACTCCTGCCACCGCACGCTCCATATATGCCAGGCTGACCTCTGATTGCTGCCGACTCGTGCACATGCACAGTACATGCATGTTTCATAGTGTGCACTGCACCTACAGCAGATCTGCCCTGTTCACAACTGGCGTGTGCAGGTGCTGGATATGCTAGTGCGCCAGCCTCAGCTGTTGCTGTATATGACACCCACGCTGCAGTCCCACCTGGCCCACATAAAAAGTAGTCTGGGTGTGTCGCACGAGGTGGCAGCGGTCATGGTAGCCGCCTACCCTAACCTACTTGCTTGGAGCAATGCGGCACGTGACGCGAAGCTGGCAGCTTTGCGCGGCCTGTTTGGCATTGTGCCCCTGCGGTGCGCTGAGCTGGTGGCGCAGCACCCCAAGCTGCTCACGTTCTCGCGCGCGCGGCTGGCAGCGAGCCGCACGCAGCTGGTGCACGGGCTGGGGGTGGCGGAGAGTGAGCTGGCAGAGGTGGTGGAACGGCTGCCGCAGCTGCTGCTGGAGCCGCCCGCCACGGTGCGCCAGTGAACGCGTGCTTGAGGGTGTGTGTTGCCTGCCAGGTGCATGGCTTGCGTGGGGGTGCAGCGCTGGGGCTGGGGACGCCGCGTCCATCACATGCTGCGTGCACCGCGTGCAGGTCCGGGGCCGTGTGGCTGACATGGCAGCACTGCTGGACCTGCGCGAGGATGAGGTGGCGACTGTTCTGCGCCGCTCGCTGCGGTTTCTGGTGCAGAGCTCACGCTGCTGGCAGACCAACTACGACACCCTCACATCACAGCTGGGGCTGGGGCAGGGGCAGGCGCGTGAAACACTGCGCACGTTCCCCGCCCTGATGGCGGTGCCACCCAAGCAGCTGCTCACCAAGTGCTGTGAGCTGGGGCGGCTGCTAGGTGCGGCGCCTGCATGGCGGGAGCAGCTGGAGGCGGCAGGGCCAAGTGGTGTGAGCCGCGTGTTGAGCTTTGGGCCCAAGGAGCTGGAGCACCTCACGTTCCTGGTGGCGGCTGGGCTGGTGGGGCAGCAGCCCCTGCTGGACCACCCTATCAGTGACAGGAGTGGGTTTGAGGTGAAGTTCCCTGCGTTCACCAAGTGGCTGGCAGCAACCAAGGCACGTGCAGTTCCTGCTGGTTCCTCTGGCAGCGGTGTGCTGACCAGGCGCAGCGGGCGACGATCAACAGCGCCAGCACTGGACACCAGCATGGCAGCAGTGAGTGGCAATGTGCAGGGCGCACGGAGGTTGCCAGCGAGTAGCAATGGGACCCTGAGTGAGGAGTCAGCAGCCACATCACGGCTGCCACGGCGCTCCCCACCGCGTGCCGTGGACGAGGGTTGGGGCATAGCTGGGTTGCAGAGCGGCGAGTGGGAGGGCAGCGCGCTGGCATCTGTGGATGCTGCTGGAGTCATGAGCACGCCAGTGGGTGACTTGTGGCCCACACCACCTGGCACCCGGGCACACAAGCCACCGAGTGGCATGCATTGATGAGCGTAGGGACGGGAAGGTGGGAGGTGGTAGCTAGTACAGCAAGTATCAGGAGAGAACAGCAAGAACTAAATGCAAGCCACGAGGGTCACAACAGCATACAGATGTGGTGTATGTGGCTGTGTTCAGTCAAGTGAAAAGGTTGTCCATGCGAGATGTGACCAACTGCTGCACCAAGTGTGAAGTTGACCTGCCGGCTTGCGCCGCGAACCTTGTTGTGGTGATGCCACCGACAGTTGCTGAGGCTCATTACAGGCAGAGTGGACGACCAAGGAGTTTTGGTCCAATTTACTCCTTTCATGCGGCCAGCATCTCCAGCCGCCAAGGCCCCTGTAAACTTGATCACTTGCTTCCGACGCTCAGGGGGCTTGAACTACAGGATGCGGTTGACGTAAACAACTACTTATCAATCAAGTGCATCATGCCTGCCCTGGCAGCGACTGCACAACGATGTGCAAGTACATACTGTGAACATACACCAGATTCACAGGTGGCCTGATGTGGCCTGATGCATGATGCAAGTACTGCAACATTGATAATGTCATTAATGTGTACGACATGGATGGTGGACGTCGCCAGTATCATATGAGCATCCGGCAGCACGCACAGCAGCAGGCACAGCTCTGTTGTGCATTTCCTGCCTGAACTGCGGGAATTGCCGGGGTACCAGCAAGGGACACATGACCTTGCAACGCTTGCTGGTTGCGGGCAAAGGTGCAACAATGTGCTTGAGCCTGGCCACCGTGCCTGGCAGGCAACCCCCAACACGCGGCACACCCCTGCCACACCAACGCAAGCAGTCGCGCTGGCACAGACAAGACGGAGAGCTGCAGCTGGAGGACAGGAGACTAACGAGGCGAGGGCATACAGTTTGACGTGGGGGTGATTCTGTGCTGAAGCAGCTGCTGTTTGCTACCGACGGCCCGGCCTTGTTAGGACAGGCCCCGGTCGACCTGGAGAGATGGTGCTGACAACATGCTTTCCGGGCTGGGTGTTCAGGTCAGCTGGCTGCAGCTGGTAGCAGGTAGGAAAGGGTGGGGTGAGATGTGCCAACAGGTGTATGCTGGGCCAGTGATGTATGCCCGAACGCACCTGGTGCTGTCCAGATAGACACGCAGAGGGTTGTCAGTTGTTGGTACTGTTCCCTTGCTGTTTCTACTTGCCAACCCTCTTGTGCTGTTGGTACTGTTCCCTGGTGCTGTTGGTAATGTTCCCTTGTAGCTGGGTGAGGGGCTGAGGGCCCAGGCCACACAGGGCACGCTTGGGTCTCAGATAGTTGTAAACCAACAGCTGGGTCCAGTTCATTCTGCCAGGCTCCGGCAAGCAGCTGAAAGCTGTGATATGCTGCTGTTATGTTAAGTTCGCTTTCCTGTTGGCTCTTGTGGATATTCAATCGCACTTGGACGCTGCCGAAGTGGAAAATTTATAGCTGAAGAATGTGGGGAGTCAATAATCTACTCCAATGAGCCCTGATATTGTGCTGAGCCAAGATTGTAGTGCCATGTTTGCACCATGCGGGCATGCACCCGTCGCTTGCAATTGGATGGGGTGTAAGATGATCTAATCCAATCCAATATCTCCATATATTGAAGACAAGATAATCATGCATACCCTCATTAGGGTTCATAGCAGTAACAATCTGGGTCTGGACACCTGCAGCATATCAACACGCAATAACCAACAACCTGTTTGCGCAGATTCACTTTGTCCTGCTTTGTTGCTTCTTGATACATTTCCGCTTGAAACGCATCTTTCTCTGCGAGTCACTGCTTCTTCCAAGGCCCTGGCCCGTAAGATATGATATAATATCAATAAGAGAACGATTCGTATGCAGCTCATGGCTCTGCAGTGTATAGCAACGCCTCCGTAAGCTGCGACGATGCATAACACAACCGGCCCAATTGCCTGAGGGAATCGAGTCGCAAACTTGTGGCTGTGGTGGCAGAAGATGTCATATTCTGCCTCGGACCAATCAGCAGCATGGCCCATTGCACATATGCAGGACACCCACCCTGCTGTTCAAAGATGCTGAGGACCGTGGCAAGCACGATGCGCACACGCATGTCATCTGCTGTGCAGCGCACTGGGCTGCGCAGCTGCGACCCACAGGTACGTGGTAGCCTAGTGGATAGCAGCAGCCCAAGCCTCGTCAGCACGATCCTATCCCTCCCCCCGCCCAAACCACCCACCCAAACCCACTCCACCCCAGTTGAGCCTGAATGCCCGTGATGCCTGCACCGGCTACTGCACTGGAGCCCCCAACACATGCGTGTGCAGACGCTGTTGCCCTCATCTTGCTGGCAGTGCGACATGTGGCTGGTGTGCAGGCCAAGCACGCGAGATATTCAATGGGCTTGGCTTTGAGGGCTGCACGTGAAGATGGATACAATGAACACAACAAAGCGCAATTGTGCGTGGCATTTGGGGGTTGCAGCCATGCCTTGCTGCCTGCCAACAGCTCCACTCAGCGATCAACCATTCACAACCTGCCGCTGGGTGTGTATACTCGCTGTGTTTAGGTACCTGAATGTCCTTGTGATTTGCACACAGGCTTAACACTTTCAGTGCGGCTGTCTTGCATGGAGAAGAGCAGAAGGATGAGACGCGCGACCAGCAGTACGTGGCAAGGCAAGCAGTGCGGCATTGAAGTTCACGGTGGCGCACTGGGCCTGCTTCCAGTGTTTGCGCACGGGCCATGTGTCATTATGCGAGGTCGGTTTGTTGTAACGGTCAGGATTGCGTGACATGCTGAAGCAGAGTGCCTTCTGCACGCACGCTCATGGCCGCACTCTGCAGGCTTGGGGCACTGGAGTCGCGTGTGGCGCGGCTAGAGGAGCTGGTGGCCTTGATGGCGGCAGCACTGGAGGAAAATGGCAGCAAGGATGCAGAGTATGTTGAGGGTTCACAGCACGGCAGGGCAGTGGCGATTGACGATGGCAAAGCAGAGGATGTGGTCAGCGACGCACAGCCGCCGCACCTGGTATGTTTGTTGTGTTGTGGGCTGTGTTGTTTGTGATCCTGCAGCCTGCAAATAGCAGCAGGGCAGGACACCTGCTGTCGTCATGCAAACGAGCCCCACAGCTGGCCATGGCGCCATGGCTGGTCATCATGTATGGGCAATGAGGCATCGATGTTGCTCACATGTTGCTCGGTACTAAGGCTTGATGCCCCTCTGTGTGGCATGCACCTGCTTGCACATGACAGTGCTCCATGCTTGATGGTGGGGAACGCCTTGCTGCACCTACGTGCTGCACGTTCAGCCCTGACAGCAAAACCCTGTGGGTCGGATACGAGGACGGCTTTGTGCAGGTGTTTGACATCGCTAAGCTGCAGCGCACAGGTTCCATCGTATTGGCGCGCGCGATGGCCTGCACCTCTGTTGCAGTGTCCCCAGATGGTAGCACGGTGGTGTTTGGCTGGACCGGCGACGCCCTAGCTGCGGGCTCTGGTCAGCAGCAGGCGCTGCCTCTGTCCGGACTCTATATATGGGATGCGCGTGCACCCAGACCAGAGCTGGGTTTCCGGGCGGAGGTGAAAGTGGATGCTGCACCGACGTGCCTGGCATTCACTGCCAATGGACACTTGTGTGTGGGCTTGGACGACGGCGCTGTGGAGGTGAGCGGGTGCACCTCCACCTGTGATGGCGGTCTTCAGGCAGCCTAGTGACAGTCAGGCTCTGGCATACAGGCTCACGGAACCCCATGACTATCATTAACTTTGTTTCGATGGCTTGCTCACTGCTGATGCTGATCTGCCTGATTCTCTACACAGGTGTGGCACTTGCCTGCCAATACGGCAACAGCTGAGCACAGACCCACTCAAGTGGCACGTCTGGAAGAGCATGCTGATGCAGTGAACGATTTGGCTATCACACCTGATGGCCGCTTGCTGCTGTCTGCATCAGAGGATGGCACAGTGTGTGTGTGGGATCTGGAGCGCTGTGTACTGCACAGCACGCTGACCGGCCACGATGGCGGTGTGACAGGAGTGGCAGTCCATGGCAAGACAGCGGTGTCATGCTCATGGGATGGCAGCGTGCGCACCTGGAGCCTGCAGGACAGCAAGTGCACCAGTGTTCTAGAGGAGCTCTCAGACGGTCTTAGCAGCCTGGCCATCAACTCAGAGGGATGGTGCGCGGTCTCTGACGGTTCTCATGTGCTGGTGGGTGGCTTGGTAATGCACAATGTTTTGCAAACAGCCATACAAGCATAGCAAATGTTGCGACGCAGACAACAGCTGTTGCTGCATCTTGTATAATGCCAAACCTCATCAATTCTCACAACTCAATCCACATGCAGATGTGGAAGCTGGGAACCCATCCAGAGGACTTGCCGTGTATTGAGGTATCTGGCCCCGCGCTGGCTCTCTCTCCAGATGGGAGGTTCATTGTTGCACCTGCTGATGAGAGCAACCTCCGCATGTGGGGCCTGCCCGTCGAATGAGGTGCTCTTGGAGCAGCCGCCCGTTTCAAGAGATGGGATGCAGTGTTTGCTGATGCAAGTTTGCACTGCAAAAGTTTGACTGTTCGGTATGTGGTCAGAGTGATTCGTACAGCACATGGGCTGTTCTTCCACTTGACCGTCCAGGTTCACGGCACAGTAGTGGGCCCCAACTGATCCCAACCTCTCCATCATTTTCAGCCGCCGGCAGTTCCCTGTGCGCCCAGTCTTCGCCATGACCATCAAGACCAAACCGTTGGCAGTGTGGGCGTGTATGTGCCGCGCCCCTGCTTCTCTTCGTTACGAGTAGCTGTATGTGGCATGCTGACGTGTAGCGTAGGCATTCCTGATGATGTGAAGTTATGGTTGTGCCTTGATCTGGATCTGGGCCACAAGACATGGAGGCTGCAAGAGCACAAACACGTCATGTGGTGTTCACAGACGGAGGTTGCTTTAATGACGGTCAGTGTGCATCGATGGCATGACTGCAGCTTGCCAAGTGTGATGCCATCTGTTTCTATAACTCGCAGTGCATGGGTCGACAGCAGCTAGTAAACCATACTGCAAACAACACACAGCCGTCACCGGACCATGCAGATGCTTTTTGTTGGAAGCTCAGATGCATGCACATGTAGCGGCTGTCGGCGTAATGTGTGGTTGCTTGATGAGCAGCTGAGCTGTCAGCAGGTGTAATGGACAGCTGGGTCTGACAGCCGTCAGGCCTCACGAGGAAGGGCACGGCCGTGCACGCTAGACTTTCAGTACCAGTTATCACGCGCTAACAACTTCCAAGCACCCGCCAAGTTTTGGCGGGATGTCACAGGTCCTGATCACAGGTCCCTCCTGCTCCTGAGTACAGGTCCCCGCGCGCGCTGAAAAGTATTCTGAACAGCAGCACTGAAAAATGCGCGAGATTGTCCACATCCAGGGCGGCCAGTGCGGCAACCAGATCGGTGCCAAGTTCTGGGAGGTGGTCTCCGATGAGGTGAGGCGTGGCGTAGGAGAACACTGCATCAACGACGTGTCATAACCTTGGCTTTGATAGGCTTAGGACGCTGCATGGGGACGCGTGCCCATGCCTTGTGAGTTGACCATTGACAGCTGCATGTGCAAGCCCCCCTGGTGCGGCGGTGCACAACCGGCACAGCACGGCTGCGCAGGGGATGCAGATGAGTTCAGCTGCAGCGCCCCTGCAGTGCAGAAACCCAAGTTCGCACTGGGAAGGGCCACCATTCAACCCCCCAAATGCCACTGCCCTTGCCCTGCACCTCTGCAGCACGGCATCGACCCCACCGGCACCTACCATGGCGACTCCGACCTTCAGCTGGAGCGCATCAACGTCTACTTCAACGAGGCCACTGGTGGTGAGTCTCGCAGACTTAAGAGTCCACGAGCCGGCAGCAGCATAAGACGCCCGCAGAGGCGCCTGAGCGCAAACGTGCGTTGGCCAAGCACTGCGAAGGGGGTTCCTTTACGGCTTTGGATTGTACAGCATCTCAGCAAGTTGACTCACATCCCATGATGCATGTAGGCCGCTATGTGCCCCGTGCCATTCTGATGGACCTGGAGCCTGGCACCATGGACTCCGTGCGCTCTGGCCCCTATGGTCAGGTGAGCAAAAAGCAACATTCAGGATGGCGTTCATAGCCATGGACAGCTGCACGGCTGCGCAGTCAGGGATTGTGCATGTGCTTTGCTCAGGCTGTCATTGTGTGCATGCCAAGACCCAAGACTACTGACACATGCAACGAGTTCCTTATCACGCTTGTGAGTGCCTGGCTTGTTAGCAGCACGTTCCACTGCATCTTTGGCACGGCGCTGTCTGAGAACCTTGCTGCTGCGCTCGCCAACCCTTCCTTGCGCAGATCTTCCGCCCTGACAACTTTGTTTTTGGCCAGACTGGTGCCGGCAACAACTGGGCAAAGGGCCACTACACTGAGGGCGCTGAGCTGATTGACTCCGTGCTGGACGTGGTGCGCAAGGAGGCTGAGTCGTGCGACTGCCTGCAGGGCTTCCAGGTCTGCCACTCCCTGGGTGGCGGCACCGGCTCAGGCATGGGCACCCTGCTGATCTCCAAGATCCGTGAGGAGTACCCCGACCGTATGATGCTCACGTTCTCCGTGGTGCCCTCTCCCAAGGTTTCTGACACGGTGGTGGAGCCCTACAACGCCACCCTGTCAGTGCACCAGCTTGTGGAGAACGCCGATGAGTGCATGGTGCTGGACAATGAGGCCCTGTACGACATCTGCTTCCGCACCCTCAAGCTCACCACACCCACCTTTGGTGACCTGAACCACCTGATCTCTGCCGTCATGTCCGGCATCACGTGCTCCCTGCGCTTCCCTGGCCAGCTGAACGCTGACCTGCGCAAGTTGGCAGTGAATTTGATTCCTTTCCCTCGTCTGCACTTCTTCATGGTCGGCTTCACCCCCTTGACTTCCCGCGGTTCCCAGCAGTACCGCGCCCTGACTGTGCCTGAGCTGACCCAGCAGATGTGGGATGCCAAGAACATGATGTGCGCCGCCGACCCTCGCCACGGTCGCTACCTGACTGCTGCCGCCCAGTTCCGTGGCCGCATGTCCACCAAGGAGGTCGACGAGCAGATGCTCAACGTGCAGAACAAGAACTCCTCCTACTTTGTGGAGTGGATCCCCAACAACGTCAAGTCCTCTGTGTGCGACATCCCTCCCAAGGGCCTGAAGCTATCTGCTACCTTTGTCGGCAACTCCACTGCCATCCAGGAGATGTTCAAGCGTGTGTCTGAGCAGTTCACTGCCATGTTCCGCCGCAAGGCTTTCCTCCACTGGTACACTGGTGAGGGCATGGACGAGATGGAGTTCACGGAGGCCGAGTCCAACATGAATGACCTGGTGTCCGAGTACCAGCAGTATCAGGATGCCTCCGCAGAGGAGGAGGGCGAGTTTGAGGGCGAGGAGGAGGAGGGCGCGTAAAGCGCTGGCTCTTTCTTCATCCCATATCTTCGTGCGCTCATGATTGGACAGGACTGCACTGTACAACCAAAGCATATCAGTTTGATGTTTCTTTCTTACAGCAGGTGTTGTGCTCTTAGCAGCATCATGTACCAAAAGAAAAGCGACTCAGTAGTGCATGATGCCCTGAACGCAGTACGGATGTTTGTGATGCTTTGTTAACAATTGTTCAACCGCAACATATGTCTGATGCTGCAAGAGCTGGACTGTGTTGTACTTGTGCGCTGTTCAGTGCGGAAAGTGCAGACTGTGCTACCTGTGGATTCTGAGACTGACAAAGAAACAGGTCACCTGCCTGGTGCTCGTAATTCAAATGGATAGCAGCCAGTGGTCCCATAGTCTCCTGGTATGAAGCCTAATGTGTGCCAGCAGCTGAAGCAGATCTGGCTGGGAAATGACTTGGTATACTATTCATCAGTTGCCAGAACCCTCACCGGTGTTGCAATGGGTACTGATAATGCAGTTAATACCAAGGTCATACCCCGCTCGTAACAAATGGACACATCATGAAAAACATCAACTGCGGCTCATGCCCGGCCTTGCCGCTGCAGCCTGCGCTGTGCATCTGTTAGCCCAACCATGCTTGCAGCCAGACCTCCCCGCCCCCGGCCCATGATGCCCATGGCTACCTGTCCACGCCCTACAACACCTGCAGCCCCAAAGTGGCCTGTATTAAATGCGCCACCACCAAATGCACCCGCACCAAAACCCCCATCACCCATGGCTCCCACCGAATGGTTCCCAATGGTCCCCAGCCCGAGCCCACGTCCCAGTCCTATGCCCAATCCTGCCGCAGCTGCTGCTGCATTGGATGCAGCACTGGCTGCAGCTGCTAGCCGCGCTGCATTCGCTTGCTCCTCAGGGCTCCTGCACATGTGCCATGCATGCCAGCCATCACAATGATTACGATTCCTAAGCATATAGTTAATTAGTTATGCAATCCGATCTGCATGAAACCTGGTCCAAGCACATGGATGATCAAAACAGTTGGAAGCCCTGTACGCGACTCACATGAAGTGCGTGAGCACAATGTGGCCGCGCGTTGCAGACAGCGGGCCCTTGTGGCCGAGCTCAATGCCATCCGAGTACCGCAGGATTCGCATGCCATCCCGAACCTGTTAGGCAAAGTTGGTGTGCATGCCTTGGTGTGAGGCCATGTCCAACATTACCTGCTGCTGCAAATGTTAAGTTACTGTGCCATTTCCGGCTGCTGTCTTGATGCCCAGTCAAACTGCCGTGCTGTTGAATCGGTGCAACACTGCTGTCATCTGTGCGCACCTGCCACACGCCACCCTTGTCCTCAATGTTGATGCCCAGCAGATTCAGCACCATGTTCATCGCCGCAAGAGTGGGTGCATCCATGTAGCCACCCGTGTCCAGCCGGATGTTGCCATCAGGGTAAATGGTCACCACGTCTGTGTCCTGTGAATATAGAGGCCAGAACGCGGCACCTTCAAGCTTCGTACATGCAAATCTGCATGCTGCATGCTGTCGTCTCCAGTGAAATAACCATAAGTTGGCATCAGTTAATTGTGTGCGCACAGAATAGCCAAAGCCACTTGAGGGTACAGGCATCTGAGAAAGGCGATGTGCATGCTTGCATGCCATGCTGTGCCATGCACATGCTGCATGCACACACCTCAATACGTGCGATCACATTTCCTGTGCTCTCGTCAACCAGCACCTCAGGTGGTGGCACCTCCTCCTCTGCACCGTCCAGTGTCTCCTCTTCATACACCTCCTGATCTGGGTACTGTTGTTGATGCTGCTGCTGGTGGAACGGCCGCTGCTGGAACGACTGGGAACGTTGTTGCTGCATCACGGATCCGCCCCGTGCTGACGCAAATCCCACACGATTGGCAGGTGCAAGGCGCTGCACTTGCTGCTGCTGATCCTGGGGCCACTGCTGGAATTGCTGGGTTTGCTGGAAGTTGTGCTGCTGCTGGAATTGCTGGTTCTGCTTGAAAGAGCCCTGACCCCGACCCTGGCCTCCAAATCTGCCACGGCCACTGCCAGCGAAGCCACCACGTTGTTGTCCGAAACCACCTCGATGCTGATAGCCATCGCCTCGGCCAAATTTCGCCACTCCTCCACCGCGTGTGCCTAACCCGTAGCTCCCATCAACACGGCCTCTTCTTCCACCACCATCATGCCTGCCACGCCCACGACCCCGCTCGGCAGTTTGCCTCTGCTTGATCAACTCATCTAGGGACAGGCTTAGCCCCTTTGGCTCTGCCGACATTCCTATCAAGTCACTTAACTGCACACCAGGGGCGTCAGTTCGGCAGACGGAGGGGCGCCCGCACCCTCACACATCACAGGCTGGATGTCAACGGACCAGCTGCTACTCACAGCTTTGACACCTTCCTAGAGCATGCAGTTGGTGGATGCGGTGCTGGTTAGCAGCAGGGGGGAAGCAGGATGAGGCTGGCAGGGATGTGCATGGGTAGTTCATGGCCCACCTGGACTGGTGATCGGGCTGCAGGTGGAGGCCCCTGGGGCATCACCTGCACACCTGGACACGCTGTCTAAGGGTGCTTAGGCCTGGTCACACCACCCATGTGCAGAACTGTTCGCTCACTCTCTCAACCTCTTTGCTGGCTAGCCCGGTTGGAACCGGCTGTAGGGCTTATGGACTATGCTGGATATGGATGTCAGGAGACACCAACAAACTTTGGATGCTAGATGCTATAAGGCACGCTCTGGAGCGTGCAATGCTGATCAGCCCGTGACTGGCTGAAGGCTCGTGTAACATGAACATGAACTACCTCTGTTGAAACCGGCTGTATGGATCAGGGATTGTGTTGGATATGGGTGTCAGCAACAATGGAGCGTGCAATGCTGATCAGCCCGTGACTGGCTGAAGGCTCGTGTAACATAATTTACATAAACATGAACAAACCAACAAACGTGGGATGCTAGATGCACCAAGGCGCGCGATGCAGCGTGCAATACTGATCAGCCCGTGACTGGCTGCTTGTGTAACATGAACATTGGCACCCTCCTGGGGGTTGTAGTACCGACTACTGACCAAGACTCATCATCGCTTCGGGCTGCTGTGCACGACTTTCAGCGCCATAGTGGCGCAAAGCACCGACTGTGTACATTTTTTTCAAGGGTACACAAAGCATATGTCCTGACCGGCTGTGGTGTTGCGCAGTGAGGTTTGCCCACGCACAGTCAAAACGGCATCCCAGAATGTAGCGACACCTTGCATGGTGAACACACCCATCAAGGAACTCACAAGCAAAACAGCAGGAGCACGTGACCAAGAAGCCGCCCTGAGACACTGCGCATGAAGCGCCTACTGCACACCCATGCCACCACTTGCAACGCTGCTGCCACCTGCACCTTTGGCCATTCGCAGGAAATTCTGTAGCGCATGCAAGCGTGTGTCGATGTCTGCAATCTCTGCACTGGCGTCCTCAAACAGGGCTGACTTTGAGCTGCTGCGTGGTAGGACAGTCAAACCTGAAGTACCAGCCGCACCACCAGCCACAACACCAGCTGACGGCTGCTGTCTTGAGACTGCAGAAGCCCCTAATGTGCCAGCCAGGTCATCTGATGTGCTGCTCTTTTTGGTCACAAACTCACTGAGCTTCTTCTTCACTTCTTGTAGAGCACGTCCAGGTGATTGCGCTCGCTCTGCGGACTGCGGCCGGCTGCCTGCGCCACCCATGCGCCCGCCTGCCCCTGCGTTGCCACTGATGGGCGGGAAGTTGGACCAGCCGCTGCTGGTGTCATTCTGGCCCCATGCTGGACGTCGTGCTGAAGTTGTGGATGTCGATGGTGAACCTGCGTGGTACCATCATGAGAAGTGGTGGCTCATGTATCTACAGTGTGCTGGCACGTGATCCTGAACCGTGCGAATACAACGAGTATTGCTTTGAAACTGTTTGATGCCCTGCAACACCTTGACAAACAACCGGGACTCACTTGCACGTGACTTGCTGTGCACATCCAGCGCAGGCGGCCACCCACGGTCACCCGCCCCTGCTGGCCGCGGCCGTGAGCGCTCTGTGCTGCTGGGGCGGCTGCCCATGGGTGAGTAGCCGCGTGCACCAGGCCGCTCGCGTTCTGCACTTGATGGCCGGCTGGCTGCTGGCGAGCTGCGCGCAGATGAGGCAGCTGATCGCGGCGGTGTTGGATTGCGGGCTGAGCCACCCCCGCTGCTGCGGCGCTCAACCATCTCACGCTTCTGGCGCACGTACTCTGTGGGGTCGAAGCGTGGCCCAGAGCGGCTGGCTGGCGCGGAGTTGGGGCGTGAGCCAGCAGCCACGCCGCCGCGCTCACCACTGGCTGTGTTGCGCCCCCGTGATGCACTTGTCTCCCGTCTCCCTGACGAGCTGAGAGGGATGGCTGGACCCCGGCTGCCTGACCGCCCGCTGCTGTACGGCCGCCCGTAGTCTGGGCGGGGAGCGTATGCTGCTCGAATGCGGTCTGCGGAGGTCATCTGCCGCTGCATGGCCGAATCTAGGTCATCTTGCAACTGCCGAACCTGCAGCTTCAGCTCCCTCACCAGCTCCCGTGAGCGTGCCAGCTCATCCAGAGCCTGCAGGTGGGCAGTATGTGCCGCAAGGTGTGTCTGCACCAAGAAGGTGAATCATCACCATGGAAAGTGAATCCTGCAGCCTGCCCACACAAATTACAACCTGCCATACCCTGCCGACCATGGTGCTTGTGTTCTCGCCTGTGGGCTCGCTTTCCTCTCCTGTTCTACGTCGGCCTCATGGAATTCCTGTGCCACACACCTCCTGTAGCTCCTTGGCCTTGCGCCGCAGCTCACGCCGCTGCAGCCCACGTTCGCGCTCGAGGTCGGCCTCCATCGCTTCCACACGTGCCAGCAGCAGGTCACGCTCTTTGCGCACCTGCATGTACGTCCACGGCCACCCCAGCACCATCTGGAGTACTAGGACCTGCAGCAAAGAATAGTGGCTGTAGCAGCAGCCATGGACTGAGTCGATGGACACTACCTGTGCACTCCTGATGTGTGGTGTGCAGTTCGACCAACTTCACTGACCACTCCTGTCATCTGCGCACCTACCGCCTTCAGTTCTCGTCCAAGCTCCCTCGCCTCAGCTGTTGCACGATCACTATCAGGCAAGTCGCTGCGCATGGCGCGGTCCAGCTGCTTCAGCTGCTGCCGCAGGGAGGCATTCTCTTCGCGCATACGGCGCAGCTCAGCAGCCGCCTCGGCTCCGGTCGGCGCAGCAACAGCTGTCCCACGCCGCACTGAGCTGCCTTGGTCCATAGACAGCGCCTCGATTTCGGCGCGCAGCTGTGCAATGGTGTTCTTGAGGTGTTGCGGGTCAGGGTTCTCCTCATACAGCAGCGGTAAGGGGTAGTGCACCCGGTCAAATTCAGCTGCATAAGTGAGGATGAGGTACCGCTTGTTGCTGGCAGCTGTGGGCTTGGCTGCACCTGCTGCCTGTGCTGCACTGCCTGCCTTGCGCTGCTTCAGCACCTCCAAGTCCTGGTAAGTTAGCAAGTCCACAAAGACGCTGTCAGACTCGGCCTTGATCGCGGAGAGCAACATCTTAACGAACACAGTGAACTTCTTGAAATTCCCAGTCTTGGATGTGATGTCCTCAATGTCTGCGCACACGCAGCATACAAGGTGCAGATGCGCCCGCCCTGAGCTACAGTGCTGCTTCTACCATGTGCCGCAGCGCCTCAGGGTGCTGCCCCGCACAGTGCCATGGTGCATCCTTGCATGGTGCATGCATGGACCCTTTGACCCAGCACCCACATCTTGCAGTGAAATCTCCACGCCATCTGGAAGCGTCCGACTTCTGCTCCACCTCAATGGACATTGTGTCACCATGTATTGTGGAGACAGTAAGCAGGTAAGGCACCCCATGAAAAGAGCACTCATTCTGCAACAGGACGCGGGTTGACCAAAGTTTAGACTTTGTCAAACTGCAGAATCTGCAGCAGCACCGCACAAATGCAGCAGAACCACCGTCTCAGCACTTACAGTCTCGCTCAAATCGTTTGCAGAGCTTTGAACCGACATTGTTGGGTCAGCTACAGCTTCGTGGTGGTCCCCAAGGTTATCCCATGCTCGCAGTCGCGGTTTGACTATGAAAACGAAGGACAGTTATATGGACCACAGTTGTAAGGTTCCGTGTACAGACCATGAAAACGTTGGGAAAAAGGAATGGGCAGTTATCCGGCTGCCAGCTTAAACCCTAAGCAAGCCCCTACCCAGGTGGTGATCAGCAGGTTCCTGCAGCAAATTCAGCAACTGGATGCCCACATATGGGCTCGAGAGCAAATGGGGTCGGATTTTGTTAGTTTACTCCCTTGACAAAATGCTGCAATAAACAAGGGATGGGCACATGAACGGCACATTCCCCAAGAGGGAAATCAGGCCGGGGCTGCCCCGGCCCACGCCGGTCAATGACCAGGGCTGGCAGGGGCTGGCAGCGGAGGTGCGAAGAGGATTTAATCAAGCGACATTCTGCAAGACGTATCTGTACTTAACTGATTGATCTCCGGGTCCACTTAGAATGCAATTTGCATGTCGTCACTACGCAAGCAAACATGTACGCACTCTCTGTACTGAAGAATGGGGTGGTATGCGCAGGGCAAGGCGGTGTTGAACCGACCAGTGACAGCATACACCCCACATGGGTTACATGATGGGGATGTGCCTGCTTCTCCCACTGCACTCATGGCCGCGGCCCTGGCGGGCGGCGGGCCCCCGACACCTGGCGCACTCATGGCGGCAGCACTGGCAGGTGCCAAAGGCGAATTGTCCCTGGGCTCCCCACTGCAATCGCGAGTGGGCAGTGTCACTACACCTGCCACTGCCAGCCCAGACACCATGCGGCGGGTGGGGCCTGGCGCCGCCGCCGCCGCAGCTCCATCACTGCCGCATACACACGCACCCATGGTTTCGATGCACCTGATGGCTCATCAGCAAGACACCAGCACAGCAGGCAGCACTGGGGTGACAATGTCGCGCCACAAACCTCCACGGGAGCTGTCACCGATCAAGCAGCGGGCCATGGTATTCCGCACTGGCATCAACAAAAGCACATGTGGGTGGCGGGGGGTGGAGACAAGGGCAGCTGCCTGCAGCTGTACTTACACTCGACGGCTGTTGAACTTTCATGTGCTCATGCTTCAGCAAAACACCAACCTTGTGCATCCTTCTCTGCTCATCTGCACTACAGTGTGGATGCAGCCGGATTTTAAAGGCAGCTCAGTGCTGGAAGCAGCGCTAGGTGGGTATGCGAGTCACTTTAAACGCCTTGGCAGGTCCTGTCAGCATACTGTAGCATGCTTGTGTGCACGCAGCGTGGATCTCAAGCCTGACTAGCAATGAAGTGACTGTGACTGCGTCACTGGACTGACATGCCTTCAATGATGCTGTGCAGAATACTCTCTTCCTCCTAAAATGGTCGCCCCAATGCTTTCACCAGCGCTCCTGTCAGGTGGGCGAAGGCCTAGCTGGGCTCGTTGCTGCCTGCGCTGCATCCAGGAGAGGTTGTGGTGCTTGCCTTGTGTTTGCAAAAGTGCCCTTGCACAGAAGCATTTGTTGCCTGCATGCAGATCTACGCCAGGGCATGAGCCAGCCCGCTGGTGTCACGTCAGCCTCCCTGATGGGGACGTATACAGCGCCCTCAGGCAGCCCACAGCGCTTGTTCAGCAACACCAGCAAGCTGCCATGCCACGGCGCGTCAGCTAGTGCGCTGACAGCACCAGGGTCTGGCATGACACAGGCAATGCTGCTGCTGGCACCACAGCTGACACATGGAGAGGCCCACAACTTTGAAGTGCCAGCACATGTCAAGACCGGCATGGATGCTGTGAAGCTGTTTGCCAGCAGTGGAGCCAAGGAGGGCCTTATTGTATTCTGCAACCTGAACCCAGATGCCAAGGCACGGTTCCGGTATTTGTCGTTTTGAGGATGGAGGGCTGCATGGTGAAGCTGCTTCACAGGATCCTGCACATTGCTGCATGTGCGCGTGGTTTGGTCATGTTCATCACCCAGGTGTGGGACATCTACCAGGTGGTACTGCATCCTCATGACATGTTCATTTACTCTGACACACCCCTGCACAGGACTATGACCCATATGACCTGGTGGTTGTGGACCGTGGTGATGTGGAGCCAAGCTTCTTCTATGTGTTGACCCAGACAGGCGTGACTCACATGTGGAACAATGTTGCGTACGACATCACCCCCCACCACGAGTGGATTCGTGACGCTGAGCTGTTTGCAGTGCTCAAGAAGCTGGTGCTGTTCAAGAAGCGGTCGCTGTTCGTGGCATTCCGCACATGGCATGCAGCTGTGCGGGCCATACGCTTTGCAAAGCGCCAGCAGCTGCTTACAGACACATTGCTGGTGCTGTCGCCCACTTTTGGCAAGGTGTGTGGAACGCGTAACACAGAACATCAATGCTTGCTCAACTCACGGGGGCTTGCAGCTGTCAGTCACTGCCTGCTGCAGCTTGCCTGCTCAAGCAGCATGTTATGATGATGATCCTGCCCAACTGCCGTCAACTTCTCAGCGTCCTGGAGGGCAGAGATATGGCTCCATGTGCCTGCTTGATGTTGCAGGCGCTTATGCACATCCGCCACATGACTTTGGCTGCATCTGAGGACCCAGCGGGCACCTGGAAACAGCGGCCGCTAGGTAATGGGTGCGTGGGTTGGATACAGGCACACAAGCCCCTGTTCCCAGGAGTGATCAAGCCTGTGGACGATGAAGAAGCTGATGGCAACGGGTGGGAGGAAGGGTTTGAGGCCATGCAGGGCCTGCAGTCGCTGCCACCTGGGCACCCAGACAGCGCCATGGGCTCGCCTCCACAGCAATCAGGGGCAGCTGGATGTGCAGGAGGGCTGGGATCAGTGAGTCAGCCGCAAGCAAGCGTGCAAAACACAAGCAGCTCATCACAGCAGGCCAGCCCGCCCATCAACCAGCGTGCCGCAGCGCTGCGCGAGTCGCAGTCGCAGCTAAGGCGGAAGAGTGAGGCCGGGGGTGCGCTTGCAAGTATTCCCAGGAACTCTCGCGCAAGCATTGCGGGCGGCCCAGGTGGACTGCGGCTCACCCGTGGGCAGTCAACGGCAGGCGCTGCACCAGATGTCCCAGAAACCACTGTGGTTTCAGCTGGCGGGGCTGCATCCACTGCCGCACCGGCCCCCATGTCATCCAGCGCACCTGCTGACGAGGGTGCACTACGGCCGAACGCAACCACCAAACATGCAGCTCCTGCCAACCCTCGACCCAGTGAGGCTGGAGGGCAGCGGCAAAGTGAGGCGGGGGCATCCAGCGGTGGAGCAATGGGTGTAACCGAGGTGCTGCAACAGCTGCTGCAGCGCGGAGAAGCGCTGCCAGAAGGCGGGCTGGCGGCACAGCTGGGGCACATTGGCGGCGCACAGGACACATACAGCCTGTCAGACTTCAGGAAGCTGCGAGCAGAGGCCAAGGCAGCAGTGCAGACCTCATTGGCGCAGATGGTGCAGTACGTGGTGGGGCAGGTGCAGGCAGTGGGTGCAGCAGTCGCCGCAAACTTGCGTGAGGCCACCGTTGCAGTCGCACGACCCACAAAACGGGAAGCTCGAGAAAAGCGCTTTGAATACACAACAGGTACGTCCAATGGGGGCATGGGATATACACCGTATGGTACAGCTGCTTACAGTATGGATGAGCATCTGGAGTGTAAGCTGCTGCTTGGGGCAGTGACCACATCAGCCGGCACCCATCACCTGACGTGTTCTGCACGGCGCAGGCAAGGATGCATGGCGCGCACAATCACAGTCGCTCGCACGCAAGGCTGAGAGCGCTCAAATGCGGAACCTAGCAGCAGCACGCTGGGACCGCGACAAGCTGCCTGCCTTCCTGCTGCTGGCGGATGCGCTGGTGTTGACCGCCATGAGTGATTTGTCGCGCCTTGCTCTTGCCACGGCAGTGCATCAGGTGTGTTACACATGGGGCAGTGCCTTGCTCATGAGACGGCGGGCATCACTGCCTTTGTGCACATCCCCATCCAACAGTGTCTGCTCAATAATGTACTCTGCTGCTGGTCCGTCACATGCTGCTTGCTTGGCTACAGATCTTTCTACCTCGCCGCCAAGGCCTGTTCCTGGTGACTGGTGAGGTTCAGAATTCATTAGCCAGTCAAGATGAGGACGATGATGGCACCAAGGCACCATCTGCCAACACCAGCTACAGCGGTGTTGGGGCGATGGGCACTGCAGCACGGGGCCCAATGCGGCACATGGATACGATGCTGTCTACGATATCGCGCGCCACTGCCACCTCGGGCCCCAGCAGCTCGGCGGGCTACCGCCCACCTGTTGTGTTCAAGCCAGCAGCTGAGGATTTGTGCACTGCTCTGTATGATGTGGTCAGGGATGTGCTCGCTGTGGCTGCTCAGGCAGCGCTGGGTTTGGGAATGCACCCAGAGGTGCGTGCAGTCATGCGCGAACTGCTTGGGTCAACATATGCCATGTATGCAGCAACTGGGGGTGCGCCCCCTGGCACATATGGCAGCGCAAATGGCCGTGATGGAGCAATGCTCGGTGGGGGCAGCCGCGCAGGCGCAGTCCTTGATCTGCTGCGTGCATCACTTGGGGCATCAGAGCTGGTCGACCGTATCAATGAGCAGGTGGAGCGACAGTATATGGCGGTACTGCGCCATTTCAACCTCCGGCCATATGTGGGACATGAAGGAGAGTGGGCGCTGGTGTGCTCATTTGAGCCTACCGCATACCGTGAAGCCAACCACCTGCCAGACCGGCTGCAGTCCGACCTTGTTAGCATCAGGACATGGCTTGAGGACCTGGCAAAGCACCGCACCACGTCTGTGCACCTCCTGCTGCACTTTGATATGGCATCTGTGCGTGCAAAGCTCATGCCACGGGTGAGTGTCAACTGTGGCTGGCCGGCCCGCGTTCCTTGCTTTGCCCTGTTCCTTGTTGTTCCTTGCTGTTCCTTGCTTTGCCCTGCTTGGTTTGGCATGTATTATTACATGCACCTACATGCTTGCAGCTCGTACCGCATGGTTTTATTCATCCACTGATGATGTTACCCATTTGCACAGGTGGGCAAGGCGTATGCGGACCTGATGTCAAGCCTGACGACACACATGATGACGCTGCTGAAGGACCTGCTTGCCCGCCTTGCGCGTTACATCGATCGCTTGCGGAACAGGCCGTCAGGTGCGGCAAAACAGCTTGACTGCTGTTTTGTGCTTCAGCACAATAGCTTATGCTTCAATGTGCCATCAAGGATCCATGTGCATTCTGACCACACTGCCTGCTGCAGAGCTGCCCGAATTTGTGGCACACACTGAGATTACTTGGCCACATCTGGAGGAAAACGGCTTCAAGCGCCAGCGCGTGCGGTTCATGCACGAACACCTGGGGAAGCTATACGCTGTCATCATGGCGGTGTGTGGATGCGCGCGCGCGTAGTTTGGTGTGGCCTGCAAGCTTTCCAGGGACTGGTGTTGCTGCTGTTCAGTGCGCTTCTGAATGCGCTACTCATAACATACAAGTATAGCCTGCATCTGCATCCTTGCCCTTGGTGTGTGGCGCATGGCTGCAGGCAGTGCCCAAGGCGGATGCAGCCCCGCCAAGCAGGCCAACACAGTCTCAGCCCGAGAGCCCAGGTGGCGACATCCTGGCAGTATCTGAGGTCGCTGTCAGCGTGAAGGATGCACGTCCTGTTCACATGCTTTGGAAGCAGGTGCAGGCTGAGGTGGCACGGTATCATGAAGAGTGTGTGGCTGCTGCTGACTTCTTCCAGCATTCGTCTGCCCTCATGACTAACCACCTGAAGAACAGCCTGCTTCAGATGGAGTCTGACCTGCTGCAGATGCTGCACACGCTGCGGCTCGGCACCAGCACCAGTGTGCAGTCCAAATATGCTGAGGTTCAGGCAGAGCTAGGAGTGCTGGAGAAGCAGCTGGTGTCGCTGGACGAGCAGCAGGCGCGCTGCACGGCCTGGGCCAAGCTGCTCTCCCACGCAACTGTGATGCAGGTAAGCATGGGTGCTCAGGTGTGGCTGCACATGGGGCAAGTGCATATCTGCCGGGCCCTTTTTGCAGTGCTGCTGAGCAAAGTGCGGAGGCAGCTTAAGTCTGCACCCTGCTTGGTGTTGCTTCACGTGCAGTCGCTGACCCGCAGTGGTGAGCTGCTGGATGCGGCACATGCCGTGCTGGCTGGCCGGCAGGGCCTATGGCGGGTGCTGTACCGCTGGGAAGGCGTGTGCGATGAGCTGTACGCACTGCCCTGCACTCACCACACAACGGATGGGCTGCTGCTCATGCTTGAGTCTGTGCTGGTTGATCTGGAGGAGCAGGTGCAGGCCATCAAGGCACTGCATGTGTCAGACGATGTGTCTAGCACCACCACAGCCACACCTCAGGAGGCCAAACTAAGCGCTCACTATGCCCTGGTGGTAAGCTGACTCGGTTCGAGTCTAGTGCTGGACCTAGACGTGGACCCTTTCTGCAGGCTTGACTGCCACCCGCGCATGCTTGGTTGCCCAGGCCCCTGTGAGCAACACACCAAGCCCCAGCCTCATGTGCATGCTGATGAACCCGAGCTGATTGATGACCCTGTGCTTCCCTGTCTGCTGTCATGCACATCAGGTCAATGCTTGGAAGGACATGCTACCATACGCGCAGCGCCTGTGTGACCAGAGTGTCCAGCCGCGTCACGTGCACATTCTGTTGGCATGGCTCAAGGTACGGCCTGATGAGCTGTGCCTGTTGGCCTGGTATCAGTTGAGACCTGCCGAGCTTGCTGCCTCTTCTCCGCAATCGTTGTGATGTTGCGTGTGGGCCATCAGTGAAGTTGCACCAGTGGACAGGCTTTGTGTTCTTCTTGCACCACATGCAGGTGTGCCACATGCCCCCTGACCACGCGCACGTGGCCGATGTTGTGCTGGCGGAACGCTATGTAGTGCCAGTGGTGCATGTTTCCAAACCTCTGGCACACGTGCCACAGCCCTCCGAGACTGTGGCTGTCAGCGACCCCTTCACGGATGCCGAGGAGGAGGCAGAGCGCGTGACGTTTGCACAGCTGCTGTCGCGCATCACAGAAAGCACAGAGACCCGTGCGCTTGCAGACCGGGCGCTCGAGGTTGCCGCGCAGGTGAGGGAGGATAGCAGGAGTCGCAGATAGCTAGCCAGTGCATCACACAAGGTTGATTGACTTAATGATAAGCTGGTGGGAAGTGGAACAGGCACCAGATCATGCAGGGGCATCACCCCTGCTGCACCCCAGGAAGATGTACTTGTGTTCTTGCTGTCCTGTGCCGCGTGGTACAGGAGCACAAGCTGCTGGCAACACTGGACGCCATCAAGGCGCGGGTGTCGCGCACACAGGTTGAGTTCTCAGCACACCGCACACTTGGTGCATTTGTGATCGTCAACGGCGATGAGGTACGTACAAGCTGCTGTGGTATTTGAGTGTATGTACACACCTGACAGCTTGTGTTGGACCTGGTGCAGCACCGCGCTTCCATGTCTAAGGAACCTTGTGTCCATGTGGAGCACGTTCTTTGCCACTTCAATCAGCCTGATGTGTGTTTTGCGGTTTGTTTGGTGTTATGCTGCATTCCTAGGTCCTGGCGGAGCTGCGTGCGGTTGATGCTGAGCTAGGTGCAGTGCGCGGGTCACCTCACTTTGGCGGTGTCATGTCCCAGTATGAGGTGGTGGAGCAGCTGGTGGCGTGGGTTACTGGCGTGATGCAGGTGGGCCGGTGTGGACCTGTGCTACTGTGCAGCATTTCGATCATGAACATGACAGTTTTGGGCCCCGCATGTGCGTGCTGCTCAGCAGGTATGTTTTGCTGTGATGACAGATGAGCCCACGGTAAAGGGACAATGTGGTTGCTGCCTATTTGCTCATGTCGCAGTCCATGGTAAAGTGCCAGGACCTGTGGATGTGGGTGTCTGGCCTCATGGCCAATGGAGAGGTGCTGTCAGCAGCCCAGGACGCAGTGCGCGCATGGGAGGCGCTCGCTGCAGTGTGGCGCAAGTTCTCCCTGTCTGCCAAGGAGCGGCCATCGTTGCCCCAGTGCGCGACAGTGGTGCAGGAGGTGGAAGTGCTGCAGGAGGCCATGGCACAAGTGATCAACATGGTGGCGGCAGCGGTTCTGCCGGCCGTTCGTAGTGCCTTCCCTCGCGCATATTTTGTGCCGGACCGCGTGCTGCTGGAGGCGCTGGCGGTGGCAGGTGACGCGTCACTGCTGCCACCTGCGCTGTTTGGCGCATGCTTCCATGGCCTGCAGGGCCTGAGCGTGGTCCAGGATGACCCCTCCTTGGTGTCCCCTCACTCCCATGGTGCCTTGTCACCTGGCAGCAGCCTCACCCTCTCCAGTCCTAGTGCAAGCAGCCCTAATGCAGGCGCCCAGATGCAGCAGGCCTCATGGGGCCCACAAGAAGTGCTGGCTGCTGTAGGCAGCAGCGGCGAGGTGATGGACCTTGTGACGGACTTGATAGCTGCGCCCAGCAAGCCCCTGGCTACGTTCCTGTCAGAGTTGGAATCATCACTTAGGGCCTCTGTTAAGGCGCACACCAAGGGCTGCATCGAGGCGTGTGGGCATATGCAGGTAACCTGTGCATCGCAGGGCGCTGGGTGTGCTGCATTGCGGGACAGTTCAGGTACCACAGAAACATGCGTCTTTGCCCACGGACTACAATGCAGGAGCATCGGCGCAGTGAACGGTCTCGGTTGAATTTCTAATCAATAGCAATCAACGTCACCTGCTCTACGGATCCGTTGCCTGTGCAGGCAGACAAGTGGGTGGCAGCCTTCCCTGCGCAGTGCGTGGTGCTGGTCGATGCCATGGTGTGGACGCAAGCTGTGACTGCCGCGCTGACACGCACTGCGGGTGGTGAGCGCGGAGCACTGCGCAACCTGTGCGACCAGAGCGTGCTGCGCCTGGAGACGCTGGCTCACCAGCTGCGTGGAGCACAGGCTGCAGCAGTGGCTGCTGCACGCACACGCCCCTCGGGCTCAGGGCGCAGCGCATCTCCTAGCGATGCCGTGTCAGACCTGGACCTGTCAGCGCTGCAACAGACGGTGTGCGGGCTGCAGGCGCTCATCGCCGCAGGCGTGGCACACCGGCAGGTGGTGGAGGGGCTGGTGGCAGCAGATGTGGCAGGACCAGACAGCTTTGAGTGGCTGCGTCAGGTGCGGCACTACTGGGATGCGGATCAGGACATCCTGTACATCGCGTTTGCACAGGTGCGCCTGCATCTTGAGGCGGTGGAGGTGGCTGCCGAATCAGTTCACAATGTCTGGCTGCAAGGAGATTGTGTGTTCTGTGGCATCCGAAGCGATGCACACTCTTATGCTTATGACTTGGTGAACACGCCCTGGCTTTTCCTGCACACATGCTGACACCATGCACTGCGCACCACGCAGACACGGCTGCCGTATGGGTGGGAATACCAGGGCGGCCCAGTGGACGTGGCCCCTACGGTACTGCCCATCAGCCAGCCGGGCCTCCTCTCTGCTGTCAACGCGCTGCAAACATCGCCTGTGGTGGGCCTGTCTCTCACCAGTGGCCAGGGCTCAGGCCGTGCTGCTGTCAGCGCCATGGCTGCACTGGTGGGCAAGTTCTGGGTGGGCGCAGAGCTGGGGCCTGACACCAGCCCCAGCACCAGTGCCCGCATCCTGGCTGGGGCGCTTGCATCGGACTGCTGGCTGTCTCTGGATGGTGCGGCCGGGCTCAACCTGCAGGCGATGTCTACGCTTGGCCAGCAGCTGCACTCTGTGTGGGCGGCCTTCTACTATGGCACGCCCTCAATCACGATGCCTGGTGCCCCCAGCCTCATTCCCTCCCCCTGGGCGCGTGCATCTCAGCCTGATGCCCCTGCACCTGCGTCTGTGTTTGTATCTCTACCAGCATCGGTGTACCTGGCGCCCGGCCATGAGGCACTTCTGGGTCATGCTCATGTGGGTCCCAGCCAGCTGAGCGAGACGCTGCGACGGCTGGCGCGTGTCGTGAGCCTCTCACCGCCTGACTGCGGCCTGCTGCTGGAAGCAGGGTTGCGCTGTATGGGACTGCGTGATGCGCCAGAGGCCGCTCGCGTTGTGGGAGCTGTGATGCGGTTGGTGACCATGCAGCTGCCCCCACGGCCCCAGTACCGGTACGATGTCATCACAGTGTATGCCCTGCTGGCTGGTGTGAATGGTCAAGGACCTTTGGCAGGCCTCGTGCCCGCTGCACCAGTGCATGGACTGGGTCCTGCATCTCGTGCGTCCAGTGCCGCCAGCGGCTTACGAGGAGACATTGCTGCCCCAGGTGCCCCAGCCAACAGTGCAGTGGACGCCATTGACTTTGCACTACGGGCGGTGCTTGTGGGTGCGGCAGAGCCAGAGGATGTGCCACTGCTGGTGCGGCTCATTGACCAAGCAATCAGCAGCGCTGCACCACGCACACCAGCACATCCCGACACACCTGTCGCCTCTGTGCCGGCCACCCCCATCCGCCCCAGCATGCTGCCAACACCTACAGCCGCAGTGGTCGCAGCAGGGGCATCCCCCACCTCATGCTCAGCCTCTCCATTTGGCTTGCCAACTCCTGCAGAGCTGCGTTCCGTGCTGGACAGGCTGTTGGGTGCACCCCTCAAGTCAGGGCCCAGCGGCGCGATTGGTGGCCCCAGCTCCCAAGGGCCCAACACACCAGTGCGTAGGCAGACCAGCAAGCACGCACCTGCGCCGCCACTTTCACCAGACTCTGCAGCCGCATCGGCTCCAGACACCGCGCGCACGAACCTGCCCCTGGCAGCTACCCACCGGGACACACTGTGCGCCGCCACTGCCGCCTTGTCTGCAATGCTCAATGTGTCAGGTGCATGCATCTTGGTGGGCCGGCCAGGTACTGGCAAGTCCACTGTGTGGAGGACGCTTGCGCTGGCATGTGCCACTGCTGCCCTATCTTCTGCACCGCCCTCATCGGCAGGTGCCGGGGGGGCATCAGCTGCAGGGCAGCTGCGTGTTGTCCATATTTATCCAGAAGCGCTGCCGCTGCCCCAGTCCGTGCTGCCCAGTGCAGTCTCCAACGCCGCTGCCACTGCACCCCAAGTGCCGGCTCCTGTGGTGGAGGAGTGGGCAGAGGTGCTGCTGAATGAGGCGCCTGCGTGGCATCTCAAGCAAGCCAGGTGGACGCAGCTGGATGTGCTGCCAACGCCAGGCGCTGCAGGTCCTGCTGCTTACCGTGTACCTGTGGTGCCTGTTGGTGAGGGCGGCCCTGAGTGGGTCGTGTTTGATGGGCCGCTTGGCACTCCAGCAGCTGAAGTGCTCATGCCCTTGCTCATTGGGCGGGCCACTCACCAGAGCTCTGGGGCAGCCAGTGTGCTGGGCCTCAAGCAGCGGACCAAGGTGGTGTGGGAGGCAGCATCGCTTGCAAACGCGTCACCTCTCTTGCTCTCTGCCATACCGGTGCTGTGCGTTTCTTCCAATGTTGTGGACTTGGATGGCGCCATGGTCCAGGAGGCCGTGCATGTGGCTGTGCGGCGCCTGGTGGGTGGCAACGCAAAGGCCACGGCCACGCTGTCCAAGGGACCCATTTCACTGATGTGTGCAGCGCTGGCACGCGCAGCACCCATCCTGCTGGGCTCCAGTGATACTGGAAGCTCCCCTGCAGCCCCCGCCCCTGCAGCCTCCAGCAATGGCAGCGGCACGGCCAGCAGCATGTCGCTTGCGCCGGGGGTTGAGCACGGCGCTGTGATGCTGTCAACAGCTGCACGTGGTGCAGTGTCCATTTTTGCAGAGGTGGTAGCCGGCTTGGATGTGCCTCCTGGTGCTTCAGCTGGCGCGCAGCTGCTACTGGGGCGTGCCGCGCTGTACGCACTGTACTGGGCCTTCGCGGCGCTCCCCCTGGAGCCGCCCCAGCGGCAGGCGATGGAGGCGGCCATCAGGGAAGCAGCTGCAGTGTCGGACATGTCGCGTGCGCTCCCACGTGGTGGCTCCATTGGGGGCTACTTGCTGGGTCCTAAGGCAGGGGATTGGTGCCCATGGACTGCGGCCCTGGATCCCATCATGAGCATGCGGCATGGCCTGCACTACCCCTTGCCTGACACAGGCAGCAAGCACGGGGGAAGCGGAGCTGCACGGTGGCACATGTTCACGGATCCTCTGACGGGTGAGAGGCGCTTCTTTGTGCCCTCCGGCGTCACCCTCGCGCTGCAGCACATCGCGGCCTTGGTGCTGCGCGCGGGCGGCCACCCAGTTGTGGTAGGCTCCGTAGGCAGCGGCCGTGCCACACTCCTGCGCCACCTGCTGGCCACTGGCACGGTGTCTGCGCAGAGCCGCACAGACGTGGTGGGTGTGACACTGTCTCCCCTCACGCAGCCAAGTGAATTGAGTGAGATGGTGGCGTGGCGCCTCACAGCCGGCGCAGGCACGCGCACTGTGCGCCCCACACTGGGCCACAAGCTGGTGGTGCTGGTGGAGGATGTGAGTGCTGTGGCACAAGCGCATGCACCGGTGGAGCCCTCCATCGCAGCCGCAGCGGGTGTGGGCGGTGGCATGCGTGCTGCTGCAGCAGGCCTCACCACTACAAGCCCGCCTGGCACCTCTGCAGAGGTCATTACGCCAGGCCTGGAGTGGCTGCGCCAGCTGCTGGATGCCGGCAGCTTGGTGGGTGGGTATGGTGGCATGTACCAGGCCATCAGCACCCAGGGTGTCTCTGTGGCTGCAACATCGCGAGTGAGCTACCTTGTGTCTGGCTCACAGCAGGTCAGCCCCCGCCTGTGGCGCCACCTGCACCCGCTGCACATCAATGCTGCTGCAGCAGCAGACCTGGCAAGCGGCATGCAGGCGTCCACAGCTGGAGGCAACCCTATCCTTGTCACCTTTTCTCGCCCTGCACTCCTCAATGCTGTGGCCCACTACACACTGCTGGACCTGGCAACAGGGCACGCGCGAGTCCCAGAGCTGCGGGCCATTGGGCCCTTGGGCGTGGCTCAGGCAGCCAAGGTGCTGGCCATCACGCTGGAGAAGCTCATGGGGTGTGTGCAGCATCTGGTGCGCGCACACCTGCTGCCGCATGCGTGGCACTTTGGCACCGCAGGCCTGCTGGCCATCACCAGCAGGCTGCGCGCGGCTGCAGCACATGTAGAGCCAGGCGCATGGCGCATCTCCGATGTTGTGCAACGGCTCGTGTTTGAAGTGGGCCGTGAGGTGACAAACGGTGCCGCTGACGAACGGTCCAAGGACGTGCTCTCACGCGTACTGTTACATGCGATGGGACGCGAGCTGGGAGCACTGATGACGGGCAAGTTTGAGCTGGTGATCCGCGCACACAATGAGGCACTGGCAGCCCAAGTGGCAGCTGCCAGCCCTCAAGTTACTGCTCCTCCTGCAGGTGCTGCAACACCCACAACCCATCTGCAAGCACCAGGTGCAGCATTACCATCCCCAGCAGCCACACATGCGCCAGCAGACCAAGCTGCAAGCCCAGATTCTCCCCCAGCCCCTGCACCAGCCCCTGCCGCCCTAGCAACCACACCGCTGTCACCGCAGCCGGCAGCTCCTTCACCGCTGTCCCAGACATCGCATGCCGTCAGGCATCACGCACCTCACAGCGACAGCTTCGCTGAACTTGTGGAGCTGTGGCACAGTTACATGACAGACGCTGAGGGCCCTGCCATGACTGCGCTCCGTGTGTCACTCATTGGCAAAATCTCTCCATCAGACATTGACAAGCTGCTTGCTGTCGTGCGGGCAGATTTGGCGCACATGACAGCCGCCACAGCACCAGGCACCCCATTCAGCGGAGGGGCGGGCAGTGCTTCTCCTGGTCCTGGTGGTACTGCTGCAGCCAGCACCACAGCAGCAAGCCCAGGGGAAGAGCGTGCACTCCCTGGCCCCGAGCAGACAGCTGCACCAGCTTCACTGCTGGAGGGTGGGCACCGGCGATGGCCGCGATGGCTGCACCACCTCCCGGTGCCCCAGGAGCAGTTGCCGCAGAAGGTTGCGGCGCTGGCTGGGATGTCCCAGCTGCCTCCCTTGCTTGGGCGGCGCCTCTCATCACGCCCCAACACGGCAAAGGTTGGCACAGCTGCGGCATGGGACCTGGACGCTGCTGGTGGTGCGCAACAGGGTGCAGAGGGGCGTGACAGTGACAGCAATGGTGCGCTGCGTGGTGGGCGCAGCCTGAGGGGCTCAGTGTCACGTGGTGATCGCAACCGTGATCAGGCAACCTCCATCACCATCTTTGTGCCAGAGGGTGGGAAGGGGTTTGACCCGAGTGGTAGCCAGCAATTGCACGGCGGTAGGGCCAGCACAACAGGTACTGCACTGGACAAGGTCAGTGGCGAACTGTGCCTCAATACCCTTGCCCAGTGGGAGTACACCAGCACGCTGGCAGCTGCAGCCCACCAACTGGTGGAAGGCTTCCATTCTGGTGGCAACTTGCTGCTCAGCGGTCCAGACGCGCATGCGCTGCTGCACATTGCAACGCTTGCGACACTTTCTGTGGACGCCAGCATGCTGACCCTGGACTGCCCACCGCCTGGCAAGCTTGACTGGTCCTTGCCCAGCCTCACCACAGCCAACAGCTTCAAGATTGGCTTCGCTGCATCTTCACTGCACACAACAGCAGCCGCCCGGACCGTCAGCTTGCGACACCAGCTGCTGCAGCTGCTGCAGCAGGTTGCATCACGTGCGCATGACCCACATGGTGTTGATGGCGATGACTCTGACGTGGCTGCAAGCGGAGGCTTCTGGTCGGCGTCGCGCTTCGATGCCCTCACGGATCCACAGAGCGCTCAAACAACGACCGCAGAGGTGTCCAGCAACGATGCCTCCTATACACCCCAGCGGTATGTCCTGGTTATTGGGGAGGAGGCAGCAGCAGACGAGGGTGTGCTGGAGCTGCTGCAGCAGCTGGTTTGCTGGCCTGCCAGTGCAGCGCACCTGCATGCAGCGTCTGCATCCGAAACAGCTGCACGGCGCTTCAAGACTCAGGTGTCGCGCCTGATGCTGACAGACACACTGGAAGCAGATGATTATGGAGACAGGGGGGAGGATGGCGAGTTGCTGTTTAGCAGCAACTTAAGGCCGTCCTCGGCAGTCATGCGCGGTGGTGTGGGCGGAAAGGCTGCACCCAAAAACGCGGGGCTTATGCTGGAGGGCTTCAGGAACCTGCTGGTCAACCGCAGCCTCCACATCAGCGGCATCTCCAGCGTGTTTGGGGAGCTGACGCCTGGTTCGGGTTGCAGCCCTCGCAGCCCGCGCCCCATGGATGTTGACACAGCGGCCAGCGGGCTGGCAGGTCAGAGGCTCGCTATTGCACAGGCAGCAGCTCTCATGCCAATGCCAGTCTCAGCAGGGGGCAACATGCATGCACAGCCCAAGCGGCCTGCGCACCAGGCGCTGCACAGATCCATGTCTGGTCGTGTGTCAATCGACGAGGTGGTGGGACTTGCACAGGCGCGCGTGGATGCCAAGCGTGAGGCGGACGAGGACAAGGCGCGCATCTCCCGTGCAACACTGCGCCATGTGATGCGCCGCCTGCGCATCGTGCTGGCCTTGTCACCTGTGTCTGCATCCACCCTGCGCATCCGCTATCCCCAGCTGGCGCGCACACTGGGTACTGTGGCCGTGCCGGCCCCATCCCTGGCGGCCCAGGAGAAGGCCGCACACAGCCACCTGCAGGCGGCTGCTGCCGCATCCACAGGGGCTCTGCTGGACAACTCTGTGCCGCCACACCCAGAGGACAGGGTGCATGCAGTGTCCAGCGTGCTGGTGGAGCGCAGTGAGGCAGTGCAGCTGGCTGCCAGGGTGCTGCGCAGTGAAGAGGACGGCCAGGCACAGAGCCAGGAGCCAGAAACCGTGGTTGTGGCAGGGCAGCGCATACAGGGTGAACCAAGCAGCGTGGCTGCCGTCAGTGCGGCCGCTGATACCACACTGGAGCCAGCAGCGGTCACAGAGGAGGCCCATGCAGCACCAGCGCCGGCAGCAGCAGGAACGGCAACAAAAATGGATAAGGCGCACAATGCAGGCCAGGCGGCAGCAGGTAGCAGTGCGCAAGGCAGCATGCAGGCCTCTCCTAGCATGGCAGATGATGGGCTGGCAGCAGTTAAGGAAAGGGCGCAGGCTGAAGCTCTGGGTGAGGCTGAGCGGGCATCCACTGTAGCAGCACTGTCTCAGGCACTGGTGCAGATACACTTGCAGGCACAGAAGCTGATGTGGCAGCAGCGGCTGCTGCCCACCTCACAGCAACTGCCTCACTCCAAAGTTGGGGACGTGGTGGAAGTGCTCAGCCGGGTGCACGCCGCACAGCGCAAGCTGCTGCGCTCGCAACAGGCATCCCTATGGGTTGCACTGCAGAAGCTGGGCAGATCGGCAGCAGCCATTGCGCACGGTGCAGCCGACGTGCCTGCACTGCAGGCTGCCATTGACGTGCGCAGCCGCCAGCTGGAGGACAAGAGTGCGAAGCTGGCGGTTGTTGACAAGTACATGAGTCGGCTATCGGATGAGTTGGCAAGCCAGGAGGCGCTCGTAGCCCAGAACAGTGCAACAGTGGCAGCGGTGACGGCGGAAATTGATGCTGCCCTGGACGCTGCGCAGCGGCGGTACAGGCAGGCGCTGCAGGAGGTGTGTTGCATCTAGCATCTACCAGCAGTAGGCGCACATGTGTCTATGTGGTCGCTTGCATGACACACCCTGGCTCTGCAGCCCTGCTGCTCATCCAGGAACATGTTGCACACACGCCTCTTGCATGATCACATGCAACGGCACACCGCATGGACCTGAACTGTGTGGCCAGGTGGGAGGGCTGACAGAGGGGGACCTGGCGGAGCTGCGCTCATACACCAACCCACCCGAGCGCGTGCGCCTTGTCATGATGGCGGTGGCAGCACTCTTCAATGTGCCGCCTGACTGGCGAAGTGCGCAGCGGCTGCTGGTAGGTGCTGGGCACTCAAGTTCTGTGTGTGCTGCTGTGTTCAGAGAGTAACCCTAACGCCTGACCCTGGTCTGTGATGGTGGCTGCGCTCACAGGGCGAGCAGAATCCCAAACTGCTGGAGCGGCTCGTGTCCTTTGACCCGCGCTCCATCAGCGTCATGGCCGTAGCCAAGATGGTGCGCATCATCTCAGAGCCCGAGTTCAACATCGTGTCGGTGGCACAGGTGGGTCGGGATGAAGCAGGCGAGGGTCAGCTGGCCTTGCGCAAGCACAGCAGTCATGGGATGGTTGGTGCATCCGACTGCAGGGTCATGTGCAGCTCATGCTGCTGCACACATGAGCGTGCAGAGCGCGTTAGGCGTGACCGCTGCTCAGCACCCTGGAAGGTTGGAACTTGTGCCGCTGACATGTTGTGCTGCATCTGCTCATGAGCTGCACCTGCGGTGCTGTTGACGTGCACAGGTGTCACAGGCTGCCAAGCCCCTGTGCTGGTGGGTGCTGAGCGCGGCTGAGCTGCTGCGCGTGGGCCGTGAGGCTGACCTGAAGCGCTCCAAGATTGCGGAGGCAGAGGAACGGCTGGAGGCGGCCACCAAGTATGTTGTGCATGGCATGCGTTCACATCGTGCAGATGTGACTTGTCAATATGGTCTGCAGCTGAACCAGCTGCTCGTGTTGATCTGTGGCAGACACCAGATGTCAGACAGTCTGACGCATTGGACACTAGGGGCTGGGGCAAGCCTTCGCCTTTGACCCGGTCACGTTGTACCTGCGGCAGGTACGTGCGCACGCTGCGTGGTGAGCTCAAAGCTGCACGCAATGAAGCAGCGCGGCTGGCGGCTGCACGTGATGCGGCCGAAGCGGACATCAGTGAGATGCGGGCGCTGATCAACGACGCTGAGCTGGCTGCAAGCAATGTGCGGCGGCTGGGGGATGTGGTGGGACGGCTGACCAAGCAGTGGGCGGCCAAGCTGCAGGTGCGGCCTGTGCTTGGAAGCTCCGGCTCTACCATCCAGCATCATCCTTGTGCCTGCCTGGGTTCAGGATAATGCAGGCATACATGAATTGTGCTGCCCTGCATGACCTATGTGCTGCAGCCACGCCATGCCGCAGTTCAAAATATCCAGCTCCTCCCCAGGGACCCAGGTCTGTTGCTGTGACACTGCATCTGAGCTAAGACACACTTGCTTTGTGCTGCAGGTGGTGGAGGCCGCCCTACCCACACTGCTTTGTGACGCCACACTTGTAGCTGCTGCCGTTGTGTACCTGGGCCCTCTGCTGCCCAGCCAGCGTGCGGCCGCGCTTGGAGCGTGGCACGAGATGCTACAGGGTGCAGGGGTGTTGGTCAGCGACGACTTTGACCTTCGCACCTTCCTCGCTGCACGCGAACGCCAGCTGCTGGCGCCCATTCCGAACGACGTGTTGGTGAGTTTACTCATCCGGTCACTGAGTGCGTACATGACCCATGCAGGCTCTGCTCTGCCTCTACGTGACAAGGGCTCGTGCAGCCTGCGCCTCATGTCACATGGGATTAGGCATGCCCCTATATGCTGCCTGTGGCTACCCATCGCCTACGCCCCACGTCCTGCCAACTGTGCCTCACACACTCGCACTGCTGTAAAGCTTGGAGCCGTTTTGAATGTGAAACCTGGTGTGCTGCTGGACGCGCAGGCTGCCGCATTCCCCACGTGGCGTGATTCCATGGTGCTGATGGGGATTGCAGCACGCCCTCCACTGCTGCTGGACAGCGGGCGCGAAGCATCTGTGCTTGTCAAGGCGCTGCATGGGGGCCGCACCTCACAGCGCGTGTTCCTCACAATCCAGGTGCGGGGCCTTGTGCTGCCTACACTGCCCCCGCATTGTTACCCTGCAAACCCATGTTGCACTGGGCACTTGTGGCTTCTGACATCAGCCCACACAGGATCAGGCTCCAACACTTGGTCTTAACATATCTAACCATCACATATCCGACAATGCGTGTGGCCTGAACCATACACAGGATGACAATGTGGCTGAGAAGGTAGCAGCAGCTGTGGCCCATGGCAAGGTCGTGTTCCTGGACCTGCTCCAGGTGGGCGAGGGGTGCCCCGCAGGCCTGAGTGGTGGCGGTGCGGCTGCGGCGGCGGCTGAGGCACGTGTGCTGGAGCAGGTGGCCGTGCGCTATGAGGACGCAATGCGCGTGATGTACAGCAACCGTGGAACAGCGCACCACAAGCTCTATGTGCGGCTCAGGTGCGCAAGTCAATCATACATGGTCCTGAGCGCATGCTGGCTGCAGGAGATCGTGGGACAGGCACGGCTGCAGTGCTGTGTGCCATACATCTGGACGCGCCAGACCTGCCATTGTCTTGCACTTGTGTGTTTGTGCTCCACAGGCCCGGTGCCTCCCTGCTGCCCGCGCTGCTGCACGGCCTGTTCACCCCGGTGCGGTTTGGCTACGAGCGCGAGCAGCTGGAGGCGCGCATGGTGGAGGCTGTGCTTGGGTGCCTGGGTGGACAAGACGCGCTTGTGCAGCTGCATGAGGTGGTCACACAACAGTGGGAGGTGTCACGGGTATGTGGTCACGGCTGTGGTGATGCTGTGCATGGTGCTTCCTAGATGCTGGCTGCATTCTGGCGTTTGTGTGTCCGGTGATGAGTGTGGGGGATGGTGATGTGCACACGGAATGGCCCGCCTGCTGCCCTCACAGCCAGCCTAAAAAACGGATGATGCAATTTTCAGGTGCCACCACACATCACGTACAGGCGCACCAGGAAGTGGGAGAGTCCGTCGCATTCAGCATCGCGCACACGCGCGGCCCTGTGTTTGCTGACTCCGCTCTCGTGGACGCAACATATGCGCGCTGCGCACAGCAAGATGAGCTGCATGAGCAGCTAGGGCCGCTGGAGCAGGCTATGAAGGTGGGTCACAACGCATGATTGCCTGCGTCAGGATGTGTGCTGGGCAAATATGTTCACGCCTCTTTCTCTGAGAGCAGCGCCTGTTCTTGGGCATCAAGGGCGGCCGCCGCCTTCTGTGAACATGTCCTCTCACGAAAATATGCCTCTTACACTCACGCACAGGAGCTGAGCGACAAGGCGCGAATGGGCCAGCGCGGGCTGCTGGACGCCGCCCACACAGCGCATGATGTGCTCCAGTACCTTGCAGCGCATGATGAGCGTGCCACACTGCCCGACCACCTCTTCCTGCACCTCGTGCGCGCGGCTGCAAAGTCTGTGCTGGCCTCTGTAGGCCTTGCGCACGATGCGGACGCGTCTCGCGCCCCCACACCAGATGCGCAGCTCAGTGCGAGGCACGGGCGCAAGGCCCCCGGGCCTCACTCTGCTCAGGCAGGCCACTACGCCAAGGAGCGCGGCGCATCAAGCGGCAGGAGCAGCAGCAGCAAGGGGCCCCACCGGTACGGCCGCACTGCCTCAGTGCTTGCCACCAAGCTGGCCAAGCTCAAGCTGCAACAGAAGATGGCGACCGTCTCGCAAGGCGGCAGCCGGATGCTCGAGGCAGAGGATAGTACAGCCAGTGGAGGGTTGTTTGAGGATACTGGTGCAGCTGGAGCAGCACCACAGGGCCCGGCTGCTACCTCTCCAGGTGCAGCAGCACCTCCAACCCAGGACCTGTACCTGCCCATGCTCCAGGCTATGTGCCAGCTGCTGTACGCGTGCCTACCCAGCGGCCATGCGGGTGTGCTGCGGCTACTGCTGGGCCTGCATGCCATGGCTCGGCGCGGGGACCTTACACCTGCCGAGCTGGACTTCACCCTCACACTCTTGCGTGAGGGGCGTGAGGGTGTAGCTGCTGCAGCCGCTGCTGCAAGCGCTGCCACGGCGGGCTCAGCAGCTGCAGGCGGGGCGGCAAGCACATCACCCGTCAGGGGCCCCGGCGGGCCTCTGGTGGCACAGCCCTCTCAGCCGTCCCTGTTCAGCTCACTGGTGGCCATGAGCAGCGCCGCCAGTGTGGGCAGTGACTCAGCGAGCCGCACAGGCTTCGACTCCCCGCCTGGCCCTGCATTCCCTTCGGCTACCCAGCTCGGGGACCTGGCCTGGCTGGAGCGTGCCTTCCCTGAGCCTGTGTTCCAGGGCATTCGAGCCGCTGTGTGTGCAGCTCCCAGCGCGTGGCGGGCTACCCTGTGGCATGACGACCTGTCGCGACCCGCGGCCATGGCTGCTGCTGCCGCAGCTGACGCTGCAAGTGCGGCAGCCATGAGGGCGCAGCTGCAGGAGGGCGTCTCACTGCTGCAGATGGTGTCCATGCGCGAAGAGCTGCGCGCCGCCATGTCCGCTGCACCTGACTCCTCTGCTGGGGCTGCAGGTGCTGGCAGTACTGACCGTGCTGGGCCGTCACTTGTGCAGCAAGCATCCATGCTGCAGCTGTCTAAAGGCAATGGCCACAACAAGTCACCGGCTGGGCCACTGCCGGAGCACTGGGCAGCGGCAAGGATGCGCTCACCGCTGCACTGGTTCGTGCTTACAGCGCTGCTCTTTCCTGCTGAGCGGCTGGCACCTGCGGCAGAGTGGCTCGCAAGTGTGGCGCTGCGTGCGCCTGCACCCACCCCCACACCTGGCGAGCGCGTTCTGGTGGGGACACTGCCGCTGCCTCCTGCTACACCTGTGCTGCTTGCCAGCACGGGGGCGGAGGATGCACTGGCAGCGGTGTATGCGGCTCAGGCTGCCATCACCAACGGTGTGACTGGGAGCCTGGAGGTGCCGCATGGCACACGCCTGGGGGAGCGTGAGGTGGTCACACAGTACTGGGATCCATCACACTTCCGTGACGTGAAGTCTGCCCTAGCGCGCGCGATGCGTCTCGGCCAGTGGCTGCTGCTGCTGAACGCGCATGCCGCGCCTTCCAGCCAGCTGCTGGAGCTGCTGGAGATCCTGTCGGCAAAGGAGTACCTGCTGCGTGGCGACGAGGTTGCCTTCCGGATCATCTTGGCTCTGCCCTATGCGGCACTTGCCTCGCTACCCCCTGTTGTGCGGCAGCAAGGTGTGGTGGTCGTACTGGAGCCTCCCACATCACTGGCCTCCCATGCGCGCGCAGTCGTGCAGCTGTTGGCACACCCTGTTGCAAGCTACGTCGGCTACTTTGGCAAGCCAACCGACCGAGAGCTGCAGGTAGCAGGGCTGGGCGTGTGCCTTGCCACGGGTGTGCTGGGCCGCACACTGTCCTCCGCTGCGCCCCCCGGCCCGCCGCTGGCGTCGCCCTTCAGCTGGTGGGATACGTTGCATGCGGTGCACCTGGTGCGGCTGGTGGTGGCAGAAGCCAGGAAGTACGACCCTGGGCTGGAGGCGCACCCACTGGACTATGGGCGGCTGAGGGAGCTGCTGCTGGCTGACGTGTTCCTGCCCGCATGCTCCACACCTCACCTCGCGCCCCATGTAGCTGCAGTGGTGGGCGCCCTGGTGGCCGACAACGCCCTGTCCGCCGACTACCCGGTGCACCTGCTGGCCTCTGACCGGGACGCAGATGCAGCTGAGGGTGGTCCACCTCCCACAGAGCCCTGGCCGTTCCATGTCACTGGCCTGCATGATGTACAAGCCTTCCTGTCTCGCCTCATGGAGCCGCCTGCACTCGGCCTAGGGTCAGGTTCCATTGCATCACCGGTCCCGGCCGGGGCAGCTGATGCGCATGCCAGCAGCACAGCGGTGGCAGGCGGCGCAACAGTCCCTGAGCTGTCTGGTGTGGCTGCTGCCATGGGTGCAGCGGCAGGGTTGGGCACAGCAGCAGGCCCCGCAGCACCTGCCATGGCCACAGCTCTGCCAGCAGCGCACAGCCAGTCGTTGGGCGCAGGAGGCAGGTGGCCGCTGTCACTCTTACTGCACTATAACACCTCCGCGCACCTAGCTGCGTCTGCTGCTGCGTCCACATCCATGCAGCTGCACCTTGCACGCTGCCTGCGCCCGCTGCCACCGTTGCTGCCGGCCTTAATGGAGCCGGGACTGCAGGGCGACGGCTCAGTCGCTTCATTAGGGGCTGCAACTGCCGCCACCTCCCCAACAGCACCCCATGGTGCAGCGGCACACCGCTCTCCCCGCGGCGCAGCCCATGCAGGGGGTGAGGAGCAGCAGTCGCTCGTGGCCATGCTCACAGGCCAGGCCAGCGGGCCTGGCAGTGCGATGCCTTCTGCACGTGGCAGCGCAGCAGGTATGTCACGGCACGCCGCAAGTGCATCAGGGAGTGCTGTGCCGCAGCAGCCACATGAGGCAGCACCTGAGGCTGTTGCCCGTGTGTCTGCAGCCGCCACAGCCCTCATGCCGCCCGGCACTGTGGTGACCAAGTCAGAGGGTGAGGAGACGGAGGTTGCTGGCATACAATCAGCGCTGGGCGCACTGTCAGGGGCGTTGCCTACGCTGTCTGCGCTGCACAAGTGGGCTGTGCGGCACCAGGGGGCTGCCACGCGTGCACTTGCAGCCCTGTCCATGCGTGTTGCCACCGACGCAGTGAAGCCGCGCGCCCTGGCCTCCAGCTGGGACACGCTGGGCACTGAAGCCCTGGCCCAAGAGGCACGGCTGCTGACAGCCACACTCACGCATGCCGTGCGCACACTGGCCCACCTGTGCATGGTGGCCTCAGACCCGTTTGCCAATGGTTCAGAGGCGTCTGCTGCAGCGGGTCAGTTGCTGGTGCGTGGCTTTGTGCCAGCTGGCTGGTGCGGTGCCCTGATGCCCACTGCGGCTGCAGCCGGAACTGGTGTGTTGCCGTTGCACACGCTGGCATCATGGCAGGAGGCCGCAGAGGTGCGCACAGCACTGCTGTGCACGGCAGCCGGCCTTGGTCCCGTCCCGCCTGCGCCCCTGCCGCCCACTGCCCCTCTCACTGTGCCAGCAGCCATGCCGGGGCTGTGGGCGGGTCCCCTGGACCTGGGGGCCCTAGCGCTGCCCTTGGCACCCCTGGCCGTCATCACGCGCGCACACTCTGCGGAGTACTGTGTGCACATCGCCAACGTGGTGTGCCGCGTGGTGCCCACGGGTGCTGCACCCACGGTGGCCCAGCAGCTGGGCGGTGGGCTGGCGCCGGTGCCTGAGGCCGGCCCTCCAGGTGGAGCTGCAACGGGCACAGGCAACCGGCGCGGCCTCACCCTGTCAGGCCTGTGGCTGCTGGACGCGGGCCTGGCTGTGATTGATGACGCAGCGCAAGGCACGGCGGGGCCCAGCCCCAGTGAGGTGCTGCAGGTGGAGGATGTGCGCGGGGGGGCGGCCATGGCATGCTGCACAGGCCTCATGGTGGTGCCCACTGCAGCTGACCCGCGCATGCGCGGCGGTGCATCCCGGCCGGCGACCCACAGCCGTGGCGGCCGCACCACGCCCAGCGCAGCCGCTGCGGCGGTGGCCACCAGCAGCAGCGCACCGCTCATGGCGCCAGGCAGCCAGCAACCCCTGTCCATCCCACTGGCGGTGTCCCCGTGGGCCGCCCTGGCTGCCAACGCGTGCATCACCCTGCAGGTGGAGGCACGGGCCCCGTTTGTGGCGCAGACGACTGGCATGGGCGCAGGTGCGGCCGCAGCGGGTGGCACAGCAGCGGCGGCAGCAGCAGCCCCGGGGAAGCCTGCTCCCCGTGGTGCAGGTGCAGGTGTAGCGGCGGCTGGTCGCGCAGCAGCGGTGTCTGCGGCAGCAGCGGCCGCGCCCAATGCACGTGGGCTGTGTTTCCTGGTGCAGCCTGGGACAGGCACAACTGCTGCGTGGGTCGATGATCGCTCATCACTAGCAATGGTGGCCACTGAATAGCTGTTGTCATGGCTTTGGAGGATTCATCTTTATAAGTGATGGGGCATGAGATATGACATGCATTGCAAAGTTACAGGGACAGACAAGTTGGTCAGATCAGCACTGAACCAGGTGGTTGCCTCTTGTTCAGGGACGGTGATTGAATGCATACCAGAGCTGCGTTCATTGCAGCAAACTGAGAGTACTGCTGTAGGGTTTTGCGACACATATGGATATACACAATGTTGAGCAGTGGTTGAGCATTTAACGTTGCTCTTTTATCTTGTTAACAGACTGGCACCCTCCTTTGGCCAATCTCCATACAGGTGCAAATCACCAAAACAAACAGTTTTGCCTTAGTTTCATGCGGGCGTGTACAAGACGTGCCACTCTGGCCAGCAGCACGGCGCTGCAGCCAAGGCTTGGGATCACCAAGGCAGCTACAGGGCATGCTGCTGCGCACCAGCGTGCACAGTTGACAGCGCCTCTTGCACGTGTTGCTCAACATTGCACAGCTGTCCATCGTGCAGCCCCTCGCGCTCCTGCACCTTCCTGCGCAACTGCACAGCCTTCTGTGCCAAGTGAAAGCACAGAGAGGTGCAAGGCAGTTCTGCCTTCAGCTGCTGAGTCACGGGGTGCTGGTGGCTGGGTGATGACGCAAGGGGCCCAGGCTCTGATGCGTTGCGCGCAGCTGGAAGCAGCGCGCATGGGGCAAGGGACCATCCAGACAGTGCACCTGGTGCTTGCAGCCCTGGTGCTGGGCAGCCAGGGGCAGAACAGCTCACCGTTTGATGCACACAGGGGTTGCGACACGGAGTGCTGTGTGGCGCTGTATACGGGTCTCATGCCTGTGCTGCACTCACAACATGGCACACCTCAAACCCTGAAGATGCTACAGCTTGACGTGGGACAAGCACTTGAAAGCGGCAGCCTGGCTGTACCAGCCAGTGAGATGGCACTCAGCCCGCTGCCTGGGCCCCATCTCGCCGCTGCCATGCGTGTCCTGATGATGCATGCAAGCAGGCTTGCAGGTGCCCATCAGATATGGTCTCACCACAAACTGCGCGCACAATCGCCTGCTGCATTCCGACGTAGTCGCACAGTGCTGCGTGATGGGCTTGTGCACATCATGATCACCTGCACTGGCTGCCCTCAAATGCATGATCTACATGCCCTGACCAAGCATCCTGTTGCTGCACTTACTTGCCTGGCAGGTGATACCCCCATCGGCACACCTCATCTGCTGCTGGCGTTGACAATGCTGCCACAGCCCACTCCCACATCGAATGCCCTTGCATGGCTTGTGGATGCTTGCGCTGAGAACCCGTACATCGTGTACCGTCAGGTGTGTGCGACTGTATATGGCGGCGTGCAGTTGTTGCCACCAAGTTCACCTTGTTTTTGTTGTCTTGTGCCACTCCAAGATGCAGCAACAGCTACACCTGCTCTGCAGGTGTCTGCAAAGTTAAATGCAGCAGTTCAGGCAGCACAGACCAGCACTGGCGCAGGCCGTGGCCTGTCGCAGCAGCTGGCCTCACTGTTGCACAGCTCTGGGCCACTCACGTGGGGTGAGAAGGCTGGCCTGCTGGCTGGCCTTGCACAGGCGGGACAGTACCCACCATTGCAGGTGTGCAGCATACTGCGGCAGCCTCAGCCTGGTCGGTGCGCCAATGTTGTGATTTTTGGTCAAGTATGTGCATCTCTGCCAGATGTCCCAAGACAGGAGGATGCACGTCAGCTGTTGGAGGCAGCCAGTCATCTGGGTTTTGAGCTGGCGCCAGTGGACGTGCTTGCCTGCAGCCGTTCGCTTGTGAATGGAGGAATGTTCAGCCTGCAGGATGCAGCTCTGTGCCTGGGCCAGCTGCAGCCCGTCACATTCTCTCCTGCCGCAGAACGCAACTCAGCAGTCTATAACTGCATGCTCCAAAATGTCAAAAATGCAGAGCAGGCAGTGAACTCCATGCCGCATGACAAACTTTGTCAGCTTGCCACAGCAGCGGTAGGGCTCGCTCAATTTCTTGGTGTCCAGCAAGAAAGCCTTGATTGGAATCCCTTTACTCACGTGCTTGGCAGAACAATCAGCCTCATCAGTGGCAGCACCGCGACCCATGTGCAGCTGCACCTTCTGCGTGAGCTGGCTGCCAGGCCTCGTGCACTGGCTCACCTCTCTCGACCCTCGGCCTCAGCGGTGCTAGTGATGCTGTCGCACGTGGAGCCTTCGGCAATGACAGCAGCCGATCAGGCAGGTGGTCAAATGGGGCTGCTGATGTTTTTGAGTGCTGTTCACACACAACATGCTGCAGCCGGCATGTGGTACCCCATGCTGTGCACATATCGCAACTTTGCGTCTACTGCCTGCCGTTCTAAGGTGCTCATCAAAAGCACTCACTGCGCTCCTATCAAGTACTTTGTTCATGTTTGTGACGCCCGCGCATGCAGGCCAAGCTGCTGCTTTCATCTGCAGCTGCATTGCAAGATCTCAGTGTGTCCCGTTGCAGGGAACTGTTGGGGTCCATGAAGCGCGTAGTCAGAACTTGCTCATGTGGCCCAGCTCAACTGCTGCAGCTGGCGCAGGCACTGCTGATGGTGCCTAACCACAAACAGCAAGCACCAGTTGATCACAGTACAGAATCGGAGTCGGCCTTTCCTTATGGCTGGTGGGAGACGTACGTAGGCCAAGTGGTTGACGTATTGCCCAGCATGAGCATCGATGAACTTGTCCGTCTGGTTCCAGTCATACGGCAGTTGGCAATACAGCAAGACACTGCAGATATTGACCTCCTGAAGGTGCTGGCGCAGCCGATTGCAGGAGCCATCCAGCGCATGTTGCCAGATGCCTCAATACATGAGATTCTGCTGGTCACCAGAACATGCATCAGCGGACCAGGGCCACATCTGGGGATGATGAACCCCGATCTATCTGCGGCAGTGGCTGCACATATTGCATGCAAGGTTGAGGCAGCAGGAGTACAACCAGATATTGTGGTGGTCCGCGAGGCGTACCAGGCCCTGTGCCTGCTTGGCAATGCAAGGGACCAGGCAGCCAGCATGGGGCTGTTCGGTGGTGATCCCGCACCAGACACAGCGCATCATGGTCTTTTGGCCCATGTTTCAGCCGCAGCAACCCCCTCTGCAGCAAATGCCCACAGTGGACCAGCAGTTCATTCATTGACTGCTTATGGCGTTCAGCAGGAGATTGCGCAGGCGCTGCTGCAGCGGCCTGACTGCTGCTGGGGCCTTGACAGCTCAACAGCAGCTACAAGCCCCACTATCAGCCTCAAGGCGCCATGCAGCAAGGCAGAAGCAGAATGCCTAATCAGCCAACTGGTCAGCGGAAGCAGCAGTACCCTGACGGCTGAATCGGCCACGGAGCTTGTCATCTCTGCAGCCGTGCACGGTCTGCAGCCAAGCCTGGAACAGCTGGGGCTGCTTGGGCACAAGATCCAAGATCATATGCCGACCCTGTCTGGTGCACAGCTGGTCATAGCATCGTGGGCGATGTACCGCCTGCACATGGTGAGCAGTGTATGGACAGTGCGGTGTGGTGTATGCAAGCCTGCTTTCATAAACACCAGGTGACTATGTGGCAAAATGAGGATTGCACTTGCAGCTGCTGACGGGGACAAGCCTCCCATGCTCATCATTGTCTGCCATGTGCCTGTTCCTTTGGTGCTCACCGTCCCTCATGTGTGGTTTGCATCGGCTGCAGGTGGGCGATGTGACCAGCACTCTGGATGCATGCCTCGAAATAGACACATGGGATCTTGGAATTTACGAGCTGTCAGATGTCCTGAGTGTCCTGCTGGATGTGCACGGTGCTGCCAGTGCAGAACAGCTTGACTACATTGAAGACTGGCTCAGTGGCGCTGGATATGAGCTAGCGCAAGCATGCCAAAAGGTTGAGCATTTTGGGGAGGACCTCGCAGCGGCCATGGCACGTGGTCTAGCTGCGCTGGCCTTGATGGGATACCGCAACGCCCGAACAGCTGCACAGCTGTTTGAAGGAAGCACCAGCATGCCAGTTAGGTTTCAAATGCTCATGGCCTGGGCTGCCTCATTCCTGCTGCCAGCTGCTGGACCTGTGCACCACAGTTGCATACGTGACCCCACGGTTCAGAATTCCATCAGGGACGTGCTGCTCTCCCTGCCAGAGGCCCAGGAGGACTGCTGTACCCCAGCGACAGCAGCAGTGATGGTTGCCGGCATGATGCACAACCTGCGGGCAGCTGGCTTCCATGCTGACAGCCGCCAGGGCCCGGACCTGGTGCGCACCTGCCGTGACATGCTGCGTGCCCGGATCAATGATGCCATGGCCAATGAGCACACCGATGAACATTGGCTGCTGGTGCGCCTGGCTGTGCTGCTGTGATGCTAGCAGGCTTCAGCCATTCAACACCTGCAACGCTGGCAATACCTGACCTCTGTGTGGCATGTGTAGTTTTGCTGCCTCTGACGGTGTGGGACATGGACAGCTGGGAGTGGCGTTTGGCATTTGAAAAGTCACTGCTTTGGTGGGTTGTTGCTGGTGCGAGTATGCTTGTTGCAGTTGTGCATGACAGGTTTGGTCAGTTGGCACGCTATGCTGCTTCATGCCCGGGTGCGCACACAACAAGACTTTCAGCTGTAAGTCCTTGAAACTGCATCAAGCATTTTAATGTTCCACTCATGGGCTGGGCACTGGCATACATCAGATACCATGTGAGCTGGGACATGCCTGGAAAGCCGCCCCTTGTGCCAGCACACGGCAGACCGGCCTGAAGAGCATTGGAATGCAGCCTTGTCAGAGGGCATCGGTAGAGCAGAACGGCTTGAGCCGCTTCAATGCGTGAACAGCTGGCCGCGGTCATATGCAGCACGCTTCTCAGGGTCCCGCAGCACATCGTACGCCATCTGCAGCTTCTGGAAGCGCACGTGTGCCTCGCGCTGTGCGTCCTGCACACACAACCACGTACGCAGGAGACTTCACAGCAGGAACAACATTGTGCTGCTGCCCTACTGTGTCGCATGCTTGTATGCAAGGACAGTCTAAGCCTTGGTTTCATCATCATCATGCGTTATCACCATTACACGGCTTAGCATGGTTAACCCCAGGATGCTGCAGTTTAACACATGGGTTGTTCTGGTCTGTGCTGTACTGTACTGGAGCATGTTGCCCAGCACTTGCAGCACCACCGTCAGTGCACCACTGCATGCCGTACCTCGCCACCACCTTCAGAGGCCACGCGGTCGGGGTGCGCCTTCATGGCCGCTGCCTTGAACGCGGCCTTCACCGCCTCTGTCGTCACCTCACCCATCTCTGTCGACACACACACAGGTCTGCTTGTCAGGCAGGACACTGCTGAGGCACAAGGAATAACAATACAACGCAGCGGCAGGGCAGGTAACATACAGACTCCCACCCATGTTCAGCAGCTCAACTGGTATCCAAACACAGCAGCGAATCCATCGCATGCTCTACAAATGCGCACACCAGCAGTGCGCACCCTCATCGTTGTCGCCCCACAGGCCCAACAGCTTGTAGTAACCCAGGAAGTCACGGTGACGCACTGTAAGTGCATGGTGGGCGTGCTGGCCCGCATGCCGGCCAGGCCCCGCACGGTGCCGCCTGTCGCATGCATATGATGGCAAGGAAGCAGGGATGTGAACACAGTGGCCCTAAGACAGATTACTGCTGTCCCTTGGTGCGCAGATGCAATGGCGGCAGCAGGGTAGGCGTACACATGTGTGGTTGGCCCAGCCCTGAACTCGCAAGGAGCAGTCGGCCAGTGCAGCCCATGTTCCAGCGCCTGTTACCTGCGTGTAGAGGAGTGCCCCGATGCGCCCCGCAGCCGCGCAGCCTCAGCCTCAGCTTCAGCAGCCCGCCTGTCCCGGTCCGCCAGCGCACGCAGCACAAACTGCTGGCGCGCGATGCGGCGTGATGACACAGCACGCGCAATGGACTCAGCAGCCGCCCAGCGTGTGCGCTCATCCCAGTTCCAAGGCTCATCCGCCTCCCATCTGCAACCAGGGCGCATGCTCACTGGTGCTTGAGCTTTGGTCATCTGTCGTGGAAGGCATGGACGCAGTCAGCAAACTAGACCCTCCATGTTCAAGCACAGCTTCCCGTCACCCACCGCCGCCAGTCGTTGTCCATCCACAGCCACTGCATGTACTCATCCGCCGCCTCACCCGCCTTGCTACCTGGTGCCGGCACATGCTGCTGCTGCTGCTGTCCCAGCCCCCCTGACTCTGTTCCAGTGGCTGCCCGTCCGCCTGCCCAAGTGCCTGTACCTGAAGCCGCAGCCTCACCCCAGTTGGCGCTGTCTGTGCCCCAGAGCGCTGCCGCGGCTGCAGCTGCTGTCTTTGTTTCCCGAGCATCATACTCGGTGTAGAACTGGCGCTCGGCGTGCACCTGTAGTTGCATATAAGCGTCAGTCAGTAATGTCCTGACACAGTGTCCATGTGGTAACGCAGAAGAGGCACTGTTTTAATTCACAGGGGAATGTATGGCCGCAGTTGCCGCATCCTTTTTGCATTTGATGTACTGCGCACAAGCAGCCACACACACCTGCTGGCGCATTGCCTCATTGCGCTGCTCCTGTGGCTGTGCGCGTGCCCAGATGCCTGCTACTGCCGCTGCCACCACCGCCGCAGTAAGGCCTTCCACTGGCCCGGGACGCCCCACTGCAATACTGGCGGGCAGCCAATGCAGGGCGGCCGGTGCTACCACGCCAGCCACCACCGCAGCCAGAGCCTGGGCCTTGAGGGGCGATATGTGGGCCAGCGCTGCCACAGCGCCTGCCACGAATGAGCACCAATGCGCAGGACGCACATGCAAGAGTGAAAAAATGGCAGGGACGCGATCAGATGAATAGACATGCATGACTTTGAATTGATGCTTGTGATGTGGTGCCCAGCAGCCATCCAGGGGTGCATTTGTCAGAAAGTATGCCCCACATTATAAGTACGGGGTGTACAGGGCAGATGCACATGCACACGCAGCCGCCACCGCACCACTGCGCGTGCCGCCCACAGCCGCGTAGAACATCTGCGGTACGATCACGGTTGATGTGCCCTGCTTGTACCTGTGCCCGTGCTGGTAGTGCGCAATGTATGCTGGCAGGTACAGCAGCTGTGCGCGCCGCTCGTGCACACGCATCACCACATGCATGTCACGGATGTAGGGGACTCCCAGCTGCTTGATAGCCGCCTGGGTGGCCTCCTGCACCTTGGCTGCCTGAGGTGACCAACCACAGCAGCAAGCAGGTCACAAAATCGATGCACACACGTCACCAGATGTGTTTGAGGTTGGGCAGTTCAAGACGATCAATACCTCATATGCGCCTCAAGGTTCACTCCCGTTCGTATTGCTTTACCTGAAGCGCACGCCATGCCAACTGCCATGCAATTGACTGCCTCATGTCCGGCGGGTGGATGTCCACCCACTCCCTGCTGCCACTGCTGGTGCTGGTGCTGCTGTCTGCCGCTGTGCTGCTGATGCCACCTGTGTCAGTGCTGCCTGCCCATGAAGCTCTGCTCTGCTTGCCCCTCTGCTCCTTCCCCTCTTGCTGCTGCCTACTGCCTTGTGTGCCTGAGCTCTGAGCGCTCGTCCCTGTGGCTGGCCGCGCCCCAGGACCCGTCATGACGGAGTGCGTGTGACGCGCGTGTGTGGACAGCGGCTGCTGGGGCGCGGGCGGCACGACCTGTGAGGGGCGCACACGCGTGGCTGGTGTACCCGCTGGCCCTGCAGGAGCCGACAGGCTGCGCGCCTCTTCGCATGTGAGCTCAGACGCACGGCTGAGGGTGGTGGCTGTGGTGTCTGGTGGGAGCGCAGCTGCGGCACCAAGCTGCCGCTCATACTTGTACGATGCATACACCTGTGGCGCATGAGCGCGGCAGGACACCGCATGCAGGAAGCCCAGGCACCATGTGCGTCTCAGTGTGCATTGTGCAAGGTGAACAGCGCAAGCACAGTGCTCTGCATCTGCATACAAACCGCAATCCAAACTTCAAGCCACCCACATACTTGCAGCGCGGGGTGCTTCTCAAATGATACCGCCTCGCCCTGGCAAAGCGTGTGCCAGTCGTCCATCTCCTTCCACACCGTGTGCCCTGAGCTGTTGGCGCCGCAAGTGCCCGCATGAGGTTATGATATGCCGTACGCTGTGCATGGCACATGCCAATTCAGAGCCATGACATGCGTGCCATGGTGCACGACCCACCTGGTATCCTTCACTCCGATGAATCCGCGATACTCCGCAGTTATTTTGCAGCTGAATGCCCAGAATGGCAAGTACACGGGGCTGATACGAGCCTTGCTGCTGCCCAGCAACCCGTGCGCATGCATCCACTTGCTTCCTGCTGCTTGGAACGCATCAAAACACGCCACCGCGTCATCCACGGTGCGATCAAATGGTACAATCCTGCTGGTCACCCCCTTCTTCAACGCAACATAACAGGAATTGCTGCTTCCAGCCTGATCAGGTTCCGGCTCGCTATCATTGACCGCTTCGCCGCTGTGAAGGTGTCTGCAATGCTGCAGTAGCACTCTGCGGGCGCTGTGCCGATGTATCAAGCAATTCAATATCATGTTACAAGGTATATGGTTTACGACGGGGATGACGGTGTCGTTGATGATGACCCTTTCGGCTCTCATCAGGTCACCCATGATGCATTCTTTATGCTGTCAACCTGTCCGCAGCCTAATCAATGGCAGCTGTCCTTCACCCTGGCCCTCCACCACACTCCACTGCACAACCCGTGCGCCTTGCAGCAGCTTGCGCATGGGCAGCGGAGCCATCAGGTAGTGGCCGATAAGATTGCCGTTTCTCTTGCGCTCCGAGTGCAGTGCAACGGCATGCAGATTGCCCTGCCATTCCACCTGCATGTCATATGGGCACAGCCGCACTCTGTGCTGCTATCAAGTGCTGCAATGTGTAGAGACTGACATGAGCCTCCGTGACAACCTAACAGGCCATAACCAATCCAAGCAACTGCAGAAGCTGCTTCGGTAGTGACACCAGCAGCAGCAGTGGGAGCAGATGCACAGTCTGTGAACGCACCACGACATTGGGCTGCCGCCAACCACCATCCATGTGCGCCCCAGATAGGCCGCCAGGAAACAGCGCTTTGAATGCTGCAGCAGGGATGCGCACACCATCCCTTACGAGCTCTTTGCTTGCCAGTGGAGATGCATTAGTCACAGCTACCTCTGTCACGCGACGTCCGCTGACATGGTCGACGTGTGTTGAAGCGGTGATGCCGGTGCCGCGGCTGCCTCGGCCGTAAGTAATCCCTGTGCCCGCAGCTCGCGCTCCCTTGGTCAGGCCTGCAGCCTGAACCTCCACAGTGCTTCCGGCAGGGGGCGTGCGTACCACAGCTACCAGCCGGGGTGCACTGGCACCGGCCCAGGTCTCAACACGCCACCCCAGCAGCACCTGCAGTGGTATCCGGACAAAAGTTTTGAATGGCTGAACCAAGGTGGCGTTTTAACCTGTGTACCTGTGTAGTGTGTACACATCATTGTGCACAGGCACAAACTGGTCAAATAATGCATTGCTCACCTTGCCGCCGATGAGGCCTTTCCAAGAGGTGCGGCCAGGGATGCGTGCCTTGGCATCGTTCTTCACATACAGGCGCAGGACGAGCTCGCCGGTGGGTGTTGCTGCTGCACCAGGCAGCTGGAGCTCTTGCAACACACCGTCAATCTCCAGCCTGCTAGTGCAAGGACATGCAGACACGCAAAGCGAGCCAATTGCCACTGACTGCGTCCTGGTGCCTTGGCCGCAGTACTGGACAGAAGCAGAGCTGCTGCCTGCTGTGCCTGCCGTGCACAATGGTACCTTCAAATCTGTGGCCAAAGCAGCAGCCAGCGCAGCTGGACAGTGTGCATACAGTGCACTGCAGCTCACTTGATCTCCACATCCACCTCCATCACGCCGGTTCCCAGCCCCAACGCTTTGCGCAGTGTGTAGCCTGTGATCTGCATGCAAGCGTAGCTATTTAATCAGCACAATGCACAAGGAAGCAGGCCCGCAACACCCGAGGCCAGCGGTCCCGCAACACCCGAGGCCAGCAGCCCAAGCAATAGCACTTCACCACACCTGCCAGTCAGAGACCTGTTCAGGAAAGATGCGGTACTTCTTGCTCTGCATGCACAGCACAGCATGTAGCTTACAGCATTGCCAGCGTGTTTCATGAGCCATCCAAGATGTGACAACAAAACAACATGCACAGTGTGCCCAAGGCATGATGGTGTCCACCTCTCCAATGTCAAAAGGTCTTCCAACCCCCCGCACACATAGGGGGTAATGCACCTTATGCAGCACTGTCCGCAGCGTAGGCTCCGAGGATTGAAGATTGATGACGTCCGGGATTTTCGCCCAAGAGCTGGCATCCCACCAGTAATCAAAAGGGTCTTGGCCCGACCTCTTCTGCAAATACTCAGCTTTGTGTGCAGCGATGGCAGTGCTGGCACGACGTGCACCAGGGGCAGCGCGCACGGCTACTATTCTTTTTTTGAATGTTTGGATTACTTCAGGCACCGGCGCATATTGATTTCGACCCACGCGGACGGCGACACAGTAGGTCGCCGTCTTGGAGTGAAGGGCGCAAGTGGCTTTCAACATTTCCTTGAAGGTGATAACGACATGTGTTGCTTGATGACTATTAGCTGCCTTTCATCAGTACAAAAGCGCAAGTGGCAGTACGCCTTGGACATGTCCGTGCACAACACCAAACACGACGTACATTGCAGCCGGTTCCCACGAGTTATCAATTCTCAAACCCAGATAGTGCTGAGCTGGAAACAAGCAATGGACCGAACCACTAAGCTAACTGAATACGGCCAGGAAGGCCACGCTCCTGGACTGCTCCAGCCATGAAACTCGCTGCCGGAGCATAGAGTGACCTCCACGGTAGCTCAATGAATCTGTCGTGCATGTATTCCCAGCAGGTGATGGAGGCCATCACAGCTAGTAGACCAGTGCAGCCTTTTCAGTGCACCTGACTTGCATGACCCTCTTGGGCTTAGGTCCCTCGGAGCCCACCCTGCTGGTCATGCCGTATGCAGCCTGCTCCAGCTCATCATCCAGGAACACCTCGCCCACATGCACTGCCTGCTGCCCCATGAAGGGCTTGAATAGGCTGGCAGCACCCTTGAAGATGGCAGCAGACCAGCCGGCAGACTGCGTGCCAGAGGGTTTGGTACTTGTGGCCGGGGCAGCAGTGGACCCGCACGTCATGGGAGCCCCCGTGATGTGGGTCAGGGCAGCATTGCTGTCCTGGCGCTCAATCTGTGATGCAATGCGCTCACGCGCGGCTTCAAATTCCTTGGCGCGCAGCGCGTAGTACTTGCCCACAGCAGCTGCATAGCAGTGCCTGCCCTTAAACTGGCACCACGCCTTGAGCTGGCCAGTACTGGTGAGCTGGCGCAAGTGAAGCGCATCCTCATGTGGGCTACAAGTGATGGCTGCAGCACCCTGCGACACCTGCAGCGCATGCACCAGACATTGCAACATATCTGTGGACGTTGCGTGCGATCACTCGATGACTTACTGCTGAGGCTGTGGGGGAACGGGCGGGTGACCCTAGGCAGGTGCTTTGTCAGTGGGTGGAGCTGACAGGCTGCTGAGGGGTGCCGTCGCCCAGGATCGGTCTCTT
>QAXD01000039.1:742091-787953 GCA_004335575.1 Haematococcus sp. NG2 | reverse complement strand
GTGCATGGGGCCACCTGACTCAACGTGTTGCTGTGGGGTACCTGTTGTACCGCCACAAGGCTACACCGCATGCACCAACTCTTTGCTGTTGCAGATTGTTAGCAGTACACAAGCCATAATGACGGCTCAATTATGTCAGGAGATGCCGCATCTGAAAGCCCCTGCAGGACTCCGTGCCCTCAACCCACAGAGCACACCTTGAGCGCAAATGCAACGTCCAGCTTGGCCTGCTGCAAGTCACTCGCGTGAGTGTAGTAGCTGAGGAAGGAGATGCCGTAGAGCTCAGCCCAGCCCTCTGCCTTGGCCAGGCGCCGCAGCTCCTCCAGGTTGCCCACCTGGTCCAGGGCATGCTGTGCCTGGGCTGCTGCCGCCTGCTCTTGTGCGTGCAGCTGCGCAGGTGCTGGGCCGGGGCCTGCTGGTGCATGTGCGTGTGCCTCTGGCAGCGCCATGCCCTTGGTGGAACAGGCAGCACCATATGCGCGCGCCATCAGCCACTCCACCACCTGGTCCCGCATAGCCTGCCAGGACTCAGGCTGCACGTATAGGGGCGCAACGAATCCAAGGTGTGCTTCTGGGGGAACTAAGCTTATGCCCATCGTATGCAGCTCCTGGCTGAAACAAATGCACAGCAACACAATGATGCAGCACAGGGTTGCGTGGTGGTTAAGAGACATGTGCCATGAACAGCGGCACACCATGGCAAGATGGAAAGCAGCCCCCACATGTGCCACACAAGCACACACCTCGAGCACGGAGTAGCCCCTGATGAGCTTGTGCAGGCCGGGTGCATGAGCAGCAGGGTACAGGCGCGGGGCCAACAGCGCGCACCAGCCCTGGAACTGGCCCAAGGTCTTCAAGCTCGGCACGTCCTGGGCATCCGATGCGGGGGTGGGCACAGACGGCGAGCCAGGCAGTACGACACCCCCTTCATGCATCAGCGCGCGCGTGAGCTGCACCTTGGCCACAGTGAGGTCGCCTGCCCTGTAGTACTTGGTGCCTTTCAGGCTGAAGCTGCAGCTGCGCATGGTGGGTGACTGGCACAGCTGCTTCAGGCCCGTGATGGTTGTCTGCTTGTCCACCAAGGGCAGTACATACTTGACCTTTTTGAGCGGATCTACTGGTGTGGCTGGGCTCTGAGGTCTGGTTGTGACTGTGGCTGTGGCAGAAGCTGGTGAGGCTCTGCTACTGTGGTTTGCCCTGCACAGCGCTGCCATGTGGCTGATGTGAGACGTGTTGGTTTTTGGAGCTTGCCATACACGTGGGGCAGACTGGTGCAGCATCCTTGCTGGGCCTGTTTGCCGAGCCAGGTCAACTGCATCAACAACAGCATAGAGAAATGTTCGGTGCTAACAGGCATGCAGCCAGCATACAATCAGGGAAGTTCGATTACAAACTAAACATGCATTGCAACACGAAAGTGGCAAGGAGTCATGCATGTGGTGAGGCTACAACGCACTTTGGTTTCAGCAGCACAAACAAGCCAGCACAGCCAAGGATGCTTTGTTCCTGCGACCATATACAGGTGATCATGTGGCACAGCTTCAGCGGGCGGGCTGTACGTGAAAATCCATGCCACTGTGGGAACTGAGCAACAACACACAGCGCACAATACATGCCACATGCAATAGGCAACCTTGCAGGGCACTGGCCAGATGCGGAACAGTGGCAAGCCTGATCGCGTGCCTGTCAAGCAAAGTGCCCAGCCTTTCGATGTTCGCAGCTTTAATCCCGAGCAAAGCAAGCACAATGTATACACACAAACCGGTCCGCTTCACGCTACACGCCATCTGTGCGTGTGCAGACAGGGGCAGAGCCGAAAGGACCAGGGCTCAGGGTTCAAGGCTCCAGCAGAAAGGGCGGCAACTACAGGCACGCAAAGGGACAAGCTGGCTGTTCTGCAGAGGCTGGTACCCAGGATGCCATGTCGTGGCATTGGGCAAATGCGAAACACTCTTGAAATGAGCCATGACATTACAAACAATAGTTTGAGCATTCTCTGAATCTAGGGACTGATGCTGGACCCGCTCCCCGAGGACCGGCCCATGAGCGGGGGCTTGGCCGGGGATGACGCCAGCAGCATTAACCCCAAAACAAGCAAACCACTACGGAAGGTGAATAGAGCGCGGGAGCGCTGTTTGGTGTCCCTGCGTGACTTCAGCAGCTGATCGTGCGGGCATTAGAAAACTAATATAGCATGCTTGAATTACAATGATGCGGTTCCAGCTTTGCATCCAGTGCTGTGTGTGCCAATCCATCGAAGGACATATTGTGCTGCATAGGGCACTGAAATAAACATATACAGCATAATTCTGAACTTTCATGGGCGCTGCCTTTCGACTGCTTGGTTTTGGTACAGGCCCAAGTGCTCGGCATTGAGACGAGAAATGTGCAGAAGCATTGGCTCAAACCGGTGGCGCTGCAGACACGAACATCGGACGGGAGGCAGATGCACATGACTGCAGAACTGCTGGGCAGCACGGAACAGCTGCACCCAACCTATGGACCAGGCCAGTCCAATCCACAGGACCTGTCGGCACTGCGTACTACACGCAAGATCCAGCAGCTGGGCAAGGCAGCCATCTACTCCAACTCTCCCTATGTAGAGCATGCGTTTGAGACGTTGGTATACAGTGGTGGTGCCATCCCAATGGGGTCGTCTGGGGGCAGTGCGAGCCCCAGCGGGAGCGGGGAGCAGCCGCGCCGCACCAGCGGCCGCCTGCCACGCCCAGGTGCTAAGGCAGCAGCCATTCGTCGCGCAAAGCGGCTTGTGTCCCAGGGTGCACAATTCCTGCCAGAGGTGCGTGCATGCCAACAGTTCGTTGACGCATGGCGGTGCATGGCGGTGCAGGCCATGTTTGGCATGCATCGGCTCAATCATGAACATGGCAACTATCTCTGGAGAATCTGACTTGCCACCGGCTCCCACACAGGTGCCCTTCCCAGACGCTGTGCGTGTGTGCAACCTGTATCATGACAAGACCGCCATCCCCTCCCTTCTGGCAGCCTACATCTTCAACCAGCATCAGCTGCCAGGTCACAAGCTGGAGGGGTGAGTGTTCAAGGGCCAGGGCACAGTGATGGAGCCATGGACTTGCAAGGGTGGTGAAGTGGCTGCAGGCGCGCAATGCCTGCCGCATGGTGCACAACATGCTGTCGTGCTTCTGTCTGCTCACCCATCTCTTCACCATGTGGTGTAGGTATGTGGAGGTGCTGGCTAGCCAGCCGCCCAGCGTGCAGCTGCAGGCTGTGGCGCAACTCATCCAGCATGGATATTATTTTGCTGCCGTAAAGGTATGTCTTGGCCACGCGCCACCTTGCATCAGGGCATGCGTTGGACAGGGGCGGGCAGTGTGGTGCAACCCCACTCCATTGCTGTAGGGATGAGTCAGCAGCTCCCACAGCAAATGCGAAGCCACACAGCTTGAAAGCGTGCCTGCGTGGCAATGTGCAGGTTGTGTACGGCGACCAGGAGCTGCTGCGTGCCACACTGGCTGAATTGGCACTGGTAGTGCAGCAGGGCATGGATGAGCAGTCGTGGGAGGTGGCGGTGAAGGCGTGGGGCTGGAAGGTGCGCGCGGCAAGGGGTGTGACTGCAGGGCTGGCTGGGCAGCAAGTACACCCAGCAGTGGAGGCAGGCTGTATTTGGCGCTGCACCACACTAGCCGCACATCATGCGCATCTCAGTCCAGGGATCATACTTTTGGGAGGCATGTACTTCATGGGATTTTGAGGTCTGCAGAGCAACATCAACAACCGCTGTGGCATCACGGCAACACAGGAGCCTGACAAGGAGCTATTCCTGCGACAATTTGCGGAGCTCAAGATCATTGCGTACTACAGGGAGGTGCGCGCGCAGCTGCGTGCGCTGCGGGGACGTGGTGCCGGCACACTGGTGCGCGTGGAGCGCGAGATGATGCTCAAGGTGCGGGGTAGTGATGGTTGGTGGGGTGGTCATGTGCGCGGGGGGGCTGCGGCAACTGACAGGGCGATGGAATGAGTCAAGCAGCGCTGTGCAAGCACAGCAGGGGTTCAGGTACAAGCAGGGTTCATGCTTCAGCGTCGCAGTCATTCTTTGGTCAGCTGCCTGAGCGGCGTTGCCTGGGCCAGTCTTGGCTTGGAGGCAGCGATCACTGGGCTCAACCAACTCTACGGCCAGCACACACAGTTCCTGCGCATGGGCCTGGATGCAGGTCATCACTGACTTCCAGGCACAGGTGGAGGAGGAGCTTGCGAACCGAAGGCCAACAGATGCGGAGTCGGACCCTGCAGCACAGGCGCGTGCACGCATGCGAGCTGAGGCCGAGGCTCGAGCTGAGGCAGAGCGTTTGCGCAAGTCCGAGGCACGTGCCAAGATTGCTGAGGAGCGCGCGCGCAAGGAGCAGCTGGGTGGGTGCTGTCATGCAGAGTTCACCTGGGCTGGTGCTGGCTTGATGATGCTCATCAGGCTGAAACAAATGCAGGTCATGGGCTGGTTTGATGTTGACGTCATGTGACATGCATCGCTGGTGCGCACCACCACATTGCCGCAAGCAGCAAGCACCACATGCTGGCCCTGCCCAACGTGTTTGCACCCTGCAGCGGCGGAAGCACGCGAGCGCGCACGCGCAGACCTGGAGGCCAAGCGCATTGCGCGGGAAGCAGCACTGGTTGCTCAGCGCGAGAAGGAAGCGGCTGCGGCTGCAGCGCGTGAGGCAGCCAAGGAGCAGGCTGCTGCAGAGGCACGGGCGCGCACGCAGCGCGCACCCGACGTTGCGCCCGCGCCCCTCAAGGCCATCCCCGAGGGGGGGCCAGAGCGGACAGTGCCACGCAGTGGGGCCGCATCCAAGGAGCCCTCAGCAGTCATGTCTGAGGGCGCGCATCCCCCCACGGCAGGCAGGGCGCCATCTAAAGAGGCGTCTGCTGCTTCAGCAGGGTCTGTGCGCCAGAAGGGCCTCAGCTCAGAGCCGAGCAAAGCCAGTGTGCGGTCTGCGCAACAGCGGAGCAGCTCTCGCGCACCCAGCAACGAACCCTCAGCTGCTGCTGCACCAGGCAAGGAGGCGTCGGTTGGATCACTTGCTCACGAGCCATCCCAGCCCCAGGGCAGCATGGCAGCAGCGGCAGGTGTGGCAGCAGAAGGCTCCCAGGGCTACCTGCCGGAGGACCCCTCCCGCTTGTCTGCTGCTCAAGATAGTGTGGAGCCAGGCGCACCACCTGGTGTCGGTGAGGTGCATGAGCCAGCTGGGCCGCCTGAGCCTGATGTGCCTGCAGAATCTGCAGACGCTGAAGCATCATTGGTGGCAGCAGCAGCAGCAAGCAGTCCAGCAGGCAGCAGGGCGGCGTCAGACCGTGGCATACAGGAGGGGACTGGGTCACGGCGAGGTTCTGCAGCAGGGGTACCGCCCCTCAGCCCAGGCACCCACTCTCCAGCTGCTTCACCCTCTCCCAAGGCAGCTGCATCCCCTATGCCGCCTGCCTCACCTAAGGCCGCCTCGCCTGTGCCATCACCGAAGGCGGTGTCCCCCTTGCCATCACCCAAGGCTGCCCCGTCCCCTGTGCCAGGATCTGCATCCCCCAAAGGCTCACCTGCAGGGTCGGCAAGAGGGTCGGTGGCTGGGTCGCGGCGTGCCAGCCGCAGCGATGCGCCCGTGCCCGTCCCCGGGGCCTCCCCGCGCGGCTCACGGCTCGGGACACCTGTCGCGACGCCACCTGGTGCCCACGTGTATGCATCACTGCCTGCAACTCCACGTGACTCGCAGCACCTGTCAGCCTCACGCCCCCCTTCAGTGTCACGCCCACCCACACGGGAGGAGGAGGCGGCGGCTGTGCAGGACGGTCTGGCAGAGCTGAAGCGTGCCGGCAGCACTGCACGCGCGCAGGCGGCTGAGGCGGCAGACGCTGCACGGCGCGCGTCGGGCTCCGTCTCCGGCTCCCGCCTGGGGACGCCGGCCAGCCACAGCAAGGGCATGGAGGAGGCCGCGGAGCAGGTGGCGGTGACTGCGATGTTTGGCGCAGATGAGGGCAGTGCAGCTGATTTTGACGCGCAGCGCGCAGCCCTGGCCCAAGAGATGGAGGAGGAGGCCAAGCGGGTGGGCGCAGGCATGCTGTGTAGCATTGTGATTTGATGCATTCTACCGTGCACACTTGTGAACCTACAGCTGCTGTTCTGCACAATTAGGTCGTATGAAGACGCTGTGTTTTCGCAGACAGTGCTGTGGCTCCATCATATACCTGCTTAACTAAAAGCACAGCCACTCTGCTGCTCACCAGTATCCTCATATACGGTACCGGACGCTGTCCGGTCCCCATGTGCTGCTATTATTAGGCACTGGAGCAGGCCATGGCCGCCAAGGCTGACGTGGTGGCGAGCCTGGAGCGGGAGCGCGAGGCACTGGTGAGCGCACAGAGCGCGCGGCGGTCGTCCACGCCTCCCAAGCCAGCCACACCTGCAGACAAGGCGGCCGAGGCGCGGGAGGCAGCACGGGTGAGTGCCGATATCAGGCATGAACAAGAGCACTGGATGTACTGCATGTACAGCAGGGTTGGCCCCTGTGTTACCTGAGCACTGCTGACTTACATGTTGAACATCGGGCTGGCCATCAGATCGCTGCTGTGGAGGCCAAGCTGACAGCTGAGAAGGAGGCCCTTGCAGCACTTGAGGAGGAACGGAAGAGGTGTGCTCGGCACAAGTAGCCCAGCTACAATACATGCACTGTGTGTGAGAAGCGCGTGGATGCGTGTATTCTGCCTGTGTATGCACTTTGTGTACAGGTGTAGGTTGTGGCAATACACATCATCCATCGTCCTCTTGCCTCTGCATCCAACTCTACACATACAGGCATGAAGAGGAGCGCAAGGGACTTAATGACCGGCTGGCCAGCACCATGAAGATGTTCCAGGAGCAGCTGGCGCACACAATTCGTATGGCGGCCATGCTGCAGGCGCAGCGCATCATGACGGGAGCGCCCATGGCAAATGTGCCGGAGATGCCCACCATGCCGCTGCCACAAGAGGTGGATGAGCCGCCCACGTCTGGCGAGGTGGACGAGTATGCACGGTGAGGATCTGCCTGCTCCGCTGCTAGCAAGCTCGCTGAGCCATCAGATGGGATAGCCACACCACCAGTCTATGTGCGCGGGTTCTACAGACCTTTGGGACACAAGCCACGGCACATCATGTGCCTCACAGCTTGGGTGGCGCATGCACTGCACCAGTGACAGTGTGCTGTGCAGGTAAGCAGGACATGCCACCTGTGATTGCTTGCACATGCGCCCGCAGGTACCTGGGCATTGATGTGGAGGCCGACCCAGAGCTGGTCTACATTGCTGAGTGGGCACTGACGGCGCCTGTGCCTGAGGGCTGGACCGTTCACCTGGACACAGAGGGCCACGAGTTCTTCCACAACGCGGCCACCAATGTGTCCACGTATGAGCACCCCATGGATGAGCACTACCGCCAGGTGTGCCGCTGCCGCATTGGTGTTGCTTGTTGCTGCTGTTATCCAGGTCTGCATTGCTGGAGGATCTCCTGTGCGTTGTGTGGGTTTGCTGACGATGTGTTGACACTTGACAGCAACTGCACTGGTGGCACTCTCCGCCTAGCCTGCGGTGGCCTGCTGCGAGTTCTACTTCATGATGTCTCATCTCTTGCTATTACCTGTTCATGCCTGCAGTATTATCTCAAGAAAAAGGAGGAGAAGGCAGCTGCTCAGCGCATGCAGCGCACAGCACAGAAAGCAGGGCCTCAGTATGTGATGCCTGAGTTTGCACCCCGTGGTACCATCAGGGTATGACTCGTTGTACTCGCACTCCAATGCACAGTCAGGTATTGATGGCTTATGGTGCAAAGGCATGGGATGGAAGCAAACAAGATTAGACGGGGGTCACATGATGCTCATCGCACAGAGGCGCATCACTGTGTAAATTTGTTTGGGCGTCCTTAACTTCCACCCTGCAGCAGGTGTTGGGCAGATTGTTTCAGTATTGAACCGAGATCCGATATGATATTATAGCAACGGCCAGTACAAACCCTAGGGTTTGCCCCTGACATAAAGGGCGTACTGCTACCTCGCTGTACCAAAACTTGCAGCCCTTGCACGTGCATACGTCGTTCTTTCTAGTGTTATGTGCCGCAGACGACATATAATCCACATATTCTAGACTGATTTTATGATGAGGCACGCCTTCGGGTTGCCAGAGATCAGCAGCGAACGTCGACACAGCATGCAGGTAAATGTCGCGCCGTTCATACTGCCAGTTACAGCCTCAGATCGCGCCCTCACAGGCATTCATGCACGGCAGGTTACGTCGAGCGTCTCGAGGCTGCTTACAGCGACAAATTGGCATCACGTTCAGAGGTGAGCACTTGGGGCGTGAACGTGTCATGGATGTGGCCCCATGTCTTGCAGCTTCGGGTTGGTATGCAACCCTACCTGATTTGTGTGCAAGGCTCCTTGCAACTACACATGCCAGTGACTGGAAACACTTGCATGTGTTGTCGCGCATTGGGCATTGCGGCATGTTGAAGTCCGATGCAAAGACAGCTGGCGTGCCCAATGCACGACAGTACCCCGCATTGGTCACCGTTTCCTATATGGGTGATGCATATGCCCTGCCTCAATTCTCGTGCAGCCGCCTACACCCAAATACCTCGGTTTTCCAGCCATTTGCTTTTCTGGCCTCAACCAGCTCGTGGAGCGACGTGAGGCTGAGCAGGTCATGGGCTACTGCTGCTGCCAGCGCTCGCAGCATTGATGGCAGTCACAGTGGCGGCAGGCGAGGTGGCAAGCTGTGCAGGAACACAGGTGGCAAGGGTGGGGCTGAGGTAGAGGCGTGTGGGCCCCCGAGGTGTGCGGCCCTGCAGAAGCCAGATGGTTCCGTGCGCATGGCTGACAAATCCAAGCTGCTCAGCCACTACTACAAAGAGGTTGCGCCAAGTGAAAGTCAGCCGTGGCGGCAGGATGTAGACCTGCGCACACACGAGGTACAGCTGTCACAGGTGGGCCACGACACTGTGGTGGCCGTGGATATGATGCAGGCGCTGTACTCGCTGCGCAGGGACGACTGCGTGTCGCCCCTGCGCCACACAGACCTCATTGCCAGCAGCGTGCTGGGGCTAGCACCAGGGGCACGGTTGCTGGTGCTGTCCATGGACAACCCAGAGCACACAGCACCCCCACGTGCACTGGTCGCGGCACGCCGCACACCTGAGGTGCGCATCAGCTTTGCCCTGAACTCTGGTGGGTGGGCTTGGGGGTCAGTCTTGTGACATGAAGCTCTCAGCAGCTGCTGCGTCCTGCTGTCTGCCCAAACCCTGTGCTTGGAAGGGACACATTTGTTTCACACCTCACCGCTTGTTGCGTGGCAAAGCATGATGTGCGCTGTGTCGTTGCTCATTCGCTTTGCAGAGTGTGAAGGATGGGGATGAGGACGCTGTGATGAGCCTGACACGTGCGGCCCAAGAGTATTTGGACAAGTTGCAATGCTCACCAGCAGCCTCGAGCAGCCCAGCTGGCGCCCCCCCTGCAAGCACCGGCATTTCTGGGTCTGGGATGCAGCCGTTCCCGCGCCTCATGTGCCGCGGCTCTGCTTTGTCAACAGCCCTTCGCACATCACCGGCAGTTAAGCGTGCCCTGGCACTGCTGCTGGAGTCTCGACTCATCGACCGAGCTGCAGCTGCAAGCACGGGACAGGCTGTGCTCATTGATTACACCGTGCCCCGCCTGTTCAACTGCCGCTCAGATCCAATTGACAGTGCTGCTGCAGCCGTGCTACAGGGTGTACATGACAAGGGAGAAGGGGATCACAAGGTGAGCCTGGGCCTGGGCCTCAGGGCGAGGCAGGTGCATAATTGCACCACGCTGCACCAGCCACCGGTCCATGCATTCTAGTAGGAGCCTCATGTGGTTCATACTGCCTGCTGCAACAGTGGCCATGTGGTGCCTGCCTCTGCTGCGTCCTGCAGGTGTTCCTGCACATTGCGCGTGCAGCACGTGTGCTCGGCCTCCGCTCTGCAGTGGTTGTGAGCAACGACTCCGACATCCACGTGCACGCGCGTGCCTTGCTGGACGCGGAGCGGTTGCCGCTGGACCGCATGCGCGTGGTTGCAGACATCGCAGGCAAACGCTCCGAGTTTGACATCAGGTAGGCGGGTCCCATCTACCAGGTAGGAGGTTAGGCTCACATCACTGCGTGCATGGTTGCGTCACCAGGCCATCAGGTACCGTGATGCCACCAAGTGACGCGTGCACACTGCAAACATGTTTGACACACCGGTTGTGCCCTGCTGCACCTGCAGCGCGCTGCAGCGCCATGAACCAGGCATGGGCCACCTGCTGAACGCTGCATACCATCTGCACGGTACAGACATGGTGCCTCACTTCCAGAAGGTAGGCTGCACTGCTGCTGGAACATGCTCAAACAGCGTGACCTTGAAAGAATTGCTATGAGGCTGCAATGCAAATATGCAATCCTCACACTGTGCGGTGTCATGGCTGGTCTGCACCACATCCCTGACCCCAGCATGTGCTGCCCGGATTGTGTGTGCAGATGGGCCCGGCCGCTGTCTGGAAGGCCATGGAGTTCCACCAACACACTTTGATGCAGACTCTACTTCCTCTCCATGGTTCGCGGACAAATGCAGGAGACCTGGCTAGCAGCCCTGTTGCAGCAGTGGATGCTGGGTCACCCGGGGGCGCGGCTACAGGCACGGCCTCCCCTCTTTCAACGCGGCCTGTACGGCAATCCATGCGTGCCAGAGCACGGCTGCGCCCCCTTGGGCTGCTGAGCACAACATCAAGTGCTGCATCAGGAACAGCAGTGGCTGCTATGGCAGATGGCAAGGCTACAGCCAGCACCCCACCTGCCCCCAAGCATCCCTTGGATGAGCCTGAGCGGCTGGCAGCGCAAGTGGCAGTTTACTTGTCCCTGGTGCCCCATGCATACACACGTGGAGGTAATGCCGACAGTGGGCTGCAGCCGAAAGACTTTGCTGCCGCAGCTGCAGCTGTGGTGGACAGGCTGCGTGCTGCTGCTGTTGCTGCGATCAGCGAGCCGAGCCCCAGCAGCAGTGACAGCCGCAAGGATGCTGGCAGCGCCGCCACAGCAGCCAGCGGAAAGCTGCGTCCTGAGCATTCGGTGGCAGCCATCTCAGCACTGATGCCCAGTGTAGCACTGGAGAACGTACGTACAGCTCTCGGTTTCCCGCGTGGGCACGAGCAGTGCATGCCGGGGGACGCAGACCTGGTACTGCAGGCCCTGCGGGTTGCCTACAACCTTGTGCTGAACGAGGAGAGCGTGTTGGAGGGCCCATCACGCATTAAGGGCCTGCATGCACTGGCATGCGGCTACAGCGCAGATGGCAGTGGCATCCAGGTGGCTGCAGATCTGCCGCAGAATGCGTGAATTATCTCTTCGCAAAGCAGTGTTCAGTACAGCAGTGTTCAAAACCTGCACAAACTTACTACTGTGAGGGATTGGGACGAGGCACCACATCATTCCAACAGGCGCTTGAAGCACAACCTGGTGTGTGTATAGCAGCTCGCAGCGTGCATGCACGTGCGATGCGGAAAAAGCCTCTACATGCAAAACGGCACAACCGACGCAACCGACCTCAGTTCACGTTGCTTTACGTATTTGTCCTCTCCATTGCTGTGAGTTGTAGTTCCAAAAGTGTTAATGCGAATTGAGCCGAGCATGGCGTGTACATGAAAGGCTGAAAGCTGTGGATTGCAGAGTTTCAACAACAATGTGAAGAAAATAATGCTTATTGGCATTATGAACACTGCAGTTATAGTGTACAACTGGCCTCGTTAATCCCATGGCACATTTTCAGGCACAGCTGCGTTAAGCCGTAGCTCGATGAGCACAGAAAATGATCGAACTGCAGGCATGCAGCCTAAGGAAGCTGCCCCTGCAAGAGCCACCAATCACCAAGCACAGTCAGAGACCACGGCCACTGCTGGCTGGAGCCCTACCATTATTTGGATAATGTACGTCGCTTGTGATGCCTGCACAAGTTTGCATCTTGCATTTGTGGCACGCCTGCGTCTGCTGACCACTCGCTTTTTTCCCGCTTTGCAGCGGCTGCAGTGCCTTTTATTGGACGTGCCAGAGGGCGCTGCTGCACTGGGTGCCATCGCAGCCGGATGCAAGGGAACGGCTACTGCAGCAGGTCATACAGTGCCTTTAATTCACGTAAAACATCATGCGCAGCATCATGCATGGCGCACAGTTCCTAGCATGCCCGCATACCCCACCAGGAAGCATTGGCCACAGCGAGTAGATGGCACAAGCGATCAATGTGTGCATGCACATTACGTGGCCGCAGGTTCCCCTGCAGTGGTACGACCGCTCTTCGATGGCTTTTGCAGTGGCTTTCGCCCTCAACGCACTGGCGGCTGTGTTTGAGGACACGCAAGAGAAGCGGCAGCTGGCCACCCTGTCAGCATTCATCAAGGCACTGTCATTCCACTGCGACAGATCCATCATTGCCGGCACTGCTGTGGTGGTGACAGACCATACCGGCGCCTTGTTCATTCCCACACGTTATGTCCAGTGGTCAGTCACCACACCCACTATGCTGTGGACCCTGGCCCACATCTCATCCTTGTCCCGTGCTGAGATTGCGGCCACTGTGGCAGCCGACTGGGCCATGGTCACCACGGGGCTTGGTGCAGTCTTGACACAAAACACCTTCACCGAGTGTGAGTCGCAGTGGCCTGCCAAGTGCTTGATGAGTTGAACAGTGCGGATAGAATCCTTGAAACCCCCCGCAGCTACAGTGTACACTTTGGCGCTTTCAGGACAGCTGCCCTGTTGACCACTCTACTCTCACCACCCCACACACACATGCAGGGTTTCTGTTCTGGTTGTCCACCGCATGCATGCTATTCGTGCTGGCCATGATGTTCCGCATGATCCAGTCGGCAGCAGCAGAGTGCCCTCATCCACATGCACAGCGGCAGCTGTGGGCCACATTTGGGTTCTCCCTGTTCGTGTGGAACCTGTTTCCTGTGGCCTGGGTCCTGGGGCGCACACCTGGCTGGCAGCGCTGGGGCGAGCCGCTAACGTTGGTGGCCAACTTCTGTGCCAAAGTGGTGTTCTCCTCCTGCCTGGTGTTCAACAACTTTGTGACGCTGTCTGAGCGGCGGCTGCGGGCGCAGCAGGAGCGGGAGCAGCAGGGCCGGCTGCAGGTGGGGGGCTGATTCAGTTGATCCTGTAGCTGTGATGCAAGCTGAAGCACATTTGGCCTTCCCTTGCAGGGCTGGCTTCTGGCTTTGTGCTGGCTGCAGCTGTGTCCAGTGGTCTGAAGCCTTTCTTGCCTGCTCGCTGCCGCAGATGGTGGCAGACCTGCGCCAGTCGCTGACACGCAAGGATGACTTTTTATCCCTGGTGGGGCATGAGCTGCGCACGCCCCTGAATGGCGTGATCCAGCTGTCCACCGCGCTGCTGCGTGGTGCGGGTGGGCAGCTGAACGAGCGGGGGGAGAAGTGGGTGGAGACTATGTATGCCAGCTCTTTGCACCTTCTGGACATCATCAATGACATCATACTAGTTGGCGCTCTCAAGGTGGGTTGCATCAGTGCTGTTCTTGGTCTGCTGGGTATGGATACCAACCAGGCACAGCATGAGCATACAGAAGTATTTGGCTGAGGATCCCAGCCTGTGGCATGGTGTTTGATGCTACGCCTTCATTGGAAACTGCAAAAGTGCAACCGACACACAATAACACACCTAATAATAACACCGACACCTGCTACAATGCATTAACTGTTCAGCTGTGCGGTGCTGTTGTTGCAGGCTGGCAAGGTGCCCATCAAACATGAGATTGTGGATGTGCGCAAGGTCAGGAAATGGGTGGGGCATTGATCACGCGAACTTATCCATGCCTGTTGCCACTGCTGGGGGTGCCTGCTGAGCAGGCCCTGGGGCAACTCAGGGGCACTCTCTTATTACACACGCCTGGCAAAGGGCGTAGGATTACATTTTTAGTTACATGCCTGTTGCCACCTGGCACACTCGCACTCCCACGCATCCTGGGGCTGGGACGCCTCACACTTACGCACCAACCTGTGCTTTGCACTGCACAACCAGCAGGTAGTCGACCATGTGGTGGCTACACTGGGACCCACTGTGCCACGTGGCGTGTCGCTGGAGACGGCATTTGCTGTCAAGCTGCCGCCACTTGTAGCAGATGGCGCACGGCTGATACAGGTGGTGTCCAACCTGCTGGGCAACGCGCTCAAGTTCACTTCCAAGGTGATACCTGCCATCCATGCAGCGGCAGCAGCAGCAGAAGCGGCAGCAGACAGCAGTGTTTGTGATCTTTTAATGTACAACAGCTTGGGGGATACTGGTCTCAGGTTATGCAGAGGGTCGTAGGGTAGCTGCAAGGACTGGCGACAGGGCAAGACATGCCCATCAATTGGCCACCCAAAGCGTGGCTGCTTGAGGCCGGCAGAACTCCGGTCCATTCACATGCATTGTGGCTGTTGGCCCAAGACCAGACAAGCACCAGCACCACGTGCACTGCGAAGCAGCCAGGATGCTCATGCAATACACACCCAACTGCTTGATGTGCCATGGTGTTCAGGGCAAGGTCAGTGTGAAGGTGTACCCGGATGCAAGCGGCCACCACATGATGCTGGTAGTGGCGGACACAGGGTGCGGTATCCCTCCAGCAGCGCTGGACGCGATCTGGAACCCATTCGAGCAGGGCGACACAGGGGTGACACGCAAGTTTGGGGGCACTGGGCTGGGGCTGAGCATAGTGCGTCAGATCGTGGAGGCACACCATGGGGATATATGGGTGGACAGTGAGGAGGGCAAGGGCACGACATTTACGGTGCAGCTGCCGCTGCTGCAGCAGGAGACGCGCGCAAGCTTGGAGTACCGCTTCAGGTCCGGCAGCAGGGTCCTGTCCTGTGTTGTGACATGATGGAGTCTCTGCATGCTGTCCTCTGTGACCATATGTAGAGTACACCTCGCTGGTCATGCAGTCAGCACATTTATGCTCTGCTCACTTGCAGGGGCACATATGAGAAGCTGGGGTATTCCTTTGGCGAGCTCACCCATGCCCTCGGAGTTCGTGCAAGTGGTACGGGGCTGAGCAGTTCCAGCGGCGTTGCAGCAGGCGGGGCCGCAGCCTCAGGGGGCTTTGCTGCACCCAGCAGCCCCCACCTGCCCCGTGTGCGCCGTGTGAGCTCCACGCGGCGCGGGGCCAGTGTGGTCCTGCAGCAGGGCAGGCGCAGCCATGACCCCATGGCCCCTGCACACACACAGCAGAGGCTAGCTGGTGGCGGCAGTCGCAGTAGCCGGGATCAGGGCAGCAGCCCGCACCACAGCAGCATTGAGCTCCAGCGTGGGGCCGCAACAGAGGCAGGTCATCAGGAGCCACCCCCACGTGATGAGAGAGGTGTGGGTGCAGGTGCTAGCGCCCGACTGCCCAGTCCGGCTGGTGGTCCAGGTGGTGATGGCAGCAGCACGAACAAGGCACATGACGCCCCCAAGTTGGCAGCTGCTCCCATCACTGCCACCACAGCACCAGCACGTGGGTTCCAAGCAGCCTACCCGCCTCATTCCCCTGCTGCGCGGTCAGTGCTCACGGCGGAGGCGATGCAAGGGCTGGTGAAGGAAACGTATGTGTGGGAGGACTTTGGGGGGCCATCACCCTACTCCCCCGTAAACTCGATTGAACTGGCCTCAGATGGGTGGAGTGCGCTTCCAGGTGTGCGGGAGGTGCCTTGTGGTGTAGCAAGTGGCACATGTCCCATAGCGCATCATCTGGGTAGGTAGTGCTTGCTCGTTGTTCATCTTGCAGCCTGAAAGCTCAGCTGTACTGCGTAACGCTGTATGCTCCCACATCCATGCAAAGAGTGCGCACCACCTGAGACTTCAACATGAGCGTTCATGTGCACGCCCATCTCATGCAGCTGGTGCATGTGACGAGCTGCGGGGTGCACCGGTGTCATTGACTGCTGCAGGCACCGCTGCGGATGACAGCACAAGCCATGCAATAGCTCTGCGCTCTGACCTGTACACATCCCCACGTGTATCATGCTCTGGTGTGTGTACGGGACCGTCAATGGAAGCACCCACGGTTACAGCCATGTGCATGAGCAGCAGCCAATGCATATGCCAAAGATAAGATCATGCACCTTCTTCAGGCTTACACCAGGAAAGGTTTGGCATGAATGTATTGCAGTTCACACGTCTGGTGCTTCACACCTGCAGTGTGCATTCCCTGTTTCATGTCCTGCTCAGGCCTGGCCACCACCGTCATCCGCCAGGCGCACAGGGGCCAGACGTCAGATGAGCGCAGCTCTGGCCGGCCCACGCCCACGCTACGCCTCTCCACAGCCGGCAACAGCCCCCCTGCAGGCCGGCTGCGGTCGCAACGCAGCAAGCGTAACACAGCCGCCAGTGGCGTGGGGCTAGGCATGTGTGGTGGGTTCCACAGTAGCGGGAGTGGGTTGGATCAACAGGGCAGGGCTCTAGGGGTGCTTGCCATAGGTTTGGACAGCAAGGACCGCAGCCAGCCTACCTCTTTCAGCGGTACCATGTATGATCTGCACACTTCCACTGCAGCTATGCTCAGCATGATGGATTCTGGGATGCAGCTCACAGATGTGCAGCCCAGCTGCGCTGACAACCAGCTGCCTGCCCTCACCAGGCATGACAGGATCAATGACGTTACAACTGGGTCTGCTGCTACCCCCTCAATCGCTGACGATGTTGGCACCAAAGCTGACGCGATGGCAGCTCGGACAGAGCCAGCAGCCCAGGCTCAGGATGGGATGCCTGTCGTGTGGCGCGCACGAGCACCCAGCTCCTCAGACACAGCACTGGTACCCAACGGGGCCATGGTTGCGGCAGCCAGAGCACGGCCACACCCTACACAAGGACGCCGCAGTGGCAGCGGGCACGGGCAAGAGCCCGCATCATCGACGTCCCTGGCGGCAGCCCCAGATGAAGCAGCAGCCACATCCCAGCAGGACAGCAGCGTGATGCAGGTACCGCGTCCACCTGTGCAAGCCTGTTGGGCAGTGCTGTGTGCATTTGGCCAGGCTCAACGTGATGCAGGTCCTGCACTGCTGGGCCTTGCATACTCTGTCCTGTGCATCTCCCGTCCAGCATGTAGCATGCCAAGTATTCGACTTGTGCTTGCAGGTGCTGAGTGATGAGGACCAGGAGCCCGCAGGAGAAATTAGTGTAAGTGGGCAGGTACCTGTGGTGCCCTCTGCCCTGGCTTCTCCTGAGGGCATCATTCAGGTAGGTGTGGTAGGGATGCTTGACACAACTGATCGCTGTGACTTCTGGCCACTACTGCTCACCTTGTGGTGTCTGTATGCACTGCTGATGAGGCCATGTCGCGTTGCCGCATCATGACAGAGCGCGTGCCCTGATGCTTCCGGTGTGCCTGCCCTGGCACCCTGCAGGCTGGGACACCCCACATGTTACACAGCCAGGGCTTCTGGTTGGATGCCTATGCTCTTGGCAGTGTGGGTTTAGCCACTGCTGCCCCAGGTGCTGGTGCCCTTCGCCACTCGCTGTCACTGCGCTGCACAGGCAACGGCTCGGTGTGTCCTGCGGCTGCAGCATGACGTCCTGCATTACCAGCCCTGGGTGCATGCGAATTTGTTGTAGTTATGCCTTGCTTGCTCCAGTAGGTTTCATAGTGATGCACCAGTGCAGCTGCACTTGGAGCATGCCTCTCATGTGACTTGTGCGTTTGTGTCCGTCTCACAGCCCGCATCCTTCACACACTCCCCCGGTGGCAACCGCTGGGTCGGGGGCCAAGGCTCAGGCCACACCTCACTCTTTGGGGGAGTCGGCAGCTTCACTGCGCGGTCCATGTCCCCGCAGCTCCTCCCTGCACACCCCCACACGCCACTGGGCACTAGGGAGGGGCCTGTGGTCCTACCTGCATCGCCCCTGGGGATGGGCCTTGTGGCCAGCTCTGCCGGCGTCAGCGGCCACGTTGGGGAAGGGCCCTCCACAGAGTGCCTAGACCGCTTGCACACTGGCACGTCGTCAAACACAGGGGCCATGGGGCCCGGCACCTCATCCAACCTGGGGGGGCTCAGTCCATGCAGCATGCCCCTGCCCTCGCCTGCCAATGGCCACGCAAGAAGCTCCATCGAGGCGTGTGCAGCGGGTGGGTGATGCACAGCTGATGTGCCCATCACCCATCATGTGTGCAGCTTGTTTTAGGCTTGCAGGTTGTCATTCAGAGGACAACGGCTATGGCTTTGTCGTGTTGTGGTGATGTGTATTGATGCTGTCTATTGCTGCTGAAACTACTGCGCACGCACAGAGGAGGAAGGTGACTACAAGCCCGCCTACTCAAGCATACATGGTGTGATGCAGATCCTGTCCATCGACGATGAGCAGGTCAACCAGGTGAGCGGCAAGATGTCAGGGATGTGGGGCCACCGCTGCACGACACCTTGATGGCTTCAAGGCCAACCTGGGGCTGTGTGTAAAGTCTGTAAACATGCCTTGTGTCACATCACGCACACACTGGTCTCATCAGCACGCTTCACTGATTATTGGAACCGGGGTGTCGTTTCCCGGGTGAAACATTCATGTCAACGGGAAAAGAATAGCCCATCTCATCGCAAGTTCGCATCACTACAGCTGCGCAGTACACGAGTACAGTATACCAGCGCATACTGTAATTTTGTCTCAATGTCCCACGTACACCACGCACAGATCGTGCTGGAGGAGATCCTGTCATCTGCTGGCTACCTGCATGTGGCTGCCATGTCAGCCCATGATGCCCTGGCCCTGCTGGATGCGTGGGCCACTATGCCCGATCTCATCCTGGTGCGTTCAAGCAAGGGGTTCCACGGCGGTCTGGGCAGATCTGTGCCCAGGTCTCCTGAGCAAACACCCAAACCACGTGGATTGTGGCCGTCTCAGAACACGCTGTGCACACACTGCGAGCTGTGCATCACAAGAAGTGGAGTGGCTGAGTTCCCTGTTTCATGGTGTGCTTGCTGATCCTGTGAGCCGCAGGTGGACTGCATGATGCCGCGCATGAGTGGTCACGAGTTCTGCCAACAGCTGCGCCAGAATGTGCCATCCAGTGTGCTGCCAGTCATCATGGTGCGGCCAGACATGATCCTGTCGGCCGATGTCCCTGTTTGACCCTCATGGCGTGCTGGTTCCTCTCTGTCTTTGAACAGGTTTTGCAGCCCACATCTGTTCCTACTGTTTTCAGCCCTTGTACCATTGATTGTCAATTGTACCATTGATGTCGGGGATGTACCGTGCAGCCTGCATGCTGTGTGCTCTGTCACAGGTCTCTGCGAAGACTGATGAGGGCAACATTGTGATGGGTCTCAACTCCGGCTCCAATGATTTTGTGTGCAAGCCCTACAACAGGTCTGAGTTGCTTGCACGCATCTCAGCGCAGCTGCGCATGAAGAAGGTGCGGTGGTGATGGTGGTGGCCGTCAGCAATGCACTGCGTGTTGTGGGGCAAAGGCATGATCCGGCGTTGAGTGCGGCACCTGGTGACAGATCATGCTCATCAGTCATCACTCATCTATGCTGCTGCTGCTGTTACCGCGGCTGCACACCTCCTTGCTTGTGACGCGTCGTCATGTCTCCTGTGCACAGGACTGCGTGTGGATGCTGGAGCTCACGCGCTCACGGCAGGCGGGCGCAGGCTACAACTCTCTGGCATATGACCTGCTGTGCAACATGTGCGTGCACTTCCTTTCTCCCAGCAACACCCGCTTGCTGCTTCAATGAGCAGAATCAGCTGATGCTGGCATGGTTTTTGGTAACACATACTCTGTCATTGACACGGATGGCCGTGACACAGCCATGCTGTGGTGCATTCTGGCCTGCAGGCTGCCACGCAGTGTGATCAGCCGCATTGCAGAGGACCAGGAGTTCATTGCGGACGCGCACCCGCACTGCATCATCCTCTTTGCCGAGTGGGTGCATGTTGCAGTGCACATCACAGGTGTTCACCTGTGACAGTGCTTGTGTGTGTTTCATGCCCATTGATCGGGCTCCCAGATAGTATCCCTGGCTTGCTGAGACCTGTGGTGAAGGCACTGCCTCAACCCGTGTTGAATACAGGAGCACACCGCACCTGCCGCCAGTCACAACATACGCTCAGCCGCCCTTTTGCCATGCCTGTGCGATGCCCCTCCCACAGTGTGGTGGGCTACACGCCCATGTCTGCCGCCATGCCTGCGGCCGAGGTCTTCCTGCTGCTGTCCAACCTGTTTGTGGCATTTGACAAGCTGACCGACCGCTACGGCGTGTACAAGGTGCAGACCATTGGCGACGCGTACATGTGTGCGCTGGGGCATGATGAGGATGAGCAGAAGGCGGCTGTGGGACCCCCCATGGCGCGCGCGCTGCAGTTTGCTGTAGCCATGCTCAACGCAGTCAAGCACATCATGACCCCCAACGGCTCGCCCCTGCAAATCCGGATCGGTATACACATCGGTCCAGTGTATGCTGGCATCATCGGCTTCAAGACACCCCGGTGAGGCGCGGCCACGCTAGGCACCTAACGCATTTGGTGCTCTTGATAGTCTGCGTTGCTTTGCTTACTGCTGCGTGTATAGCCTGTGCATAAGTGCAGTGTGGAGTGTTCTGGTGTGCAGACCACGGCTTGTGAGCTTCAGCATTCCCCTGACATGCTGAGGGAGTGGCTGGACGTGCAGAGCAAGCAGACCAGCCCATACGCTGAGGTTGTGCTCTTATTGACACTCCGTGCAAATCCCATGCACGCATGCCACAGTTACTGCTTCTTTGGGGATACCGTCAACGTGGCCGCCCGCATGGAGTCCAGCTCCTTCCCCATGTGCATCCAGGTGAGGTACAGCCGCGTTGCACCACCACACCACCACGTGCACACAGCTGAGCCAGGTCCAGCTGTTTGGTGGTACCTACACTGCCGACATTGCCATCAGATGCTGTCCAGCACATCCCCAACTGACCTGTCCTGGTGCTGGGCCCGCGCAGGTCACGCAGCAGGTGGTGGACACGTACCGGGAAGAGGTCATGGCAGGCAAGGTGCCCTGGCTAGGTGCCCGGCTCATGCGCAGGTCGTCCGTGTCCATGGCGTACCCGGCCAGCCACCTGCCAAGTGTGCTGCCTGCCGTTGGTGGTCCCAGCAGCAGTCCCGTGGCCCCTGGAAGTGCTCTGGCCAATGGCTTGGCGCTGGGTTCTGCAGGTCCTCACCTGCTGTCCCAGCCGGGCTCACCAGGTGCCGCTGGAGGGGCAGGCGCCTCGTTGCTGGATGAGCTGGCCACCTCCTACTTTGAGCCCCTGGGAGAGCGCATGGTCAAGGGCAAGGGCGCGATGGTGTCATACCTGGTGAAGGAGGGCGCGTGGCGTGCCGGTGTGCAAGCACTCACCAACATGATGCTGAATTCACAGTCTCACGCAATGCTTGCATCCCTGGATGATGCCACCGAGCCCAGCAAGCCAGCAGCGCCCTCAACAGCTGCGTTTGCGGCCGGGTCTGCGCCGGGGAGCCATGGACACTTGGGCTCTGCCACGCACCCCAGCCGCCACTCCTCCCACCAGAACTTGCTGGGGCCGCAGCCCCACGCTGAGGCCTCAGCACAGGGGTCCACTCATGGGTCAGGCTCGCACGCACACAACCACATGCAACACCACAGCCCCCCGCATGCGTCTGCATCGTTCTCCATGGCACCACGTGCACTGCACCGCAACACAGCCCCAACAGCGGGAGATGCAGGCTGGTCCGGCCCTCCCTCCCGCCTGTCCGGCCAACTGCCTGTGCCTCCTGCCCCTGACCCTGCCAGCTTGGGAACCAGCTTGGCGGCCATGCGTGCTGAGCTGGTGCGGCTGTCACAGCAGCAGACTGCAGCGTCACAGCATATAGCTGAGCTGGGGCCCGCGGTACGCCAGCTGCTGTCCCTGGCCTCTACGTCTAGCAGCGCTACAAGCATGACATTGCCACCGCTCATCACAGTCCCGGCCCTAGGGCCTGGGGCAGGACGCAGTGACAATCACAATGGGGAGGGGGCAGGCGCGGCAGTGGCGGTGTCCAGCGTAGCAGGTGCCACCACTGCGCTCAGTGCTGTTCTGCGCGGCATGCGATCATGCGTGGAGGACTTCGATACCCGGTTGTCACAGCTTTCCAATGCCATCAGCCAGCAACAGGTTGTGGCTGACCTGCTGGAACATGCAGGGGCAGCTGTTGTCTCTTCTTTGACACCTGCTGCTGCGATTGGTGCAACACCCACCAAGCCCCTTAAACAGACTCTACCCAAAGCGTTGCGTGCTCACACTGGCGTTGTGGGCAGCAGCTCAGCAGCGGCTGCCAGCCCTCACCACGTGGCTGCTGCTGCAGCTGCCAGCGCAGCGCAGCTGCTTGGCTCCACAAGCACTGCCACTGGTCCTGCCACTGCAATTGCAGCCCCAGCACCTTTGCTGGCTGCACCAGGGCTTGCTGGGGTGCCAGGGATGTCACCGGCACCAGTGCAGGCCAGCTCACGCAGCACGGCTGGCACGGATACAGGACGCTTGTGGTCTCCAGGTTCCAAGGCATTTCAGTGGTATGTGCTGTCATGCGATGTGCTGCGGTGCTGCTGTTCCTTGCATGTTTTGCCCTCACGACAGGTGAGCAATGTGCCTGCTGAACTTGACGTACCAATTTGCCAGCAAACGTTTAATCACACGCAGGGCCAGTGATGGCGGCCCGTGCGTGTCCCTGCGCGATGTGCTGGAGGAGTGTGGCGTGGCCCAGGAGGTGGTGGAGCGGCTGGTGGTGTGTGATGAGCTGCACCCCGGCCATCTGCTAGGCAAGACCCCATCGGAGCTGGAGGGGCAGGTGCGTGTGTGGTGCTGATGGGTGCCGATGTCAGCGCTGGCAGGATGTGGCCTGAGGCAGGTGGGTCTGTGGGAGATAAATCAGTCATGATCATGACATCAGGCGCATGCAGCACATGGGATTGAGCCCACAGAGGCGGTGCCACTGCCTCACCTCACACTGCATCACGGTGCCGCTCTGTGCACTGCAGTTGGGCCTAATCGCACCGTTGGGGGTGCGGCTGGCAGTGCAAGCAGCGGTTAGCACGCTTGCACACAACCTGCTGCGCTGGGCGCACAAACGTGGAGAGGCGTTGCGCACAGCAGGTGGGGTCATGGCTCAGGTCAGTGTGACTGAGATCATTGATGTCTCCAGTGGGACTTGTACACCTGAACACGGTGTTAAGAGTGGGGTGAGAAATCCCTGCTAACAACCACCGATCACAGTGTCAGGTGTGAAGCATCGTTGGGTGGGATTGGGTGTTTGCAAGCATGCAGCTGCTGAAGTTTGTCTCCTGTGTCTGTGTTAGGACAGTGGGGTGTTGGGAGCAGCAGGGGCGTTGATGAGAACCCATGGGCCCGTTAAGTTTTGCCTGCGTTTATGTTTGAAGTTTAACTACGTACTATATGTGGAAGCCTGTTTGTGCCTGGTCTATTGCTAAGGTGCAGCAGTATCATCATGCGAAAGGGGCTGAGGTTTCAACACCCAATGAGTGATTCAAGCATGCATCATGGTCACCTCATATGCAGCTGTGGTGTACATGTTGAACATGATGCTGTTAGCAATTCATGGCACATAGTTGATAACATGTTCAGTGGCTGATGCAACGAAGTGCTGCTTAGAGCTGGGATTAATCCTCGTGGTTCCCTCTGTTGGATGCACTATTGCACTTGGCATTCAGGCCCAGCCTAAGTACAACACATGGTTCTGTACTGCTGCAGCCATGGTTGTACCTTTCAATCAGACCGTCGTCCGTCCAATTGATTGGTTTTACTGTCGTCATGTATGTGCTGATACATTCAGCTGTTGTGGCTTGCATGTGCATTTTGTTGAGCTGGTTGCAGCATCGCCAGAGCAGTCGCTGTAGAACAGGCAGCTTCTGGGCATGTGAGTTGCAGAAGCTGCCGGTGTCTGCATACTTCAACCTGGTTGGCACGCCTCCGATCCCACACTCGACACCTGTAATGTGTGCCCCCTGCGCTTTTGATGCCAGCTGGATTTGCACACACGCGCGTCCTGCCCTGTGCTGGCGCATGAACAGTGGGTTGCACCACTTGCAGCATGGCCATTTTCACAGTTTGACAACCGCATCTGGGACACTTACATCAGTTACATAAGTTTGGCACAAGTGGTAGCAAAGGTGGTAGCCCAGGCAGAACTGGTGCACCGCAAGAGCCCCAAACGCGGTCAACCCTAGTAACAGTGTTCGCAGCAGTACAGATCCTGCAGTACACATGCACACAAACGCCCTGCGAGGTCGTCCGCGCTCGTGTATGCCTCAAGTTGTTGCGACATGCAGAATCAGGTTCGGCAGGGGCCAAGGGGGTTGCGCACCACCCGAGCCTCCAGATCGCTGACGCGTAGATTAACGATGGCACCGAGGGCATTGTCGGCCGAAACTGCATCGCTGGTTAAGAGCTGGATGGACTTGGATCACGATGATAAGAGCAGAGGTAACACGCATTTGGCGTATCTCACACCCGCTTCTGGACCATGGAGAATGCAGCTAAGGACAGGCTGGACCATGGACCCACTGCACAATGTATGTGAGTGAGTGCGCTTGTGCGACGCATGTTGTTGCATGCACTTCAGGTGTAGTGCAGGCCATGGTGGATGCTGGTGAGGACAGCAAGCTCAAGGAGCTGCTTGGCAAGCGGCTTGAGTTTGGCACAGCAGGGCTGCGTGGCCGCATGGGCCCCGGATTCAATGCCATGAACCAGGTGGTGGTGCAGCAGACGACGCAGGGGCTGTGCAGGTACCTGACGCAGGTGGCGCAGGAACAGCTGGCCGCGGGTGGTGTGGTCATTGGTGCGTGCTGCTGCAATGACGATCAGACAGATGTGCTGTATGACCTGCGGCTGCTGGAGCAGAGTGCACAGATGTTGGTCCATTCACGCGCACAACGTGGGCTGCTTGTGCATGTCGTTGCCTGACGCCGGCTGCTGCCACTGATGCGCAGGCTATGATGGGCGGCACAACAGTCGTGCATTCGCACTCACTGCAGCGGCTGTGTTCGTGTCACAGGGCGTCCGCGTGCATTTGTTCGGGGATGTGGTGCCCACACCTTTTGTGGCAGCAGGTGTGGCAGAGCTGGGCGCAGCTGCAGGTGAGCGCGTGGCCTCATCACTGCAGGCGGTTAATTGTGGTTGGCTGGCTCAGATACAGCAGCTGCAGGGAACGGCCTATCAGTGAACAGCTGGTCCTACGTGGCTGTATCCTTGCTACCCACTGTCTTTCCCTGCGCAGGTATCATGGTCACTGCATCACACAACCCTAAAGCAGACAACGGGTACAAGGTGTACTGGGGCAATGGTTGCCAAATCATACCCCCACATGACGAGGGCATCGCCGCGCAGATCGATGCCAACCTTGGATTGTGGAAGATTCCAACAGATGCTGAGCTGGCATCCAACCCCCTACTGTCTGATCCCAGCCAGGCTGTGGAGGCTGCGTATTATGGGCGGTTGGAAAAGCTTCGGTACAGGTCCAAAATTGATAATGGGATAGGTGAGTAGCTCTGTGTGGCATGGCACTGAGCTGCACCATGTCATACACTGCACTACGACCACGAGGACGGCAGCGAACTCATGTCGCATGCTCCCCACAACCCAAGCTGTCCTGCTTGCTGCCCCCACCTGCAGCACCGCCTGTTGTGTACACTCCCTTGCACGGCGTGGGGCTGCGCGCCCTGCTGAGAGCTTTTGAGGTGGGCTTCTGTTGCACAAGAAATGTCTTTCGCTTTCAACCCACTCCCCACGGCGTGCCTGCAGACCATCAGCACAGCTGCAGGGTGGCACTCAGCGGCATGTTTGCCTGTATCCAAGTGGTGTACCCAACAGCTGTGTTGACCACTGACCTGCCCAAATTCGCCAAAGCCCTCAACGCATGTATCTGTACTCCTGTCTCGCATACCTCTGCTGCCCATCTGCCCCCATCACTGGTGTGGTGCAGGTGTTTGGCCACCCCAAGCCACTGGTTGTGAGCAGCCAGGCACAGCCAGACCCCGAGTTCCCCACTGTCACGTTCCCCAACCCAGAAGAGGGGCGTGGGACTTGGGCTGCAGCATGGGAGATGGGCCGCACACATGATGCACGGCTCGTTGTGGGTACGTATGCTGGGTTACCATGCTCAAGCCACACATGGTGTGGCTAGATGTACGCGCCTAGATCATTTGGTTCTGAGTCTTTGCTTCCGGTGTTTTGCACAGTTGCGGTCCATCGTCTGCGCTGCAAGCATCTGACACAACTGCATCGTGGTGAAGCAAGGTTGTCATGCATGCGGCATGGCACACACTCAGTGCCCACACTGACGTGGCCCTATTTCCATCTTTGCTGGTTGCTGCTGCCAGCCAATGACCCGGACGCAGACCGGCTGGCAGTGGCAGAGGCTGACCCATCAGCCCCAGGCGGGTACCGCCCCTTCACAGGTGTGCAGGTGCTTGAAGTGGTGTGTGGGCCGGTTTACTGATAGTACAGTGCACGCTTGATGGATTACAGCTGTTGTGGCAAGCACCAGCTGCCAGCTAGCCATACCCTAGCATCTGGCATGGCAACGCAAATGTGTGTGTATCATGACTCAAACCCTGCGCTTTCCTCTGTATTCTGTGGCCTGAAGGCAATGAGATAGGGGCGCTGCTGGCACATTGGCTGTGGACCAACCACAAGCGGATACATCCTGAGTCAGACCCTGCGCGGTGTGTGCTACTGGCATCTGCAGTATCATCTCGATTCCTGGCAGTAAGTGATGCCCAGGTGATACAGCTGCATGTGCGTGCAAAATGTAGACAAGGGAGCAGTGCGCACATACGGCTGCGGCACGGCTTCTCCCTGGTCCATGGCTGCCACACTGCGCGCATACTCTCACTGTATCTGCCACCTCACTCCATAGGGCTACGCAGCTAAGGAAGGGCTGATGTTTGAAGAAACACTGACTGGATTCAAGTGGCTGGGCAGTCGAGCCAAGGAGCTGGAGGCGGCGGGGTTCACGGTGCGGTGCTCCGGTTCACGCCCGGTTCACCCCTGTTTACATGCTCTCCGTATGGAACCTTCATCCGCCACCCTGCGTGACGTTGTATCAACACGCCATCGGCATCTTCCACAATGATTGTGGTGCTACCACAGAAATGTTTGCTTCTCCTTTTCCATGACTTGCAGGTGCTGTTTGCATATGAGGAGGCCATTGGGTTCATGCCGGGGCCCATGTACCGCGACAAAGATGGGGTGTCATCAGCCGCCGCGTTCTGTGAGATGGCTGCACACATTTACGGCCGCGGCAGCAGCTTGGCTGCAGAGCTGTCACAGCTGTACGCGCGGTACGGCTTCTCTGCATACCGTTCTGGTGAGCAGCTCAATAGCTCAGTGTGGCAGTGGGGGCACTTGGCTGGGCCGCAGGTTGAATGAAAATAGTTGCAAGGTGGTCTGCATTACAGGAATGCCATGTGAAATCAGGAAGCAGGCATCAAGCCAGGACCAGATACCATAGCATCTCTGCTGTCCCTGTCACCGCCTGAACACTCCTTGACACAGCATATGCGCTGCACACTTGGTCTAACCCCGTACCAGGCTACTTCATTGCGGACCGTCCCGAGAAGAGCCGTGCGGTGTTTGACCGCCTGCGTGCGGGGGCCAGCTATGCACAATCCCTAGGGGGCGTGCGCGTGGCCTGGGTGCGCGACCTGGGCACTGGGCTGGACACACGCGAGCCCGACCACAAGGCACGGCTGCCATGGCGGGCAGGAGACATGATGATCACCTACGGCCTGGAGCAGGTATAGTGTGTGTCTGTGACTGTGCCAGACGCGTGACTGCAAGTATGGGTCTATATGCTCTGGCGGTGTACATGACCATAGCTGGAATGATGCCGTGTGCTGTAGGGGTTACCACCTGGGTGTGCAAGGCGCATCGTCCTGGCTGTGGCATATGTGCACCTACCGTAGTTTCGTTTGCTGCATGATATTGCTGATGTGTGCACCGTACATGTGTTGTCCCACGGCTGGTATCTTGTTGGTGTGCAGGGTAGTGCCAAGGGCACACTCACCCTGCGTGCCTCAGGCACAGAGCCAAAGCTTAAGTACTACTTGGAGGTGTGTGAATGCTGCCGTGCTGCTGTGCGCAGCATGCCTTGTGTGCTTCTGTGATCACTGCACGCAGATGAACATAACGGCAGCTCTGTAGCACGGGACCCACTGTGCCACTGCACTGGTCCTAGTTAGTTGCATGTGCTGCGGTTATGGACTACCCATGACTCATGATCCTCAGGTGGTGGATGCGGACGCTGCGGCTGCCTCAGCGCTGGCCGACACGCTGGTAGGGGCGGTGCGCGACGAGCTGGTGCGGGTGAAGGAGGCCGGGCTGGCCTTGCCTGCGCAGCACTGACCTGTGACCAGCTGCGTAGTAAAATCCTGCACAGGATGGTGTATGGCTCTTCGCCATGAGCTGGGCGAGCAAGGCATGTGCACCTGAGAAGTTGAGAATGCAAGGAGCAATGACAAGCTCTGCGAACTGCTGCCATTACATTGCAATGTAACCAACTCTTGATGCGCAGCGGCGCAGCATGCAGTGGCATGCGAAGTGACCTTATCTATATCTGTTGGTTGATGGGTGCTTATCACGATGAAACACAATGCCCCTCACACACAGGCCCCGTGTGCTTGTGAGCTTAAAGCCGTGAAGGTGTTGATACCTTCAGGCATTGCTATGTCCTCCTTGGCAGGCCAAGCCCCAATGGTACCAACATGGCCACGCATTACGAACAATTCACAACCTGCAACCACCACCATCCTGACTCCCCTGCCCAAGGAATGCTGATGCGGGCACATGTGCACATGCCAACAGTTACCACCACGGCCTCAGCTGTGAACACAGACAGTCAGCTGTTGGCACCAAGTGCCCTGAGCCAAAAATGCAGCAGCATGTCACACGCCGCTGGTCTGGCGAGGCAGCCGTGATGGCCCAGCATGTGCTGCCACCTGTGTCGTAGGTGGTGCCCTAGCACTGCGTGTGCCCCCACCTGGCAAAAGCGATGCTGTGGCAGTGCTTGCAGTCGCTGCTGCCCCACCACCTAACCGGTTGTTGGTGGCCCCACCACGTGCTGTGCAAGAACCATCTGCCAACCCGGCTGGACGTGCTGCAGACGCAGCTGGAGACAGCACCCCTGTTGTATGACCTCCCACACCCACCAGGCTTACTGCTGACCTCCCACCTGCCATGGGCGTGGAGGCAGGTGGCACCTCCTTCACCACAGTCTCCGCGACCGACACCACAGAGGCCACCATCTTCACTGCTCCCAGTGTGCTGCTGCCACTGGCAGCCATTGTGGCAGCTGCCTCAGCTGCAGCCGCTGCCGCCTGTGCCTGCAGCAGCTGCTGGTTGTAGGTCATCTCCTTGAGCACACCGCGCACCAGCGTGTTCTTTGGCTGCCACTGCTGAGCAGTGGACGCGGCGGCTGGCACCAGGTCCTCGGGCACGCTGCTGGTGTTTGGCCCAGGCAGGGCTGCTTGGCCTGAGCCCAATGCGTGTGGCACAACGTTGTGGTGCTCCACCTGAATACCGTGAACTGCGGCCATGGCTGTGACGCGAGCGATCACACCTTGCAGCGCCTCCAGCTGCTTGGCGGCTGCGAGCAGCTTGCGTGTGGCCTCCTTGGCACTGGCGTCACTGCCCTTCTGGCCTGTGAACATGAGAGCAGCAGAGGTGGGACATATGTCAGCCCTGGTCACCAGCTGGCAACATTCCTGTACCTCGCAAATCCACGGCTTCAAACTGATCCTTGTGCAGGAGAACCCACCGCCACCAATCCCAAATGTCCTGCAGTATGAACAGAGGCATATCACATGATGCAGTGCACATGGCAGTGCACACCTTCCAGGCGGCAGATGTACTTGCGCTCCATGTCGATCTTGCGCGCAATGATCTGCGCAATGCCCTCCCACTGCTTCACCACGCCCGGGGTACGTGCGGCATCCAGCGCGTGCACGTCAGGCTTGACCAGCGAAACCACAATGCCCGCCGCCGCCATGAACACGTCCTCTGCATGGTGTTGCAGATGGTGCACAGCGGCACGGGGATGTCAGATCACAGCACATTGGCTGCCAAGCAGACACTGATGAACTGTGGGCATGTAACATCAGGCATGACAGGCACGAACCCCTGGCTAGCTGCTCCCATGCAGTGAAGTGCCGATGCAGATGGGCAGAAAGTCTGGGTTAAAGAGTGCACACTGCAGCAGCATCAGCGCTGAGGGGGAAGGGTTGCAGGGATACACCTGTGTCACGGAAGAACTGCAAGCGCTCGCTGAGGATGGTGAGGCAGTCCTCAGCGTTGAACACCGCGGGCAGCAGGTGCACATGCTTGCAGATGTGCTGCAGCACCGACAGCACGCCCAGGAGCAGGTCCATGTGCGGCCTGCAAACAGTGGAAGAGAGGGCACAGAGTACTGAAGCGCCACAGTGTGTCACCCTAAACCTGTGTGATGGTTCTATGAGTGCTTGCTGTCTTCTGGGGTCGTCATTGTCTTCACACAGCGTGCCAGCACGGGGCACGCTGCAAGCTGGCCACTCACTTGGAGCGGTTGAGGCCGCGGATGAGGCGCAGCAGTGCGGCCACACCTCCCTCCAGTGCAATCAGCTCACAGCAGCACATCGAGTACCGGGTGCCCACAATGAGAGCTTGGATGGCCTGGGACAGCTGCAGGGAGAGTGTGACAGGGGCAGCAGTGTGAAGCACAACTGCAGTGCCAAACACGCCGCACCCACAGCCCTGGATCTAAGCCTCACCTTTCCTGCCTTCCACCCCGCTTTGCTTTTATTGTGATGTCATTGCGCATTGCAGTCACAGCCCTCCCTACATCTCTATGTTTCAGCAACCCCAACACCACGTCAGGCCCCCTCAATGCTTGCAATCTCACCTGTGCAGGATCCTTGCGCATTGCCAACTGCTCCAGTGCATCGCGCACACGTGCTCCCAGAGTGCGGCTAGGGTTGCGCAGAGACGCCGCCTCCGCTGCAGCCAGCCGTTTGCGTGCCTCTGCCTTAGCGCGCCCGTCAGATTTCCGCACACGGTACCCACGCCACAGGGCTTGGACAAGCGTGATGTTGTGCAGGACCACGGCCGTGCGCTTGCGTACCAGCCACATGCGCACATAGCTCTGGATCTTGAGCGCAGCAGCCTGCTCAGCCGCTGCGTGCCGCCGCGCACGCAACACCGCCATGCGCGCACGCAGCAATGGCAGTGCGGCTGTGATGGTCGCCAGTGCCCGCCTCCTGGACTGGAAGGCACGGCGCACCAGGTGTGCGCGGTATGCGTGCTGGACGACGCGTGCGGCACGCAGCTCGCGGCGCGCCTGACGCTTGGCAGCCAGGACGGGCCCGTACTCGTTGCGCACCAGCACGCCACGCCACCATGCCTGGATCAGGCACACACACTTGAACTTGTGCATATAGGCCTTGGCGGTGGCCTCAAACTCCTTGATCGCGCGGACCTCAGCTGCACGGCGGCATGCCAGGAAGCGGCGGGCAGCTGCCTGCACCAGCACAATGCGCTGCATCCGCAGGGCAGCTGCTCTGCGTGCCAGCCATACACGTGCGTGGCTCTGGATGACGGTTGCGGCTGCGTGTCGCGCGCACATTACTGCGCGCAATTCAGCTGCCTGCTGCAGTGCCTTGCGGCGGCGCCACAGGCTCTGCAGCAGCACAATGGCCCCTCGCCGCTCCTCAGTGCGGTTCCGCGCCTGCCACCCACGCACCACTGATTGGATGAGCAGCACTTTGCGCCGCGTGCCTGTGAAGGCATGCCGCTGCCATGCCATGCGCATGCCTGCCTGGATCACTGTTGCGGCTGCGTGCCACTGCACCAGCTGCACCCGCACAACATGTCCGCGGTAGGCGGCCTGGATGGCAACAGCTGCCTTGTGCTGCGCCAGCAGGCTGCGTGCTTGCCGCGCACGCCACAAGCTTTCAATGCACAGTGCAGCGGCACGTGCCTGTGCCAGCTGCCGCCGCGCCAGCCACATGCGGACTGCTGCCTGTATGCGCACTGCAGAGCTGCGAGCCCCGCTGAACTGGCGCTGCACTTTCATGCACCTCCACGCCCGCTGAATAGTGATGGCAGCGCGGCGCGCACTTGCTTGAGATACGCGCACTGTGTGCCCTCGCCATGTGCTCTGCATGTGGAGCAGCGCAGTCAGCAGCACCTTAGTTGCATGTGTGGTTCATGAAGTCAGGGTGACTGGTCACAGGAAGGAACGCAACACAGTTGCAGCAACATCATTACAGCACGTTGATTACTTGTGTGCTGCAGCAGCCAGCCAACACCCATGCATGTCACCTGGATGATGACTGCAGCTGCCCGCATCGCCACAAAGGCTATCCGCTGTGTATGGCCCCTATGGTAGGCCTGGATAATGGCTGCTGCACGGTGCATGTTGACCAGGCGGATGCGCGCAGCCAGGCCGCGGGCACATGCCTGGATCTTTGTGGCTGCCTTGTGCCATGACTGCACCTGTTGCCGCGCAGAGTGCCCCCGCCATGCTGCCTGGATACGCATGGCTGCACGAAGTTTGTGGTGGAAGGCGCGTTGTGCGGCAAAACACCTGAATGCTGCCTGGATGCGTGTGGCCGCCATGTGCTGCCGTGCAACCTGCCGCCGCACCACAGCGCCACGCCACATGGCTTGGATAGCTGTGGCGGCAGTACGCATACGGCCCTGTTGCACCCGCGCCCAGTGCCCACGCCATGCTGCCTGTATGATGATGATTGCGCACCGCTGCTGTTTGTACCAGGCCTGGCACAGGTGTGCCCGGTATGCTGCCTGGATGCGCACTGCAGCGGTGCTCTGCAGTGTCAAACGTTTGCGCACGCTTGCACCACGCCATACTGCCTGGATTGTGGTGGCTGCCTTGGTCTGGACATGCAGCTGCTGCCTGACCACGTGCCCACGCCACGCTGCCTGAATGCGGGTTGCAGCGCTCCTTAGCTGCTGGTACACAGCACGGCACCTGTGCCCACGGAATTCTGCCTGGATGCTGGTGGCTGCCCTGTGCTGTGTGGCCAGGAGCTTGCGGACGCGTGCACCCCGCCACACTGCCTGAATCAGCGTGGCAGCATGCGCCTGTGCACAAGCCCGCTGCCTCATGACATGCCCCCGCCACACTGCCTGGATGATGGTAGCTGCCTGCGCTTGCTGCTGCAGCTGTCTCCGCACTGCGTGCCCCCGCCACGCCGCCTGCACAGTGATCGCTGCCTGGCGGGCGCGCAGGAAGCGCTTGCGAGCCACATGCGCGCGCTGCTGTGCCTGAAGGGTTGTGGCAGCTGCAGACATTCGTGCCACAAGGCGGCGCTGAGTATGCCCCCGCCATGCTGCCTGAATGTGTGTGGCTGCGTGGACTTGCTGTTGTAAAGTGCTGCGCACGACATGCCCTCGATATGCAGCCTGGATGATGGTCGCTGCACGACAGTGAGCCAGGAACCTGCAGGCAGGCAGGCAGGCAGGTGTACAAGTCAGTTCCACATGAGCATCCAAGGACAGGCTGTCATTACCTGCGGCTGGGGCCAATTCAGCCATACCCCACCTCCTTCATGTCTGATTGACCAAGCAAAGATGCACACTTGGCCATGAAAGAACACGCACCTCCTGCGTGCCACAGTGCAACGCCATGCTGCCTGGATCCGTGTGGCGGCACTGCGCTGTGCCTTGCGCCGGCCGTTGATGAGCCGTGAGCGCACCGTGCGCTGGATGAGGATGGCGGCGCCACGCTGTGCCAGGAAGCGGCGGCGCTGCGTGAACATGCGCCATGTGGCCTGCATGCGGGTGAAACCCTTGAGCTGCGCCCGATATGCCTTGCGGGCAGCGTGCCCCCTCCACACAGCTTGGATGGCCACAGCCGCACGCTCTGCACGGGCTGCGTAGCGCTGCACCACCAGTGCGGAGTGCGCACGCAGTACCCGCTGCATGAGGCGCGCTAGGTGCCCAAAGCGGTCACGTGCCTGGTACCCACGCCATGCAGCCTGGATGATGGTGGCTGCGTGTGTGCGGCGTGCTGCCTCAGCCTCCGCCTGGCGCACCTCTGCCTGCTTGTTGAGCATCACCAGCTGCCTCATCGCCATCTGTCGGCGCCAGTACTTCTGCATGACTGTGGCTGCTTGGTTCTGCAGTTTGGGACCTGTACAACCAAGCAACATGAGAACCGGTGATCAGAGACTGCCAAGCACCATTGGGTACAGCAGAGCGGTCCACACCTTCACCACTCAAGTCGGGCCCCGCAAACGCCACTCACCGTACTTCTTTGCCCACAGGTGGCGGCGCAGCGCCTGTGTGATGATGTGCGCAGCACGGTCCTCTGCACTCAGCTCCAGCAGCCGTGATGCGAGGTGGGCCACATACAAGATGACACACTTTTCTTCCAGGCCGCCGTCCAGGAAGTCATTGGGGTGCAGCATCTCAGGCACACGGCCCAGCCGCTCTGCCACCGAGTGCAGCAACGCAAAGTTCTTGCGCACACCCTCCCTGTCGGTGGGCAGTTACAGCGCGTGTGTGTCAAGAGGACGGACATGAGTCGAAGGAACTGGGTTGCCAGGGCAGTCAAAGCTCAAGCGCAGGCTCAATCCACCAGAGTGATACAGCACAGCCATTGCACCCACTTGAACGATTTGAGGAGGCCTTTGTCATCGATGCAGCCACCTGCCTCGTACACAGCAGCCCAGCCTGCACACAGAGAAGCAAGCATTCCCTCTCTGGTCCTGGCATTTGCCTTGCACCCTTAGCTGCCCCTTTTTGACGCCTGCTGAGCACACAGTCAGTCAATGTGGTTATGCTGCAATTTTGCTGGTCCCCAATATCCCCACCACATCGACATGCGCGCAGCCGCATGAGCCTATTTGCTTACCCTTGTGTCGCAGCGTCTCCATGTCCACATCCTCATCCCCCTCAATCAGGACGGCCACATCCTCAGGCTTGGGTGCATCTGGCTGGTAGATCTGGTCCACCGGCAGCCATTCAGGCAGGTACAGGTTGACTAGGTAGCACAGCGCGCGGCCATCGCCAAACGACGACGTGAAGTTGTACACGTGCAGCCCGTGCAGCATCCCCACCGCCTGCACCCACTTGAGCAGCAGGCTGACACGGCGCTGGCCCGGGTAAATGTCCAGCGGCTCGGGCGCAGGCCGCCTCGTCTTGGAGGCCACCAGGCGCAGGATGCGCCGCACCTCCGTACGCAATGTGTGTGTGTCCACCAGCTTGGGCACCTGTGGGCAGTGCGAGGAGTGCAGCAGGGGAGGCATCATGGCATGCCGCGAAATGCAGCCAACAGCTGCCTGCATCAAGCATCCGTGCACACCTGCAGCTCTTGAGATGACAAGCGCATGACACTAGAAAGGAGATGCTGCAATAACACGTTTGCAGGCATGTCACAATCTCATCTTACAATCATATGGATGCATGCGGTAGTAGGTTTATTACCTGCCACTTGAGCGCAATGTTCCAGAGCACACCCAGCGTGATCTCCCGGCTTGCATCCGTGATGTCACGAGCACGTAGCGGCAGTGGGCCCGCATTGGTGAGGATACGCTGCGAGCAGCCAGCCACCAGAGTCACGGCACAACAGTTGCACATCAAGTGGTCAGGGATACACAACTGTTCACACCCTGTTGCACCCTAAGCACTCAGGATACCAGCACCCAGTGATTGGCCCATTCTTTGGCCCAATCTCAGGTCCACCACGCACCTGGCCCTGCGATGGTAGCACACCCAGTGTGTGGAATTTGTCCATAACCTTGGCCACATTCTCGATGCACTGCTGGTCCGTCACAGGTGACATCCACAGCTGCCACTTGCCAGCACCACGCAGCAGAGAGGGCAGCCCTGTAACAGCGGTAGTATGCCTGCGACTTGGTGAAGCGCCCTTATTGCACAGCAATGGAGCACTAGGCCTGGAGGCTCAGCAGTCTGAATAATGCACCCTTCGTCCCATCCGGGCCCACACGCCTGACAGTCCTGCGCTGATGTTGCTGCCATGTACCAAACCACTGCACCTGTCAGCAGCTCGTACAGCTTGGCCAGGCGAATACCAGACCGCAGGTCCTCGCGCAGGTTTGTCACTGCGTAGTCGTACTCGTCTGCAGGCTGCTGCACATGCTCGAGGCGGTAGCCCCACAGCTCCAGGTGGTGGACTGCATCACCGATACCAGACATGCGACCAGCCAGGAATGCGCGCACAACCTGCGGCGCAAGAAACAGCAGTGCAACGTGATGCAATCAAGCTGGCTCTATGCTGCTGGTGGCAATGCAGAAGATGCCCAACATCGCCATCCTCTTTCCTGTCATGTGTTGAATGTTGATCTAGGTTGCACTGATGGTGACTGCAAGTGCGACAACACACCTCTTTGGATGACTTGTGCTTGGAAGTCAGTGCGAACAGGGGTGGGGTGCCCTTGGGCAGCTTGATGTTGGGACTGCTGAGCGCTATATCAAGCAACAGGACCATCATCAGGAAGTTCTTCAGGATGTGGCCACGAGCATCCGCCTGCGATCACGTAGCCACATTGCTCGTGTGAACATGCAAACAGCTGGCACATGCTGGCTGCTGCCAACAAGACTTGGTGTTGATGAACCTGCTCTGGCAATAAAGCCAGCTACGCACCCAGAAGCCATGCTTGTTGCTGGCTGCCTGCATGTCCCTCTCCAGCAGCAGCCCCTCCCGCACGAGCATCTGCAGCCCGCGACGGCCTGCACCCTCTGGGCCTTCACTGCCCGCTCCACCACGGAGCACAGTCAGCAAGCCCACACGCAGCCAGAAAGGGTGGTAGCTCATGAGCGGCTCCAGCATCAGCTGCACCTCGCGCACATCTGCGACTAGCGGCGTCTGCAATCCAAATAACAGCCAGGACGCATGTCAAATCCAGAATTATTGGCGCAGTTGCTGAGATGAGGCAGTAGCAGCAGCCAGCACTGCATGCTGCGCTGCCTCAGATGCACCAAAACAGCAACAGCACTGGCCCGTCCATGCGCCACCCGACACTCACATCTGTCAGCTTGAAGTAGCCACCATCGATCTTGCTGGATACCCTGAGCAGCGTGTCATAGATGCCACTACCCTTCTTGTAGTGCCGCCACAGGATGCCGCGTGCCTGCGCTGACATTCTCTGGAGTGCAAGTGCTTGGCCCGCCTCATCCACCTCTGCCTGCATTTTCATGAACTCCACGTTGAATGCTGCTAGGTGGCTGTTCAACCACCCCACCAGGGCACGCTCCTGCTTTGCCAGCGGCGCCTCCGTGTGCACGTGCAGCAATGTGCGGTTTCCACCTTTGGCCAGCACTGCATTTGTGGGCTTGTTAAGGTTGGGGCTCTTCCGTGCGGAGCCGTACACACTGCCCAGTGCACTGCGGGAGGACGCACCGCCCACAGATGGTGCTGTTGAAGGCGTAGGGCTGAGTGGCTGGGCACTTGCACGGCTGGAAGCTGTGGGTGCAGTTGGTGCTGCTGCGGGTTTTGCAGGTGGTTTGGTACCCCCACGTGATGATAGAGAACCAGTGAGGTTAAGCGAGGACTTGGGCTGGTAGGGCCCCTTGCTCATGCGGGCAGTGGGTGCTAGCGACACTCCCTGTGCGAGCTGGTTGGGTCCTGGCAGTGTGACGGGCCTGGTTGAGACAGGAGTGCATGGCACATCCTCAGCATCAATGCTGGCATCCATGCCGCTGCCCACCTGATCTCGCACGCCAGCCGCATCCGGCTGGCAGGGTGACTTGCAGCCTGCAAAGTGAGCCTCAAGCTCCTGCGGCTCATTGGCTGCAGCGATTGTGGGAGCTGCCGCCACAGTGCTCGAACCCTTTGGCCGTGCACTGCCAGCTGCAGACTTGTGCAGGCCGTGTGCGTCCTTGTGTGTGAAGCTGCTACTGGTTGGTGGTTTTGTTCCAACTGTGTGCGATGATGCAGGCCCAAGAGCTGAACGGGATGAGCTTGGGGGAGGCACGGCTGTGGGTAGCTTTGTAGCTGGCTTCAGGCTGGAGCTGAAGCTGCGAGCAGTGAGGGTTGAACTGGGCGGTTTGCCCTTGCTTGCTGCCGCAGGAGGTGCAGCAGCCTTTGCACTGACAGACAGCTCCCCCTTCAATGTAAGTCCATCCACGCTGCAGAGGAGGCTGATGCTGCCCAGCACACCATCGGCATCCTCAACTTTAGGTGCATACACAACATGGAACTCTGCACGATCCGATCTGGCTGGCAGCTGCAGCTGTCCTGTGAGTGGTTCACCACTCAGTGCGTCTGTGACCACAGGCAGGCTTTTGCCCTTCTGGTGATACTGCTGCGTGATTTGCACAAACACCTCCTGTGCCTGCATGAACAAGGATGTGTTGGAATGCTCAGCAACTGTTCGCACCCTGCATGACGACATGCACTTTATGCCACCCATGATGCACTCACCGAGCTCTTGGCAGCTGGCACAACCACCTCCACGGGAATTGTCTTCTGCTTGCTCAGAGCAACTGTCCCAAAGCCCAGCTTGACACGCTGCGGATGGGTTGTCCAGGCATGTCAGCATGATGGTCAAGGTCATGGTCAACACGTGCCCTTCCATTTCCAACCTGCTCCGCGACCGCGTCACGGCAACACTTACAGGTGCAAATTTAGCGAGACATAATGAGACACGGTCCTCGACGTCCTCGTGCAGCACTGGTTTCCTCCTTGGGGGCGAGATCAGGAAAAGACCCCCCTCCTCCATGGAGTTCGTAGCCTCCACTTCCATGCCTCCCCGCCTTTGTCAGTGGACAGGGACTACTGTTCAGAGCTGCAGCTTGCGCACCGGATCATCTTTGCTAATGGACCGGCCTCCCCGTCCACCTTTCCTACTTGCGCGGGGCAACCTACGTGCACCTGTCGTTTTGCAGGTCACACCGCCATACGAACTGTACTTGCAATGTTGTTGCTTGGATCGCTTAGATGTAGTATGCTTGAATGTGTTAAAGTCTGGCTGACCTGCCTTACACCAAATGCATGCATCTGTGTCAGGAAGACCTCGCCCTTGTCATGCTACTGTGTTGATGAGATCTAAACGCGCAATGAAACCTCTGTGGAGCTAAACGTACTGCTGACGTGTGGTGATCGATGATTCAGGGCGCGCAAGCAGGGTAAGGCAAGCGTTTTGAGTGCGACTGCAGCCCACGCACGACGTTTGCTCACTATGTATGCAGCTGTGCGAGCGATTGCCACTTTGATGTATCCAGCTGTCGCACATGACGGCGCTGTGCGCGCTGCTTGTGCAGCGCTGTGGGAGAGGCACATGGGGTGGCCATGGGCCGCTCCACAGCACCCGTGGCTGCATCAGACCCTCTGATGCGACATCTGCAAGCCATGCCAGGCGTCACTACGCCTAGAATGGCTTGCATGGAGAGTGTGGCTGATGAAGCCACCCGCATCGACCTGCTGTTCCGGGTGAGTGCTGCACGTGCACATGCAGCACTCCTCCGCGTTGAGCTGTGATATTGTGGATGGTCTTAAGTAGTTCCAGTGTGCTGCACGTGTTGGTTTGAAATTGAAGGTTTGGACTGGTGCTGAGGTGCAGATGGCTCCTTGGCTACCTACCTACATACCTTGTACCTTCCATACGCGCAGGCGGGCTTACTGCAGTGGGAATACAACAACAAGTACGCGGGGCTGCTGCCGCCACTTGTGGTGATGGTGCACGATCTCATCACACCAGTTGTTGAGGAGGGGGCAGAGGCACCAGCCTTTTTGTCCAATGGTGTGTGCACTGTGTGGCTTCAACTGCTGTTCCAGGGCAAGTGCTTGCACACATGCCATGACACTTGCATGTTGCAATTCGTGAACACATGCACCATTTACCCCCTCAATCGCTCCCCTTCTACTGCAGGCTGTATGTTAACGCCCGGCCGGGACGTGGTCTTCCTGATGGAAGACAACACGTACCGCGCCTATCTGGCTGAGGTGCAGCGCCAGGAGGCATGCGTAAAGGCGAGCTCAGCTGCACGCCAGCAGGGTCCCAAGCAGGCTGATGCAGCAGTAGCAGCAAGTGGCCGGCCAGAGGCACCAAGCAAGCAGGCAGACACAGCCCAGAACAAGACTGATGTGGATGCAGCTGCGCATGCATCAGAACCTGCAGGTGCTGTGTCCGTGTCACTCAATGTGAAGGGCACACGGGTTGGGGTTGTGATACATGTCTTACAGTCCCTGCCTGCACAATCAGCACTCACAGGTGCAGCTGCACTTGTAGCTCCATTCGTGGAGACGAACAATGCAGAGGCACAGGACCGGGCCTTGGGGCATGGCCGACCGCCTGTGGTGCCGGATTGCTATGGCCCTCATGCGGTATCAGGTGCTGTGCCTGAACCTGCGGTGGGCAAGCTGCATCAGGACGACCCACATGACGGGCTGCCGCGCGAGGTGGTGCGGCTGCTGCAAGCGACAAATTGCGCAGCGCTTACCCAGGGCCACACAAGGAACAGGCGCCACGTAGCTAATCTGCATGGCACGCAGAGCAAGGTGTTGGGTGCCGCAAGCAAGCCGGCAGAAGCAGCTGCGGCCCCACCACAGGGAGCTGCCGCGCACAATCCAGCAGCAAGTAGCAATTCATCAAACCCAGCCCAGCCGCAGGCAGCCACAGGGCCAGGAATGGTGCAGCTTGCCAAGCATGGGCAAGGACGCCCGTGCAAGCAGCCATGCTCCACTACTTGTCCTCCAGCTGCCTGCCAGGCAACCACGGTGCCGGGCGCAGCAGCGGGCAAGGCACACGAGCCCCGGCGCTCACGGCCACGCTACCATGCTGATCGTGCGCTGGCGCAGCAGCCATTGGATGTGAGCCTAGGGCGCACGCGCAGCCGCTCCAAGTCCATCAGTCCACCAGGCAGCACAGGCACGGCCGCTGAGCCAGCTCTGGGATCAGTGGGTGGGCAGGATCTTCGTGGCCGGCCTGGCCGCCCACCTTCACAGGTTCTCCCCCGTACAGCAGGTGACTGCACCAAGTCGCAGGCAGGCCCTGGGGCCCGCAGCTGTGGTGATGGTGCGGTTCACAAGCAGGCGCAACAGCAGCATGCACCCGATGCAGCTGTTGGGCAATGTGGGGCACCCAAGCAGTGCCCTGCTGGCTCGATTGGGCCACATGCCGGTGCAGGGCATGGGGTTGGGCCGATCATACATCGACCAGAAGTCAAGGTGCGACTGACCAACAGCCAGCAGAAGCGGGTGGCTGCACAGGTGCAGGTCACATGTGAGCAGGTAAGGCAGCGCACCCCAAGCAACGCACAGCAGGCAGGTGGAAAGCAGCACCATGATATGCCTCTGCCCAAGCGCCGCAAGTTGGCAACGGGTGCTGCCAAGCCATGTGGTGGCAAGCAGGGCAGCGCAGCAGTGGACCTGAAGGGGCGCAAGGGTCAGAAGAAACAGGGACAGGTGGCCTCACCTGCAGCGGCAGCAGCCACACACAAGGGGCCCAAGCGCAGCCGGCGCATCCCGCGCCCTAAACCCCTGGACGACATGCAGGCACCCCCAGGTGGGGACGGCAGCACGCAGCCTGGCCACACCCCACAGCAGCTCCTGGTGCTCGCTGCTGTCAAGTGGGACGGCATGCGGAAGCCTGCTGCAGATGTGCAGGCACAGAGGTTGGCGTGGATTGGCAAGACTCACGCAGCAGTTGCACCTGTGGTCAAACGTGGTGTGAGTAAGGAGACCAAGGGTGGCACACCCATGTGAGTGCTGTGCCAGTTGTGTGCTGGCTCCTTGGTTGCACATCCGGCAGCTGAATGCGCACTCACCTGTTGGCATTGGGGCAGGCGCAGCGAACATCAGCTCCTTGCCCTTCCCCTACAGGTACATGTTTGGGTGGCGTCACGCCAACAACCCGTACACAACATTTGGGCGCTATGAGACAGACGACACCGTCCAGGCAGCGGCTGATGGGTGCGCGGAGCGCGCGTACCAGGAGTTGAAGCGCTGGTGCCCGCAGCTGCTGCTGAAGATGTACGAATTCAATGCAGAAGGTGCGTTATGGGAGCTGGCTCGAGTAATCCCGCATGGTTTTAGTATGAACACTGCTGTGTTGCTATGCTGCCCGTGTTGCTGCACGCCAATGTAGGTGTGTACACCGTAAGCAGCAAGGGTGCAGCATGCTTGGCTCTGCTGCACGCGCACATCCGGCATCTGTACGCACATGCCAGGGGGCAAGGGCGGCGGCGGTGCCACGATGGGCGCCACCTGCTTCCCCTGCACCTCCCTCACCGTCAATTACACGGCCCTCATCCACTTGGACACTAATGATGCGGCCCCTTCGTTCATCACGTGGTTTGACCACAGTGAGTGTGGGGGACCAGTTGCACCTACTGGCATGACATGTCGCAGACCTGCTATGGTTCATATTGAGATGAGCTGCGCGCTTTGGGGCAACCCCAGTATGTACAACCTAACCAGTGTTCTGCTCTGGTTAATGTGGTTAGCAACCTGCGGAAAGAGTGTGACTGTTGTAGCAGTGGCTGATGTACGGCTGCTCGCGCCTCATTCTCTTGCTTCGTGTGCAGATGGGCGCGTGGAGGGTGGTGCGTTCCAGCTTGCATCTCTGGGGCTGGCCTTTGAGCCAGGCCACGGCACGGTGCTCATCATCGATACGTCCCGTGTGTGGCACGGCACTGCGCCGTGCTCTGTACCAGCACAGCACAAGGCAGGTAGTGCATCAGGTGCTTCAGGGGCGGGACCCAGTGCAGGTAGGCGTGGCCGTGCAGGGGGCAGCAGCGTGGCCCAGGTGGCAGAGGGAGCAGCCGCAGGAGGCCTCACGCAGCGGGAGCAGATCCAGCGGCTGTTTGATGGGTGCTCACGTTTGGGCAGCGCCCTCTTCTGCTCTTTCAGGGTGCGCCACTTCATGCAGCGCGCGCTATCAGCATTGGTGCATTTTGAGGGCGGGCTGCAGATGGCGCTGCGGCACCCAGGAGGCCCCAAAGAGGCCGCCCTGTACGGCAGGGTCAGGCCACTGCGGCAGCTGCCAGTATCAGTGGGAGAGGATGAGGAGGACGTCAGGGAGGGTGGCAATCTGGAGGGGTGGGTGCCTATCCAGCCGCTGCCACGTCCCAAGCCCACGGCACCGGCCGGCAGTGGTGCAGCGGGTGCACAGGTAGGGAAGAGGAAGGCACGGCAGCCGCGGGGCAGCAGCGTGGCAGGGCCATTGCTCAGCCGTGCAAGCAAGCAGGGTGAAGTGTGTGCTGGCAGGCCAGCTGGCGTTAAGCGGCATGCAGTCACAGGTGATGAGGGCACGACCACAGGTGCAGCTCCGATGCGGGATTGGGCCGCATCCACAGGGCCCAATAGGCGGGCACAGCCGGAGCCACAACCACAGCCACAGCCACAGCCACAATCACAGCCACAGCCGCAGCCACAGCCACAGCCACAGCCACAGCCACACAAGCTGATGCCGCTGCATCACAGGCAGCGTAGCATGACACCTGAGGATGCACAGCAGCTGCTGCAGCAGCTGGAGGACTACCCTGCAAACCACCTCACTTTGCCAGCAGACGCGCAGCAGCTGATGGTGCTTGAGCTCAAGGCGAAGCAGCAACAGGCGGCTGAGTCATGCCATGCTGCAGGCAGCGCTGCTGGCGCCAGCTTGGAGCCGCAGGACGAGCCCAACCCTGCAGCACCTGCGACAACTGCACCTGAACACCTGCAGCCCAACCATCGGCGTGGGCCCACCGTACAGCTGTCGGGCACAGCTCCTAGCAGCAGCAGGCTGGGCGGACTGCGTGGCACGAAGCACCCTGCGCAAGTGCCATCTGCACAGCTCTTGAGCCCGCCACGATTGGTTGTGATGCAGAACACGGCTCAGCTCCAGGCACCTCAGGCAGCACTGACACATGTGGAAGGCATGGCACATCCCCCGCTGGCGGCTGGGAAGCCGGCCAGCACTCCGGTCACAGGCAGTAGCAGCTGCGCACCCACACCAGCATATGCACCAGGCAGCCTGGTACACCGTGGCTCAGCAGCCCACACACACCTGTCCCCCGAGACAAAGCGTGCCTCCAGGCAGCATGCCTGTGCTTCGCACCCTCTTCATCCAAGCCCACAGCTGCAGGCCCAGACACCTGCTGCTGGCCCTGCGGGTGGCAGCAGCCTGAAGGGGCAGTGCCCAAACCCTACAACCATCTCTGGTGGCAGTCGTGCACCCAACCTGCAGGGGCATCAGGTGGCCAAGGGCACCGGCAGCTTGCTGCTGGAGAGCCATCCTGTGAGCATCAGGCACGTGCGTGATGCAGCGCTGCAGCAGCTCCACATGCCAGCACATGCACAGCAGCTGCAGCGACAGCAACAGGTGTTGGCTGTACAAGGGTTGGAGACTGGGACAGGGCAGGGACTTGGTAGGCCTGCCAGCGTACTGCTACAGTCTCAAATGCAATTACCGCAGGAGGCGCAGCGCTTTCCTCCCCAGCACAGTGTGTTGACCAGCAGACCACATACACCTCAAGACTTGTGCTGTGACGGCCCCTCTCTTTCTGAGACCTTTACACATGCCTCCCTGAACGCGTCTCAGCCATATGTGAGTGCAGCTGCAGAACAGGCGTTCGTACATGGCCATCAGAAGGGCAGTAGCCTTGCTTCCTGGGCAGCTGTTGGGCCTGAAACAGCAGCTCGCTCGTTTGACCCACAAGCACCCCACCCCGTGATGGAGTCACAACAGGCATGGGGCAGCTCACTGCACGCCAGGGACGGTGGGTGCGCAGACCGTGCACAAGCCAAGAGTCTGATCCAGAGCAACGCGACCGACAGCCACAACACCACACACAGGAGTGCTGAGGATGATACCATGCTGGCCAGTATGCAGCTGCTGCAACCATCAGGTGCACCGCCTGCGCAGTGCCTGCCCACAAGGCCACCCCTACCTCCCAACACCACAGTCATAGGTGCAGGCCAACACGTGTGCCGCGTGGTGCTGCCGCCGCAGGTACGCGCACCTCAGGAGTCAGTCGTGGGCCTGAAGCACAAGAGGCCACCGGGGCCATGACTAGGTGCCCCAAGCGGCAGTGCACCCTACCCCAACCCTGCGCTCGGCAAGGTCAACGGGCTGCTGTGTGATGTGGCCTCTCTTGGTACAGGCGCGCACACCAGGGACATGGCGTGCACCAGCATGGCTGCGCAATTACATCGCAGCGTTGCACTGGGAATTCAGTGCGGCTGCTGCTGCTGCTGCGGCTGCTGCTGCTTGTGCGCAGCACACCGATGCCACTGCTACCGGCCCAACTCCACCACCCCAGATCACACCACCATCACCATCAGCCAGGGCCGAGCTGCATCAAGTCTAGTTGTGACCACAACCAGTGGCAGTGGATGTAGTGTACCCCAAAAGCTGCCAGCAGCGCTGATGCAGCAGCAGGTATGCAAAGGGCGCAGAAGGAACATATGGACTTTGTGCCTCCTATATGCCATGATGCAGATCAGTGTTTAATGGCATGACCACTTGGCAAGTGTCATGTGCATGCCATGACATGAAAGAAATGAATGATGAAGGCCTGCGCACAATGCAGGCAGGAACTGAATCTTGTTGACATCGATGTTGTAAGTAGTGGATATGGTGCATGTGGTGCTCTGGTGTCTTGGGCGCTGCATGCTGCTCTAGCATGTTTCTGCTGAAACTTGTGGTACTCCATCATTTCAGAGTTACCCATCACTCAGCTTGCAACTTTCCCCAAGACGCAGCTCAGTTCATTCATGGCAGCCCCACGATAAAGGTGCAGTAGCATACGTAGCCTGGATGGCGTCTCAAGCAGCAGCATGCATCTGTACTACCTGAGCGACCATTTGGTCCATTTGTGAGTGCATCCATATTGCCGGTCCGGTTTTAGATGTCCGGTGGTGGTTGGTGCGAAATGGGAAAATGG
>QAXD01000039.1:725084-741552 GCA_004335575.1 Haematococcus sp. NG2 | reverse complement strand
TTTTCCCATTTCGCCATGTGAACCCCCCGGACAACTAAAACCGGACCGGCAATATTATATCACCTGAGTGACCTTTTGTGCCTAAGGCTAATGCTGACTACCAAATGCCCCCAAACTGTACAGCAGCATCCCATGTACAATGAAGGCCAGGAAAGCGGGGGCCACGTGCGCTGTGCAGTCGCTGAAGTCGCTGGGCATCTGCCTCATTGCTCGCGCTCCTGTCGACCCCGTGCTGCATGGTGGTGGAACAAGGTACAGCACACATGACATGCGTACCTCGGGGAACGTGTACAACTTTAAATAATCATTGTACTGGGCCAGAATAATGTGAATAATGTCAATATGCCTTTGGCGGTGCGATGCCAGCGCATGACACATGCCACATGTCGTGTTGCGGTAAATCAAGTTGATGGTATCATTCAGCAAACACCATGCACGCACCTGTTATGCTTTTTAGAAGCAGCTCGTAAGAGCATTGCACAATCTTCATTGCGCTTGAGAGTGGCAGCTTGTAAGGGTGTGATTCCTGTTAAAGGGCTGATGCTAGGGTCAGCACCAGCATCAAGCAGCTTTGCAACCAAACGCACGTTCCCACTCTCACACATGTTGTACAGGGCAGTGCAGCCTCCAGATGTAGTGGCGTTCACACTTGCACCATTGGAGAGCAGCATGCACACTGCTCCTTCATTGCCGTTCATGCACGCGATGTGCAGAGGGAAGCTTCCCGAAGCGTCAGGCTCATTGGGAGATGCCCCAGCTGCCAGCAGCACCTGTATGGCTGTGGTATTGTTGGTGATACATGCCATGTGCAGTGGCTGACATCCCGTTGCACAAACAGCGCAGACATTGGCGCCAGCATGCAGCAAAGCCTGTACGCATGAAACCTGACCTGCTTGAACTGCGATGTGCAGCGCTGTACTCATGCCATCCCCTGTCTTGAGCTCCTTGTTTGCCCCGGCATCAAGCAAGAGCTCCACACAGCTGAGGTGACCTCCTTGGCAGGCAAAGTGGAGAGGTGACCAACGTTTGTTATCCACTGCATCCACAGCTGCGCCTGCCTGCAGCAGCGTGCTGACAACTGACACATGACCTGCATAACAAGCCAGGTGCAGTGGGGTCAGGGAGGTCATCATCTCAACTTCGTCAGGGTTGGCGCCTGCTGCCAAAAGAGCTCTAACCACAGCTGCGTGCCCATAATGAGCTGCGAGATGAATGGGTGCCCGTCCCAATGAAGTCTTGATGGCCAGTGTGTTAACAACACTAGCGGCTAGCAGCATCTGCACACACTCTGTGTGGCCATTGATGGCCGCAAGGTGGAGAGGAATGCGGCCGTGATTGTCTGTTGCCAGCGTGACAGCTGCAGCGGCATGTAGGGCACGGCCCACAGGCCCATGTCCTGCTGCGTGGGGCACCATGAGTTGGGAGCTGCTGTGATGCGGGGGCAGCATGGCGTGCACACCTGTGCACCATTCCAGGAGAGCGGCAAGAGCAGATGAATGGCCGGCGCTGGCTGCACAGTGGATGGGCGTCCGGCCCTCAGAGTCTTTGCTGTGCACCTGATCCTTGGCACCAGCTGCCATGAGCACGCGGACAGAATCGGCACGTCCCTTAATGCTGACCCAGTGTAAAGGGCGCCTCCCTGCGGCATCTGTCCATGCCAAACCAATGCCCGCTGTGATAAGTGCGCTGATGGCCCCTGCATCTCCATGCGTGCATGCCAGCCTGAGTGCCAGCTCATCCGCATGAGCTCCCACAGAGAGCAATGCTGCGGCACAGCCTGCGTTTCCCGATGCAGAACATACCAGATGGAGTGGTGTGCGGCCGTTCACATCCTCCGCTTGGACATCACTGCCAGCCGCCACCAGGAGTTCCACACAGCGTGCGCTGCCGCTGGTGCTGGCCAAGTGCAGAGGGGACCGCATGTGGGTGACCTCGCGTGCATGCACGTCTGCTCGCGCCTCCAGCAGCAGCTGCACACAGTGTGCGCTCCCACAGCTGGCAGCACAGTGCAGAGGGCTGCGACGGTCAGCGGGCGCAATAGCACGTGCGCTCGCTCCTGCGGATAGAAGTGCTTGCGCACATGCTGCATGGCCACCATCACAGGCAGCATGGAGGGGTGTGAGGCCTCGCGCATCGGGCGTGCCAACCTGGGCTCCTGCTGCAACCAGCACACGCACACATGCCGCTCGTCCATGTGCAGCTGCCCTGTGGAGAGGTGTCTTGTTGTACTTGCCGATGACAGTGTTGACAGCGGCACCAGCGTCCAGCAACATCCGGACACACTCTGCATGGCCTTCCTTGCTGGACACATGCAGGGCTTTGTCCAGCACATCCTGTGCGAACGGCACCTGTTGCAGCTGCGGCCCACTGCATCTGGTTGCGTCTGATAACAAGCTGTGGTGGGCGCAGCAGCGCAGCACGTGCTTCAGCACAGGTGCCGCACCATGCCGCGCAATACGAAGCAATGCTTGCTCAGGTCCGAGGCGTGGCAGGAGCCAGACACATTGAGCATGTGGATCAGCATGCAGATCATGCAAGAACCTGTGAGCACAAAAATAAATCAGGCAAGGAGCCTGAGCTGCAGAGTGATGCCACTGTCAATGCATAGCCACTCTGCCAAATGTCAGGAGCATGTCCATGTCGTACCTAGTTGGATGCGAAGGGCTCACCTGCATGTATGTGTCAGCGCAAACACATCCGTTGCGTTGAGGCTCAGCAGCACCCTCAGCCATGCACCGAGTGGCGCTGTGTTTTGCTCCTCTCTGAGCTCCTCTGAGGCTGCTCCTCTGCCACAGTGAGTTGGCATATTGCAATGACGGAGGCGGTTGGTGCTCCTGTTTGCAAATGTAAGGCGGCCGCGTAAAACATGGCAGACGCAGAGTAGGAAAGTCCAGCCGCAGGGTTATGTTGCAACTATTTGATCATCATGCCTCGGCTGAAACGGAACAAACGGGTGAGGACGGGGTCAAGGCGTACATGGACACCGACGCGTCATAAGCAGCGTTTGAACGATGGCTATGGGTACTCCTGCTGTGTCCCTTGGCGTCCTCGCTCGATGGGGGAAAAATGAGCAATGGTACTTGATCCACTAACGTCCCAACTCCACAACTGGATGTGGAGATGTGGAGAGCCACATTACTCGGCTTGAAATAAAATGTGTGATGAGGTGAGTCGACTATCCGCCAGTCGGTCGCTAGCCAAATTATCCCCACATTGAAGCAGTTCTGCAGGTAGTGGAGGCAGGTGAGCTGGTTGCACAAATGTACTGCTTCATGCAATACGACAATACGGTGTACGCCGGGCGCCGTGGAACAAATGCGTTGCACGCTCCCTTATGGCTTTTGTATTTTATGGGTGAAAGTAGGCGTCAGCTGTATAAGGCCCACCCTACCAACCATGACAAGTCATCATACGACAAGAGCTGCATTCGTCCTTGTTGGGATGCTGACGTCTGCACTCTTGGCAGCTGCAGCCAACACCCTGGAGCAGCCAGCATGGCTTCAGCACATCATCCTGTGCCACTTCACCACGCATAATACTTGTTCATGATTGGGGCAGCTGTCTGAGCAAGCATGCTCGCTGGCAGGGATGCCGTGTATGCGTGTGCAGCGAGCGCGCCACATGCAATCATGCATGACGCACGCCATCAGGCCTTGTGATGGTTAACGAATGCGCTGGGCCAGAAGGATGGCTGCACGCCCCTCGCAATCATCACAGACCAACACATGCATCAGTTAAAGCGCTGTGGGTCCAAGCCGAAGGTAACCAGAGCAGTTTGTGCTGCCGGTTGTGTGAGCCATGTCAAGAGTGGACACCAATCGGCAGTGCCGTTGGTGGTTACTGTAAGGATGACTGTATGTTCTCGCTGTTGATGTTTCACCTCTGTAGGTCTTATGCATTCTTTCTGCATGTTGGACAGTTCTTGCTCCACTCACGTGTTTGGTGACCATTGCACAGGTGCTGCATATTCATCCAACTTTGAGCATGCTAATGTTGTGTATCAGGGGCAGCCGTGTTCACCCTTTGGGTTCTGTGCTGTGATTCATGTGCACATGTCATGCAGGATGTTTGCTGGCAGGTTCAATTACAGGATTAAAATGTATTGCATGGACCTATGCCTGTCTAGACACAGCAGGCACTGTCCCCTCCGCAACAATAACATCAGCGGTCAGCCTATTGCTTGCATGCCACAGCCACATGATCAGCTCATGTAGGACCTCACACAAACACGGGCGGCCATCACCCTGCTGCTCCTGCTCCGCGCCCCATCAATCCAAGTCCTTTCGCGCAGCAGCAGGAACGCATGGACAGACTTGCAGAGCAGCTGCGCCGTGACCCATTGTTGTGGGTGGGCAAATTTGTGCAGTGGCTTTTGCAAGGAGGTTATGTGGATCGGCTTCACACTGTGTAGGCCCCACCGTGGCTCAGCATGCCTGTGCTTCGCACCCTCTTCACCCAAGCCCTCAGCTGCAGGCCCAGACACCTGCTGCTGGCACTGCGGGTGGCAGCAGCATTGAGGAGCAGTGCCCAAACTCTACAACTGTCTCTTGTAGGAGTCTTGCAGCCGACCTGCAGGGGCATCAGGTGGCCAAGGGCACCGGCAGCTTGCTGCTGGAGAGCCATCCTGTGAGCTTCAGGCCCGTGTGTGATGCAACGCTGCAGCAGCACCAAATGCAAACGCATGCACAGCCTGCACCATCACAGCTGCAGCGGCAGTCGGCTGTACAAGGCTTGGAGATTGGGACAGGGCAGGGACTTGGTAGGCCCGCCAGCGTACTGCTACAGTCACAAATGCAATGACAGCCGCAGGCGCAGCGGTTGCCTTCCCAGCACAGTGTGTTGACCAGCAGACCACGTACACCTCAAGACCTGTGCTGTGCCAGCCCCTCTCTTTCTGAGACCTTCACACATGCCTCCCTGAATGCGCGTCAGCCATATGTGAGATTGTGAGTGTGGCGGCAGAACAGGCGTTCGTGCATGGCCATCAGAAGGGCAGGAGCCTTGCTTCCTGGGCAGCTGCTGGGCTTGAAACAGCAGCTTGCTTGGTTGACCCTCAAGCACTCCACCCCGTGATGGAGTCACAACAGGCACGGGGCAGCTCACTGCACGCCAGGGACGGTGGATGCGCAGACCGTGCACAGGCCAAGGGTCTGATCCAGCGCAACGCGACCGACAGCCACAACACCACACGCAATAGTGCTGAGGATGATACCATGCTGGCCAGTATGTGATGTGGCCTCTCTTGGTACAGGCGCGCACACAAGGGACATGGCATGCAGCAGCATGGCTGCGCAATCACATCGCAGGGCTGCACTGGGAATTCAGTGCGGCATAAAAACGGCAGATGCAGCTGGATCTGTGCACGTGCCCAGTGCAGCGGCTGCTGCTGCTTGTGCGCAGCATGCCACTGCCACTGCCACCGGCCCACCCCCACCACCCCATATCACTCCACCACCGCCATCAGCCAGGGCCGAGCTGCATCAAGTCTAGGTGTGACCACAACCAGTGGTAGTGGATGTAGTGTACGCCAAAAGCTGCCAGCAGCGCTGATGCAGCAGCAGGTATGCCAATGGCGCAGAAGGAACATATGGACTGTGTGCCTCCTACTTGCCATAATGCAGATCAGTGTTTAATGGCATGACCACTTGGCAAGTGTCATGTGCATGCCATGGCATGAAGAAATGTCTTGGGGAAGTTGTAAGCTGAGGATGGGTAACCCTGTCATGATGGAGTACCACAAGTTTCAGCAGAAACATGCTAGAGCAGCATGCACGCAGCGCCCATGACACCAGAGCACCACATGCACCATATCCACTACTTACAACATCGATGCCAACAAGATTCACTTCCTGTGTGCAGTTCCTGTGTGCAGTTCCTTGTTCGCTGTCTTCATGCAGCTCAGTTCATTCATGGCAGCCCCACAAAAAAGATGCAGTAGCATACGCAGCCTCGGTTGCATCCCAAGCAGCAGCATGCATCTGTACCACCTCAGTGACCATTTGTGAATAAAGCTGATGCTGACTGCACAGTGACCTCAGTCTGTACAGCAGCACCCCATATAGGGCCATCACAATGCAGGCCAGGGAAGCGCGGGCCTCCTGCGCTGTGCAGCGCCGAAGGAAGTCGCTGGACATATGCCTCATTGCTTGCGCTCCTGTCCACCACGTGCTGCATGGTGGTGGAACAAGGTACAGCACATATGACATGCGTACCTCGGGGCAGTGCGAGCAGCTGCAACTTCATGCTGCAACTGAATGCATGTGTGTGTGCGGCTGTGCGCTCACGTACATCATGCCGTGTACAAGTTAAAATCAACATTGTACTGGGCCAAGTTAGTGCCGTTGGCGGTGCGATGCCAGCGCAGAAACATGCCACATGTTGTGTTAAGGTAAATTAAGTTATAATGATGGCAAAGAAATGGTTAGCTGTTGCCTTTGCGGTGTGTGCTCCTAACAGGTGCTAGGTGCTGTAGTGGGGCAGCTCGCAGTGTTCAGAACTATTACCTAGGCATATGGATGTTTGGCTTGTGACTGTCAGGCTCCGGCATGTAGAAACATCTGTGAAACGCCGTGTTATTATCATTATTAATGGCAAAGAAAACAAAAAATAAATGGTATTACGCCGGCCGTGTTATTATTATTACTGTTGGTTATTATATGCAAGCAAACACCACGCACCTGTAATGCTGCTTTCCAGAGGCAGCCCGTAAGAGCATTGCACAATATTCATTGCCCTTGAGAGTTGCAGCTTGCAAGGGTGTGATGCCTGTTGAAGAGCTGATGCTAGGGTCAGCACCCGCATCAAGCAGCTTTGCAACCAAACGCCCGTTCCCACTCTCACACATGTTGTACAGGGCAGTGCAGCCTCCAGATGTAGTGGCGTTCACATTTGCACCCTTGGAGAGCAGCATGCACACTGCTGCTTCGTTGCCGTTCATGCACGCGATGTGCAGAGGGACGTTTCCCCTAGTGTCAGGCACATTAGGAGATGCCCCAGCTGCCAGCAGCACCTGTATGGCTGTGGTATTGTTGGTGTTACATGCCATGTGCAGCGGCTGATTCCCCTTTGCACAGACTGCTGAGACATTGGCGCCGGCATGCAGCAAAGCCTGTACGCATGAGATCTGACCTTTTTCAACTGCGATATGCAACGCTGTGCTCATGCCACCCCTTGTCCTGAGCTCCTTGTTTGCCCCAGCATCAAGCAAGAGCTCCACACAGCTGAGGTGACCTCCTTGGCACGCAAAGTGGAGAGGTGACCAAAGTCTGTTGTCCACTGCATCAACAGCTGCGCCTGCCCGCAGCAGCGCGCTGACAACTGACACATGACCTGCATAACAAGCCAGGTGCAGTGGGGTCAGGGACGCCGGCATCATAACTTCGCCAGGGTTGGCGCCTGCTGCCAAAAGAGCTGTCACCACACCTGCGTGTCCACCACGAGCTGCAATATGGATGGATGCCCATCCCAATGAAGTCTTGGTGGCCACTGTGTTAACAACACTAGCGGCTAGCAGCATCTGCACACACTCTGTGTGGCCATTGATGGCCGCAAGGTGGAGAGGAATGCGGCCGTGATTGTCTGTTGCCAGCGTGACAGTTGCAGCGGCATGTAGGGCATGGCCCACAGGCCCATTTCCTGCTGCGCGGGGCACCATGAGTTGGGAGCTGCTGTGATGCGGGGGCAGCATGGCGTGCACACCGGTGCACCATTCCAGGAGAGCGGCAAGAGCAGATGAATGGCCGGCGCTGGCTGCACAGTGGATGGGTGTCCGGCCCTCAGAGTCTTTGCTGTGCACCTGATCCTTGGCACCAGCTGCCATGAGCACGCGGACAGAGTCAGCACATCCCTTAATACTGACCCAGTGCAAAGGGCGCCTCCCTGCGGCATCTGTCCACGCCACACCAATGCCCGCCGTGATAAGTGCGCTGATGGCCCCTGCATCTCCATGCGTGCATGCCAGCCTGAGTGCCACCCCATCCGCAGGAGCTCCCGCGGAAAGCAATGCTGCGGCACAGCCTGCGTTTCCCGATGCAGAACATGCCAGATGGAGTGGTGTGCGGCCGTTCACATCCTCCGCTTGGACATCACTGCCAGCCGCCACCAGGAGTTCCACACAGCGTGCGCTGCCGCTGGTGCTGGCCAAGTGCAGAGGGGACCGCATGTGGGTGATCTCGCGTGCACGCACGTCTGCTCGCGCCTCCAGCAGCAGCTGCACACAGTGTGCGCTCCCACAGCTGGCAGCACAGTGCAGAGGGCTGCGACGGTCAGCGGGCGCAATAGCACGTGCGCTCGCTCCTGCGGATAGAAGTGCTTGCGCACATGCTGCATGGCCTCCATCACAGGCAGCATGGAGGGGTGTGAGGCCTCGCGCATCGGGCGTGCCAACCTGGGCTCCTGCTGCAACCAGCACACGCACACATGCCGCTCGTCCATGTGCAGCTGCCCTGTGGAGAGGTGTCTTGTTGTACTTGCCGATGACAGTGTTGACAGCGGCACCAGCGTATAGCAACATCTGGACACACTCTGCATGGCCTTCCTTGCTGGACACATGCAGGGCTTCGTCCAACACGATCTGCGCGATCGGCACCTGTTGCAGCTGCGGCCCACTGCATCTGGTTGCGTCTGATAACAAGCTGTGGTGGGCGCAGCAGCGCAGCACGTGCTTCAGCACAGGTGCCGCACCATGCCGCGCAATACGAAGCAATGCTTGCTCAGGTCCGAGGCATGCCAGGAGCCACACACACTGAGCATGTGGATCAGCATGCAGCTCATGCAAGAACCTGTGAGCACAAAAAGGGAATCAGGCAAAGAGCCTGAGCTGCAGAGTGATGCCACTCCCAATGCATAGCCGCTCTGCCACATGTTGGGAGCGTGTTCACGTCGTGCCTAGTTGGATGCTAAGGGCTCACCTGCATGTACGTGTCAGCGCAAACACATCCGTTGCATTGAGGCTCTGCAGCACCCTCAGCCATACACCGAGTGGTGCTGTGTTTGGCCCCTCTCTGAGCTCCTCTGCAGAGGCTGCTCCTCTGCCACAGTGTGTTGGCATATATAATGCGATGAGTCGGCTGGTGCTCCTGCTTGCATAAAGTAAAAGTTGCAAGGCGGCCGCGTGGAACATGGCAGACGCAGAGTAGGAAAGTCCAGCCACCGGTTATGTTGAAACTGTTTGATCACCATGCCTCGGCTGAAACAGAACAAACGGGCGAGGACAGGGTCAAGGCGTACCTGGACACCAACGCGTCAAAAACAGCGTTTGAACGATGGCTATGGGTACTCCTGCTGCGTCCCTTGGCGTCCTCGCTCGATGGGAGAAAAATGAGCAATGCTAGTTAATCCACTAATGTCCCAACCCCGTAACTGATTGTGGAGAGCCACATTACTCGGCTTGAAATAAAATGTGTGATGAGGTGAGTCGACTATCCGCCAGCCGGGCGCTAGCAGCTGGAGCTTTCCTCACATTGAAGCAGTTCTGCAGGTAGTGGTAGCAGGTGAGCTGGTTGCATGAATGTAATGCTTCATGCAATACGACAATACCGTGCAGACCGGGCGCCGTGGACGAATGTCTTGCACGCTTCCACATGGCCGTTGTAAATTATAGGTGAAACTGGGTGTCAGCTGAATAAGCCCCACCCTACCAACCATGACAAGTCATCAAATACGACAAGAGCTGTATTCGTTCTTGTTAGAATGCTGACGTGTGCACCTCACCTGTTGGAAGCTGCAGCCAACACACTGGAGCAGCCAATATGGTTTCAGCTCATCATTCACCATGCATAAAACTTGTTCGTGATTGGGGCAGCTGTCTGAGGGAGCATGCTGGCAGGGATGCCGTGTATGCGTGTCCAGTGAGCGTGCCACGTGCAGTCATGCATGATGCACGCCATCAGGCCTTGAGATGGTTAATGCGCTGGGCCAGAAGGACGACTGCGTGCATGCCCCTTGCAACAAGTCCATCTCACTCCACCACATGGGCCCAAGCCAAAGGTAACCACACTAACCAGAGCCGTTTGTGTTGCAGGTTGTGTGAGCCATGCCTATGGTCGTGGATGCCAGCGGCAGTGCCGTAGATGGTTCCTGTAAGGATGACTGTATGTTGGCGACGGTCAGGGTGACTGTATGTTCTCGCTGGTCATGTTTCACCTCTGTAGGTTTGATGCATTCTTTCTGCATGTTGGACAGATCTTGCTCCATTCACATGTTTGGTGACCATTGCACAGGTGCTCCATATTCTTTATTCACACAATCATTTGAGCCTGCTAATGTTCTTTATCAGGGCAGCCATGTTCACCCTTTGAGTTCGATTCTGTGCTGTCTGCTGCTGATGTCTTGCTGCCCGTTTGCATGCCACAGCCACATGATCAGCTCATGCAGGACCTCATACAGACACGGACGGCCATCACTCTACTGGTCCTGCTCCGCGCCCCATCAATCCAAATGACCAAATGCCACCGCGCAGCAGCAGGAGCACATGGACAGGCTTGCAGAGCGTGAATTATTGGTGTGCGTGGGTGGGCAAATTTGTGCAGTGGCTTTTGCATGGAGGGCATGTGGATCGGCTGGACACTCATATTCAGGTGCAGCATCATGCTTTGCTTCGCTGCTATGTGACGCACATTATGATGGAATCAGCTCTGCCTGGTGTTGCAACCACGTGCTTTGCCTGCACGATGCCATATGCCAGTGCTGGGGGGCTAGGCATGTAGAGATTTTAACTGACCACATGCAATGTCTGGCTGGCTTGTGTGATGACACACGTGGCTTGCAACGTGCACCTCACATCTGCCAGTGTTTCATCAGGGGGTCCGTCATGCTGGTTGACCCACAGCAAAGCCGAAGTGCGGACTTGCATTAAGCATGGTGAGCATTGTGCTGTCATGAGAAGGTGGTGGGGCATGTATTTATTCGTCCCATGACTGCCCCATCCGGCAGCAAACGTTGGCGGCAGCAATGCACCCAGGCGCAAGTCACCCAGGTCACCCAGGTGCAAGTCATTTGTGGCAGGTTCTACAGCTCGCAAGCCTGGGCAATCATCTCATCCTCCACAGGCAAAGTCCTTGCCTTGCATTATGAATGACCATGCAATGATGAGCGACGTCCCATGCTGCAGGCTGATAAAGCACTGTAGCACATTGTTAAGAAAGCAGCCACTCATACCACTGGACGCTGTTCGCTGTGTTCAACAGTTGCCTGGCGACCTGATGCGTTTGCTGGAACAGCACATGGGGCCATTTTAAAAATGTTATAGGGGCCTGCGGACACGTCCGCGCCCCAGCTAGGGCGCCCCTTGAAGATGCAGCAGGTTGGAACTGTGAATACATCTTCGTTTGCATAGAACATACTTTTACCATAATCTGAGCATTTATTGAGCCTTTGGCGCTGCCCGGGCGCGGACAAGTTGGACCCCGAAATTCTGCGCACTTGCTCTCCGTGGTTGCCATTGATCATCTTGTACATAAAATATGAACATCAGATTCATCGTCCAAAGTGCTGGTAATATTTCCTGCTGCAGAGCTTGGGAGAGCTAGAGTTCGGGTTTGTGCCACGCACCGTGGTGTCGGACTTGCAGGATATTGGCAACTGGAAGGTGCGCACAGGTCTTGGTGGTCTCGCAATGCTCAGTTTCAGCCCTTGAATGGAGTCTGATTATACGCATGATCTGTTCTTGCAGCTTGCTAACAATCAAGCTGCTGCGTTTCATTGTGCCCTTCCAGTCTCGTGCCAATGCAATAGACCAGCTTCAGCGGGCGCTGCGAGATGTGGGGGATCGCTCCCAAATCTTACCAGGCCTGCCGCGATTCGTGGCCTTCCTTGTGCAGCTTGTGTCCGGTGAGCCCAGTACTTGGCACGCTGTCCAACTCCGAACATTAGGCCGCATTGGTAACAGCGATGTGGTCTGGCGATGTGAGCAGCGTTGACGCGCATCCGAGCTGGGCTCACACAGGGGGCAGCATGCAGGGTATGACGCACAGTGCGTACACATGGTGGGACTGAAGCAGACGCCTGGGACTGAAGCAGACGCCCACAAATGGAGGCTGAAGAGATGGCTTGGAACGTCACAGTACACATCCATTTACCATTGTCTGCAACCCCTGGTGCTTGCAGATCCAAACTTCAAGATTGCGGTCAGCTCCATGCAGATCCTTGGGGACCTTGTCAGCAAGGTTGGCTGTGATGTTGAGCCGCAGCTCAAGTGCGTGGGTTGGGCCGAATTGGTGACGTGCTGTTGCACTGACTTGATGTTGGACAGCAGCAGTTGGAGCGTGGCAGGGAGCACGGGGAATGGTGCTTTGACAACTGGCAACTGCATACACAGTGCTTCAACATCCTGATTACAGTGTATGGTATTGCTTGTGCTGTGTGTATGTTGTGTTGGTCTGTATGACGGGTGCTTTGCTCGTGACCCTTGCACACACACACAGGACCATCATCCCCACGCTGGTGGAGAAGTTCAATGACACCAAGGTGCTCGTGCGCAGTGCCAACATGAAGGTGTGTTCATGCTGCAGCATGCAAGTTGCTGCTGTAGGGGACATGTGCAGGGGATGTGCGCCACATATGAGTCTGGCATCAAACCACGTTGCCACGTCCAGCACGACGGCCGCACATACAGCAGCACGCAGCTAGCAGCAGCGGCTCCACTGCTTGTGTGCATCTCAATGCCGAGTTGACGCAGGCCGCATGGCTCACTAAGGCAAAGAGCCACTGTTGCTCCATCTGCCCAACATGCAACATGGCGGCCACCCCACAGGTGCTGAAGAAGCTGATGGCAGTGACGAGCGCGCGTGCTGTCCTGGAGCTGCTGGGAGGGGGCATGAGCCACACCAGCTGGCGTGTGCGTGAGGAGGTGCTGAACACGCTCATCATGGTGCGGCAAGGAAGCAGCAGTGACAGGCTCATGGATGCACTGTGGTTGGTGCAGCACAGCGCCTAGTGCCAAGGATGCAAGTTGAGTAATGAAATGGCCAAAGCAACGTTGCAAACAGAGGCAGCACAGGGGGTTACTGATCAACTTGGTGGGCAGACATAGGGCGGGGCACCCTGTGCACCGAGGGCCTCGTGGACTTCCGGTGGCACAAGCAATGCTCCTGCAGATCCTCAGGTGTTTCTCCCACCCAACCAAGCACCTTTCTGCACGCTCACCACCCTTGGGCTGCAGGCGCTGCTGCAGCACAGTCAGAGCCTGGACACGCAACGCGCGTTCAAGATCCTGGCAGGTGGCATGAGCGACCCCAAGGAGCAGGTCAAGGCGGTGGCACTGGAGGGCATGGCTGTGCTGGGCAAGGTGGTGGGGCCAGCTGAGATGCAGTCCATGCTGCGTGGTGGGCTGCCGGATACGCTGAGGTCACAGGTGGCTGCGCGCATGGCCAATCCCGCGCTTCCCACTGTGAACCTGGACGGGATTGTAGAGCATTCCGCAGGGCCGCTGCCAGGGGACAGCCTGGACGCGATCTCAACAGACATTTCAGGCCATGGCCGGCCACGCGGCTCCAGCTTTGCGTCCCCAGCCCCAGCCAGCAGCCGACTGCCCTGGGAGGTACCCAGCCAGCGGCCGCGGCTGCGCGCGACACAGGATGCGCTCGGGGCGCTGGATGCTGTGCCGGACCAGGCGTTGGCAGGGTTGCACGGCTCAGCACCACAGCTGCCTGCACCACCGCCGCTTATGCCCCTGGCCAGCAGCACTAGCACCAGCAGTGGGCTGGGGGCACCCGGGTTGACGCCGATCAGAGTCGGGGCATCCGCTGGGTTTGGGCGGTATGGTGCAGGCGCAGTGGGGCAGTCAGGGCACTTTGGCGGTGCCGGTGCAGCGGACTCCTCCTGGACCAGCGCATCACCGTCTGGAGGGGGCATCACGAGCCTCGGCACGGGTGCAGCCATACGCAGCTCTCGTGCGTCAGCTATGGATCCGCACACCATATCAGAAGGCAGCGGCGGCATCAGCAGCAGCGGCGGGGGCCCTGTGGCGCGGCCGGCCTACCTAGCATCAGCCAATGGCGGCAGCATCAACATGAACGGGCTAGCTGCGCTGAAGCACCACCGAGAGATGGCGGTGTCTCGGTCAGTGGAGCTTGGAGGCGCGGGGCGCACAGGTGTCTCACCAGATGTCAGCACAGATGCGGAATCGTCCTCCTCACCGCTGACTCCCTCCAGGGGCTACAAACCCCTGCTAGCTGGCAACAGCGTGAACCGGGATGATGGCGCAGCAGGAGTCGTGGGAGCCAGCCGCTTCCACCACCCAGCCAGCTCAGGCGGGTCATCGTTAGCGCAGCAGCCGTCCGGCGGCATCAGCGGGGACTCCATCCTGGACGGGGCGCTGGGCATCGGCCGTGAACGCACAAGCAACCCGCTGCGCTCCAGCCAGCCTAACCCACCCACCTCCACCAACAACCCCGGCCTGGGCCTCTGGCTGCAGACCAACTTGGAGCAGGAGCATGCTGCACGGCAGGAAACGTTCAGCCCATCTAAGGTGGAGCTGCTGGCGAACCTGAAGCGGCGGCAGATCGAGAAGCGCGCCAACAGCGCGCAGCTGCCCATGCGGCCCAGCATCGACAGCAGCAGTGAGGCAGTACCCGGGTCACCCGCATGGCCTGTGGCCCGCAGGGAGCCGGCAGTGGGCGGCTATGACCCAGCACCAGATAATGGCGGCCACTACGGGCTGGGCAATGCAGCGGCTGCACGCCGCAGCCTGTTCAGCGGGCAGCGCGATGATCAACTCAACAGCGCGGCGCCCAAGGCAACTCATGTCACATCCATGGGGCCAACCGGGATCCTTGGGTCGCGAGCGCTGCAGCCCAGCGGCTCAGGCGGCCACGGGTCCTCGGGGGCTGCATTCAACCTTGCCGCTAACGCTGCGCTGTCGTCTGCTGGCGCGTACACAGAAGATGTGGCACTGGGCGGGGTTCGGCGGGGCGCAGCCGGAGCGCTGGGGAACCGGCCGGGCCGAGGCGCACCGTCCCCTGTGCTGCCCGACCCACCAGCTGAGCCCAGCCCTGCACTGCACTCGCCCTCCACCCAGCTGGCGTCAGCATTGGCACGCCTCACACCCAGCCTGGAGAACCGCCTGCGCGTGCGCTCAGCGGAGGTGAGCGGTGGCATCATCGGGCCGTCCAGCGCACCTGCTGCTGCTGGCACCATGCAGCCGCTGCAGTCGGCTGTGGCACCACACCCGCCGCCCATTCCTCGCTCAGGCGGGTATGCAGGTGGCTTTACAGCAGGGCTGAATGTAGCAACCAACAGCGGGGGCTCATATGGCGGGTCCAATGCAGGCAGCGCAGGGCCAGGCACACCAATGCGGGGTGCAGCCAGTGCAGGCAGCTACTGGGAGAAGGGCACAAAGCCATTGGAAGAGCTGGCGGCCGCGGATCTGATGCCAGTCGCAGACCCTGAGCGCACCATGAGGAGTGTGATTGCAAAGCTCATCGAGTCCAACAATGCGGATCGCAAGGAGCTGGACTGGCAGGTATGTTGTGTGGGTGCTGCTGGATCCCTGAGGTGTGGACTGGCAGACTGGGGTAGAGGGATGGGGATGGGATGCCCTTGCCCTATCATCATCAGGCATGTCAGGTACGCGTGAAGTTGTGGGTTGTGAGGCTTGTGAGTTGTGAGTTGTGACCATTCGAGCTCCACCGACGCTTCGTCTCCGTGTGGCACCGCGCATGGCACATTGTGTACCACTGCTTTGTCGTCTCATGTGACGGGCCTCGTACCGCGCGCTGCAGGGGCAGTATGAGGCGCTGAACGACGCGCGGCGGCTGGTGAGGCACCACCCCGACACCGTGCGCGCCAGCCTGCACGAGTTTGTACGCGCGGCAGTGCCATCGATCGACCAGCTGCGTTCGTTCTGCGTGAAAAACGCGCTCACGCTGTTCCAGGAGATGTTCCCAGCCTTGGGGAAGGCCCTGGACAGGGAGCTGGATGAGATGGTGCCGGTGCTGCTGAAGAAGGCGGGGGAGGTGTCCAACGCGGGCCGTGAGAACTTCCTGGCGGCTGAGGCCGACCGCGCGCTGGTGGAGATGTGGCGCGCGTGCAGCGAGGCGCGCACCATTGCTGCGCTGTGCGCGTGTGCCAACCACAAGAGCATGCACGTGCGCGGCAAGGTGGCGTCGCACCTGGATGGGCTGCTGGAGGCAGCGGGGCCGGGCATCCGTGCCACCCTCACAGGGTCTGGGCCGCTGCTGGACAAGCTGTTCCGCACAGCAGTGGGGTTCCTGGACGAGGGGGCGCTGGAGGCGCGCACGTACGGCAAGCGCCTCGTGTGGCACATCAAGGGGGCGCTGGGCATGGCCGAGTTTGACCGCCTGCGCGCGCTTGTGCATGGCGACGCGCTGTCCAGGAAGCTCAACGACGTGGTGGACGGCCTCAACGGCCCACCCCCACCGCCATCTCGCGGCCTGGGCGGCTCCCGCGCTGTGTCGCGCCAGCTGTCGGGCGGTGACGCGCGCGGCTCACCAGCCGCGTCACCGGGGGC
>QAXD01000039.1:647154-725026 GCA_004335575.1 Haematococcus sp. NG2 | reverse complement strand
GCGTCACCGGGGGCGGGCGTGCTGTCGGGGCGGGCGCTGCAGGACGCGCAGGATGATGGGGGGTGGCGGGGGGCCAAGCCTGGCGGGCCTGGCGGGTTGGGCGGCTACTACTCCTCCTCTGCGCCGTCGGGCACCGACAACCGTGCGGGCAGCACCCCTGAGCGGCGGCGGCTGCAGCAGCTCCCGTCGTGGCGCTCGCGTGCAGCAGCAGCAGCACCGACAGGGCAGGAGGACGGCGCAGGTGGGAGTGGGGGCTACGCAGCGCAGCACGCGGCCATGCTGGCGCGGCAGGGCAGCTTTGGTGCGGGCGCCGCAGAGTCGCTGTCCAAGGTGCTGGGTGACCTCACCAACAAGGACTTCAGGTGGGTGGGCGGGTGGGCTGTGATGGCTGCTGGGTGTACGTGTTGGTGGTGGGCGTTGGTGGGTGTGTCATGGGGCTGTAGCTGTGGCTGCTGGGCACTTGCTGCTGGCGCAGTGCACCTGATGGACCCTGGCTTGGCCAACGTACCGAACCTGCCTCCACCCTTGCAGAGAGCGGCTGGAGGCGCTGCGTGCCCTGGAGAGCATGGCTGTGAGTGGGCAGCTGAACGGCGCACCTGAGGCGCAGATGGTGCAGCTGCTGGACGCAATGACGGTGTGTGTTGGTTGCTGTGACGGGCTCTGGACCTGTAGTCCTGTACACACCAGCCAACTGCTCATAATCAGCGTTAAGGCTCATGCTCGCCATGCATGCTGATAGGGTGAGGGCACTCCTTGTGCCTCTTGAACTGCGCATCCTGCTGCTGCATGTCCAACATGTGGCACTGTGATTCCTGTGGCCCCCCCCCACCATCCAGGCGCGGCTGGGCGATGGCAACGCCAAGGTCGCAGTGGCCGCGTGTGAGGTGCTGGGCGCTATGTTTGGCGCGCTGCGTGAGCGCGTGGCCCCGGGGCTCAACACGCTGGTGCCCGCACTCGCGGCCGCGCTGGGGTCGGCCAACGACAAAGTGCGTGTGGTGGCGGCGGGCGCGGCGGACGCGCTGCTGGCGTCAGTGGACGGCGCACTGCTGGTGCAGGTGGGGCGCGGGCTGGTGGGGGCTGTGGTGTGCAGCTGCTGCTGTGCCTGCTGCAGGGCCGGTGCATGATGAGACGAGCAGGCAGTGGGGGTGGGTGGTGCGTGTGGTTGCCGTGCAGCATGGTCCGTCCACTAAACTGTTCAGGCTGGCAAGGAGCAGCCGCATGTGGCTGTGCAGCACGGCACGTTTGAGCAGGCTTGGGCGCTGGTGCCGTCGGCTCAGGGGTGGTGGCAAGTGAGAGCACAGCTGAGCACCACGCACGCTGCCTCACTGCATCACAGAACTTCTCCCACTGCGTGTCCAACGGCCACCTGCGTGGCAAGCCGCTGCTGGTGGAGCGGCTGCAGGCCATCGCGCTCGCGCTGTGGCCATCACGGCCCCAGCTGGTGCTGAAGCACGTGGTGCCGGCAACATTCTCGCTGCTGCAGGTAAGGCGGGGGAGTGGCGTGGGCAGTGCTGGTGAACAGGAGGCCTGGTTGTGTTTCAGGGTGTGCCAAGTTGATGCTCCTGCTTGCGTGAAGAAGCCTGCAGCCTTCACGTTGTGCCTGGTTGCCCACCCTGGTGCACACGTGACGTTCAATGCATGATGTTTGTGCTGCCTGGTGCACCTGTCCCGCCTGCGCACAGGACACCAAGGGCGAGGGTAAGGCGGCCGCGCAGGCGCTGCTGGGCACGCTGGCACAGCTCATGGGCCGCGCGCTGCTGGACCACACGGCCACACTGCAGCCGGCAGCGCAGCAGCGCGTGGCTGACGCCGTGTCCGCTGCCGGGTACTGATCCAAGGCTGTGCTGCAGATGCTGACGAGCTCCAACATGACATGCATGGGCAGTTGCATGGGGTATGGGTGGTATGCATGGGGTGGCGGCAGTGCAGCGGGGACTGCAGGGCTCAGGGTGGGTCGCACAGGTGATGTGTTCCACATTCAAATTGAGACGTATGGGAGCGGGTGGCTAGGCCAAGGCACTTCCCTGAACTCACCACATCCTGTTTCAACCAGAGCCGGGTAGGGGCGGTCGTTCTGTTGTGTACATACCGTATGTGTGTGGATGTCAGCTCATTTGCAGGCGCTGGCTGTCTTTGTTTGTCTTGTTAGCTGAGGGGCGTGCAGTGCTCAGCGGTGCATGAGCAACGGGTAACCGTGCACTCGATACACGCGTGGTGGCCTGTTCAGACTTGTGTAGTGCGGGCCAACTGGCTGTATGCAGAACTCCTTGATCACTTAGTTGAAGCCTGCAGGTGGGTAGCTTAGAAAATCGTGTGTTGGCACATTATCTGGTGGATGCTTGCTGCTGAACAAGGCGATCATGGTAGCAGGTGCAGGGGTGATCCTTTCACAGTTGCTTGGCATCCTGCAGCCTATCAATGCTTCCAAATGCCCACTATTCCATTCAGCGGCTGTTGGTTGTGGGGGCCAAGCCGCCAAGCATTCACTTATGTTCTATCATGATTTGGTGTGGGGGCAACTCCGGACAGGGACCTAGGTGGGAACTGAACAAGCATAGTATGGGTATGTCATGTACACAGGCAGCTAGAACAAGCAGCTGGCAGGAGAAAGCTGTGTGGCTCTATTGCAGTGCACGCTCTGCAGCCTCTTGGCACAGAGATTCTCACACAATGGAGGGGAAGTACCTGGCCCAAAGGTCACCAGTGGCCATGCAAGTGGCATCAAGGCTTTTTCTGTAACTGATACGTTACAAAGCTCCTGCAGCCAGTCATGACTGCTTGTTAAAGTTTTCAAATCGTGTGCCAGGCACACAATCAAACCTCACCTGCTGTGTGGCTTGTGCTGATAGAGGTACCCTGGCCCTTCCCATCAACACCTGAGGCTGAAGTATGGCGGGGCCCACCTGACCTACTGACCTACCCAGAAACAGTCCACAGCACGAAGCAACAAGTCTGGCAGCGCGGCACTGGTGCAGCCAAGCCTATGCAAACCACACTGATTGTGCAGGTATGCAGACGGGGCCTCCACAGCCCATTACAACAATAAACCACGAGCAAGGCTATTTTGTGAACCACATGGTGCATCCTTTGTAACACGCTTAAGCCACCTCTTCTCCAGCATTTGCAAAACTCTTCATGTCAGCACCACATCTGATACTCTCCCTCTCAAGCAAGCACGCTCACAACTGGTCAAGTTCGCCCATGCAGCCGAGGGCCTGCATCCCCATACGCTCACCAGCTGTGCTCCAGCTGACAACATTGCTGACGGTTCACTCAGACGTGCTGGTCATGGGCAAGCTTACGCTTTCTTGGCGGCATAGACCACGTACCTGTGCACGGACATACATACATGCTACATGTCACATCATGTTTGAGCAGTGTGCAGCTGCACAAAGGCAACCCAGGCAATCAACACGGCAGAGCACAGATCCCACTGCACGCACATGGGGTCGGAGCGGCCTGGGTTGGGTGAGATGTCCACGCACTTGGGCTCCTCCCACCCGCCCGCCACCGAGTAGTGGAAGTAGCTGCCCACAATCCAGACCTGTGCATGGGCGCAGTCCGGCACAACAGGGGCAGGGTGCAGGCATTTGATCAAATTTGATTCAGACAATCAGCAACAGCAGGGGGAACATCGCAGATGATGGCAGCACAGACTCACAACATGTCTCTTGCTTCCATGCAGCATGCCTGCGCATCTCAGCCAACAAGACAGAGAGCGGTCAAGGCAGTACGTGGCCGCTCATCACGCTCAGGCAGTACGCACATGATCAGCATCTCCCGTGGCAGTCCAGATCTGAATCGCTTTTGTTGGGAAGCAGCGGTTGGAGAAAGACATGTATGCCTTCCCCCCAGGCTTCAGAACGCGATGCATCTCCTTAAACACCTGTAAGTGCAACACGCGGTACACCCATGGCATGTGCAGTCTAATAATGCATGTCATTTCCTCGCGTTGCAATTGATAATTCATACACCATGGGTGTTGACGTCCAGTGAACTGTGTGCTGAGCTGGCCTGATCACCATGAATGTGTGGTGATGTGGTGTGGTTGAACCAAACACGCAAACCGATGGCAGACGCACGCACACGCACGACTGCGAGACCACTCTGCACCAACCTCCAGTGGTTTATTGAGGTAGTCCACGCTCACACAGTTGGTGATGACGTCAAAGGTATTGTCCGGGAACGGCAGCACTGGCTCGACGTTCAGGTCCTTCACAGCCCTGCAACAAGGTTGGGTGCATGTTGTGAGCATGTGTGCACTCATCTGTAGAAGATTGAGCAAATCAGCATGCCAGTGAGCAGTAAGTCTGGAGTAGGGCAAGACAGGCATGCACCCAGCACATATGAACAATGCAGCTACATGGCGGAGGCGCTCATCATGGCCACTGCTGCAAGGCGCACCACTCGGTGAGCTGTGGGTTGCGTGCCAGCTCATCAGCGTTCATGCCCACCCCTGCCACTTTGTCAGCCTGCACACCACCAGGTCAGCAACACCCAGGGATGCACTGCAGGTTCGACATGCACTTGGTGACCCTTCTTGTACCCTGCAGTGTGACTACCTTGGGGACGGGCAGGGCAGGGAAGGCAGGGTGGCTTAGCTGCGCGTGTACCCATGTCACGTCATGTGCACACCTTGTAGCCCTGTGGGTAGTGTGAGACCCAGGAGGAGCAGATGTCCAGGAGGGCCGTCCCAGGGGTGCCTGACGCAGGGAACACCTGCACCACCACGCAGCGTGCCCCACGCAGAGCAGCTCAGGCCCTGGGCCAAGCGCAGCAGTGCACACTGACAGTGCACAGCAATTGGGCAGCACTTGGTACACCCCAAGGATCTCCAGCCGCCCCTTACAGTGTCAGGTCCATGAGCTGGCGTGCAGCTGGCCCAGCGGTGCAAGACCGCGGCGCCGTGCGACAGCACATGACTGCACCAGCACCACGCACCTGGCCGTAGAATTTGGTGAGGGATGCGATAGCAGCGTCATCAATGTGCGTCACAAAGCGTGGCTGGGAGTAGAACACGTTGTCCTGCAGCACCAACACGTGCAGCGGGCGTACAGCTCCGGTCACCATGCACAATGTCAAAGGGGTCACTCAGGCGCATGTATGCTGGCGTATGTTGTGCCTGGCACGCACGGTAATACAGTACATGACCACGGTACATGGTGTCCCCACCCTGCCTACTGCTCACCGGCTGCTCATCATAGCGTGCAAAGTCCACTGGGCGGAACGGCCACTTATCAGGCCAGCGAGGGTCCTCCAGCACCTGTGGGAGCACACCGTGTAGAAAAAATCCGTGCATAACAGCAAGGCATGTGAGGCTGATGCATGACGCACACACCCTGTCGCACACAGATGCCCCCCAGTTGCTGAAGCAGCGAGTGCTCTTTGTATGGCGCAAGCCCAGTCACGTGCCATGTCATTGCTAATTGTCATGTGCTGGCCGATAGGGATGTCATGGTCACCATGCAACGAACACACCACACGGTCCACACCCCACCCATGCTGACCACCCTTACCACTCACCTTCTCAATTTCGCTGCCCGCCTTGGCGCCTGCGGAGGCGGCGTACGCAGCGCGTTGTTTACTCATTCCAAGGCCAATCGCGAGCCCACCGCCCAGAACAAGGCGACGATGGGCCTGGACTGGTCCCTGGGTTGAGTTGCTCAGTGGAAGAGCAGCATAAACGTGACTGCTAGCTGCGTTGCGCCCAACGGAGAAACTAGTCCGTCGATGGGCCAGTGATCGAAGCATTGAATGGTTGGGTGCGACTTGGATGCTATGAACAAGACTTGCTATGGCTCCACGCTGTATAATAACTAAGGAATGATGATCATGAGAAATGATGCCGTCCCGTACAACCGAAAAGATGACCGATGATCGATGCCGATGTGTGAAGCCATGAAACGTGAGAACTTAATCAAAGCTTACACAATGATGATCACTGCTCATGGTTCTTTTGTGTAAATTTCTCCCTTCATTGACAAGCCATGTGACTTGTCTGTACTGCCGCATGATCTCATGATATCTTGTATATCATGTTGGAAATTCATGACTGTCCGATGCAATTTGATGAAACTGATGCATAGCAATGTAGCGAAGACGAATGCATCGCCTTGCACCATGTATCGTAGCGTTTGCTGTTTTCCTTATGTTCATTCCTTGCACGAACTCCACTGATGCGGATTACAAGGGCAAGGACTGTCCCAAGGGTTGCATGGACCATGGTCAGATGCTGATGTCAAGCATGATGTCAGGCATACGCCCTGCTGCTTACACCACTCTCTCAAATCAATGTCCCGGCCGTGCTTGCTGATCGAAGTTGAGCGTGTCCTGTACACATGCATCTCATGCTGCCTCATGCATTCATGACATCCTGCCCGCCAGGGAACTGCAACAGACAGCTAGGGAAGTGTGAATGTCAGCTGGGATATACAGGTAAGGCTGGTGTGCACCGCGTGCAAGGAAGCGTGCAGAATCAATTGGCTGGTGCAACTATGTATGTGGAACCTGCCTGAAACATGACTGTGCACTGCTTGCAGGGCCCACATGTGAGGCACACACACTTGGTGCCTGCAAAGTGTCTGATAAGCCGGATGCACATGTGCGAGTTGGGTGAGTATAACATGACAAGCAGTGGGATGCTTCATATCCACGGTAGTACAGTGAGTGTGAAGGCATCTGTGACACCTGTAAATCCAGCCAAAGTTGCGTGAATCCGTGTGCAGCACTGCTTAGTACCCAACTTGTTGTGCATGCTGGCCACATGCAGGGTGTCTGTGCCCAAGAACTGCCACTGCTATGAGCAGCTGCGGGACATGCTGTGCACCAACGGCTCACACCCAATGAGCGGGCTGTGGGAGGAGCAGTGCATGCCACACATCACACTCGTGTGTGAGTGAGCGAAGTGCATGTACAACTAAGTGGCACCACGATATTCTTGATGCACAGCTTATTATCTGTGGACAGCATACACGGGGCCAGGTGATTATGTGCTGATGGCACGTACGCTATGGGTGCATGAGTTCAGGGCTGCAGGTAGACCCCACAGGTGCAGGTGTCACCTGTGCTCGAATGCCTCTCTGCCACATGCTCATACCCATGCTCACATACTCCCTGCCTGGCCTGCCCGTTCCTCCTGACCGCCAGCCTGGGGTGACATCCACTGCTTCCGGCGGAAGGGCGTGCCAGTTGAGGAACAGAACTCCCTACTGCCCAACATCACAGATGAAAAGTGCGTGCAACTGTCATCGTGGGCGGCCTGAGGGCATGGAACACAAAGGCACTGAGCAAATGCTCGATGTGTGGCATTAGCACAAGCAAAACTTGCTGGTGTGCACCCAGTCAAACTATTCACCTACCCACTCCACACACTGTGCACAGCTACGAGTGGGGTCATGGCTACTGGCAAGAAGGTGCCGTAAGGACGCTGTGGCGCCGCATCAAGCAGCACCATGCGCCCAAGAGTGAAACCGAGGTGGGGCCGTGTGTTGACCACCCTGTGTTTGTTTGAGGGATGCTGCCTCCACATGTGGCTTGTGCAATACTGTGCTGTACTCAGGCCACAGCCAGACTGCTGCAGCTACCAGCCTGCTGAGTACCAGGAGCCCTGGTCTGCTTGCTGCTCATATCATGTGGTTGGCTGGTTGCTGCCCAGTCCTGAACGACCGCTTCCTCTGCGTTGCCTGCTGCCCATCAACGTGTAATCTTGCCGGTCACAGGTTGGGCCAGACAGTACGCGTGCCCTGCGGCCGCTAACAGCGTGCCCTGCAGCCTGCAACCACAACGGGTGGTGCATGGGTGAACCTGGATCAGGCGTATACCACTGCGCATGGTGAGTGGCTGCAGTTGTGCCATGTACAGCACAGGAAGTGACTGGTGCACGACTGCACGTGGTCAACCCCTGTGGCATGTGAAAGCTTGCGGTGCTGCGGACTGATCATGACAGTTCTGCTGTTTGCTTGGCAGAGCACATGCACAGCTTACACCTTGCTCTCAATCCACGTGTTGATCAACACCTGTGCCTCCTCTGCACATCCATTCCTGCATACAGCTACGTTGGGTTCCGTGGAGCCATGTGTGAGCAGGTGAGATATGGGTGCATGACATCCTTAAGCTGTCAAAAAGGGCTATTCTGCCTTCACTCACAGCCTGGCCCACCTGTCATTGTCACACCCAGGTGGATAGCAGTGCCTGTGTGCTGGGTTGCGACGCGCTGAGGGGAACGTGCAAGTCGGGCTTCTGCCATTGCAAGCCGGGCTTCTGGGGGCCAGCGTGCAGCAGGTCGCGCGCGTTCCCTGAGCCACGTAAGTGGGCTGCATAGGATCAGTGGGAGCGAAGCATGTGCCAGCCTGGGTGGAAGGGCACCTTGCAACCTGTGCCTGTCCGTCTCATGGTGTGTTGATGGTGCGCCATGTCGCGGTGGTGCTACTCCTGCAGCTGAGGCAGCACGTGCTCTGCCGCCGAGCGCTGCACAGCCCCGCATCTACGTGTACGACCTGCCTGCTGACTACGCACATCCCATGGAGTACAATGATGGGCGGTGCGTTGAGTGTGCAGTACGGCTGCTGTGTTGTACGTGCTGCTTGCTTGACCAAGTGGTACCCTGATCGCAAGAGGAGTGCTGCTCAGTCTGCTTGTTGTTACCATAACTACACATGGACTGATGCATGGGGTGACGATCGGATGACGATGCCATGTGCGGATTTATGCACACAGCAATGAGATCTTCCCCATCTATCGCGCGTTCCTTGTGCTGCTGCAAACATTGCTGTGGGACTGGAACGTGCGCACGGAAAACCCGTGGGAGGTGCGCACAGTGCTTGTGTGAAGCTATGGATTGGCGGGCGCATGCATTTGGCTGAACCAGTCGTATTTGTGGGTCCAGCCCGTGTGCGACCAAGCACAGCCGCAGCAGGCTGTACTGTCTCCTCACTCGCTCCTCTCACTCACCCATTGTGCTGCATCCCTGCACACCTTCGCCCAGGCCAACCTGTTCTTCATCCCCTCACTCTCCTACTATGTGACTGGCAACCTGGGCGACCCATCGCTGCACACACTGCGCGTCATCAAGAACCTCAAGGCCAACTACCCTTTTTTTGACCGCCATCAAGGTGTGCTGCATGATACTGCCTTGGGCTGTGCTGCTGCGCTGCTGGAAGAGGCAACGGCCTAATGCACTGCGCGCGTGCTCAGCCAGCATCAAGGTGCCGAGCAGAATGCAACCAAGGAGCAACACATGAGTGTTCTTAGCACAACAGCCCGGCATGATGCGGATTCCGGGTGTGGCTGCAGGCAAGGATCACGTGCTAGTGTTGACAACCGACAGAGGGGCCTGCTACTTGCAAGATGTTCCTGAGCTGCAGAACCTGATAAAGGTACTGAGAGGACAGACCATCCTTCTCAAAGGCTCACTGCCTCTGTCTCACCAAATGGCATGGCTTGGTGGCGCAGCGCTACAGGCGACCTTGTGCTACACTTGCCCTGCAAGCGCTGCCCTTGGCAGACCTTCATCTGACCCCGGGGCACCTGCACCACCTCCACACAGGTGACCCACTTTGGCCTCATGGAGCGGAACATCACATGGATGAAAAACGTGTGGAACAAGGAGTACGGGTGCTTCAACCCTGCACGCGATGTGGTCATCCCTCCCCTCACGCCCGATGCACAACACTTGCACGCTACATACCGCGCAATCGAGAGCAATGCCACCGGGCAGCACCCACGCAAGATCCTCTTCTTTTTCTCAGGCAGCATCAGGTGATGCATGCACTGGCGTAAGCCAGTCATTGAACACTGCCTGAATGTAGGTATCCTCCACAGGCTCACAACCCTGCGCTGTTTGAATGCCACTGTAATGTCAGTAGCTCAAACATGGGCGTGAATTCAATACAGTACGCGATTGGAGCTGCACACATTTACACCCACAGGGAAGCTGAGCCTGACTACAGTGGTGGTGTGCGGCAGGAGCTGGCACGCCTGCTGTCCACACACAAGTGAGTTAATGTGTTCTGACTGCATGCGGCTTCGCAATCCACACAAGTAAGGTGGCCTTTTTGATGTGACATGGGACCTGATCAGGGTTTGCGCCTGCATCACCCCTACATCGTCATTCTGCTGGCTGACCGTACCCTTCGGCTCTGGCCTTAAGCCGTGCGTTGGGATGTATGATTGCTGCAGGTACCCTGATGTTTCATTCCATCGGCATGCGCGTGGTGCAGCAGCATTTGGAGGGCATGGAGAGCAGATGAAGCGGGCGCGGTTCTGGTACGTGCTGTTTGGGGCCAGTGGGTGTGGACCAGCTTGTTGATGACGTTCATGTGAGCCACCAATGAATGTGGTGGCCTGACCTATTTACTGGCTGCATCCATCGTGGAATGCTGCACTGCGATGGTATCTGTTGATGATTGTGACTGAATGCTTTTGGGTGGCTGAATGATTTCCATGCTGCCCTTGTAGTCTCGCTGTGTACGGCCATGGGTGGGGCATCCGGCTGGTGCAAGCCATATACCATGGTTGTGTGCCAGTCATCATTCAGGACCATGTGCACCAGGTGCGAGGGCTGCTGCCTGGGCGCTGCGTGGCAGTCCTGCTTCCCAGATTAGCGGCAGATGGGAAATGGATTTGACGCATTTCAAGTAGGTAGCAGAGGGCCAAGTTGTGTTGACTGGGTGTGTTTACATAGTGCACTTGACCGTCGGCACACGCCTGAGCATGATCCCTTGTCCAGGCTGAGCTGAGACTACGGCCATTACGGTATGTGGCCTTGATGCTGCTGGCATACATGCCACAGGCGTTTGAGGACGTGCTGCCATATGAAGAGTTCAGTGTGCGCGTGTCCAAGGCCGAGTTACCCAACCTCATCCACATTCTGCGCGCCATCCCACAGGTCAGTGGTGCCAGCTGCGGGTTGCTGCCAGCGCAGGGCCCTTGCTCTTGCGGATGCTCATGTCTGTTGCTGCAAAAACTGTTCCTCCGTCTTGGTGAGCATTTGCATTCAGTTGCCATGTCTCGGCGGCACACACAGCACGTCAGCCCCGTGTTTGCCGGCTTTGCCCTACACATGCCCTACAAGTGTGCAAGCATGTCCGGGCCACACCTGCCGTGCTGCGTGCTGCCCCCTGCCCAGGAGGAGGAGGACCGGCTGCGCCATGGGCTTGCACGCCACTATCACGCATTTGTGTGGCAGCCGCAGTTCGGGGGCGTGGCCTATAACCTCACCATTTCGTCACTGCACAAGCGACTGCACAACCTTCGTGCAGGGCTGTACTGAGCCCCATGCCCGGGCTCCACTCACTGAGGCTGGGGTATCAGCACGTCACATGAAGTGCGCACAGATGGCCTGGACTGCTGGTGCATTCTGGATCCGTTTGCAGTGAATCTTTTCATTGCATGTATAAGCTGGGCCACGATGCAATAGGTACCACAACGGCATAGGATCTGATCATGTGAACTGCTGGACTGACACAAAGCATTACACCCAGTTCACATGTCTGCTCCATCAAACAATGTACAGGACGGGCAAGGAACTGGCAAAGCAAGCCAAACATTGCAAGTGAACCATGAATGGGGCGCTCAAAAGTGCTCGATCCGGCGAGATAGGTACTAGTTCTCTATGCACAAGGGTCAACAAGTCTGCGAGTGAGCACGTGCATGTACAACACACAAACCTCAGTGCCGCTCCCACATTCTCTCGAGACGAAAATGGACTTGCAAGTGTTTAGGTATGGCAGCCACAAAACGACAAACGGAGGCAGGTGTTGCGCTCAAATGTTGCATACATATGGAAGGTTTAGGCTAAACACACCTGCACAACAAAAGAGCAGCAGTAAAGGAATGACGCTGCTATCTTAGTCAGCAGCACTAAGAAACCAGCGTGGCCTTGATGCGGCCATGATTTATGTCCTGTGCATGCAAGTAAACAACCCCTCTTGCACTGTCCCTCAAAGGCACCCCCAGCGACAACAGCTTTGGCGCGTGCGGGCAGCCGCTCACTCTCCAAAGCGCTCACTTCAGCTGGCACACTCTAGTCCACCTGCCATTTTCCCAACGAACCAATTGGCCGTAGGCTGTGGGTCCACCCACCAACCTCTGGTAGAGCTTGCGCACACTGTCTCACATCAACTCAATCAAATGTTCCTGCACTTGCATGTTGCCCCTGCGTTGAGTTCCAGCTCCTGCCAGTTTGATTATTGCAAGTTCACACCAAAGCCACCAACTCCGTCATGTACAGGCTTGTCAGTGAAGCGTACTTCAAATCTCTAGGGTGGCTGGCATGGGCGCAGGTGTGATGCCCTTGTAGCCCCCTGCCACCTTGCTCACATGGCACACCACAGCCGCGTTTGCCAGGTCAGCAGCAGTGGCTGGCGCGAACGGCACTGGTGTTGGTCCCGCCACGGGTGAGGGTGTGGTGACCACAGGCATCACAGGGCCTGTCACCACCGTGCTTGACATCACAGCTGCTGCGGTGGGTGCCAGGGATGTGGTGACTGTGGTGGGCAGCTGAGGAGGCGCCATGCTGGTTGCGGCAGCAGTGGGCCCTGGCGGCACAACACCTGCAGCTGCTACACCACCCCCTGCGGCACGTGTGACCGCTGCTTGTGCAAGGCGGTCGTAAAACGGTGATGGCGGCTGTGACCCCACAGGCTTCACTTGGTTGCGGTTGGCCGCAGTCTTGGGGGTCATAGGCAGCGATGCAGCACGTGCCACTGCTGCATTGTACATGCCAGGCTGTGCTGGTACACCAACGCGCACAGCAGGCGGTGGTGGTGCTGACAGCGCGACTTCTGATGCGGCGTGTCCTCCACTGCTGGGGCCGCGTGGCAGCTGCACGGTGGACGCAGCCAGGTCACGCATGCGACGGGGCAGTGGTGTGTGGGGTGTGGCTGCAGCCGTAGCGGTGGTGATTGTCGTGTTCACAGGGGCGGGGCCTGGGCTGTGTGTGCGTGCCATGTGGGCTGCGTGGAAGTGCATGTGCCGGGGGCTCTGCACTACACCTGCGGGTAGCCACAGGGATGATGAGACGATGGGTTCTTGTCAGACGGTGCACGTAAAATTGTCAACCACCGCACGCATTCCTCTAGACGTATGCATAGTGTGTGTAGGCACCGCACATGCAAGCCATCACCGGCAGCAATCTTTGTGCAATTGGCTGTGTATCTTGTGCAACCCAGAGTTGTTGCATCGAGCAAGGGCTCATGGGTGAACAAGGGAGGCAGGTTCTCAGCTGTTGCACCATGCACAGTCGCGCATAGGAAAGGATCAGAGTTTACTGTGCGAGAATGCACTCTGTTCATATCCCCCTTTCCCAGGCGCATTGAAATCTATTGTGGGCGCTTGCATGTTGTTAGTCGTCGCAGCACCTTACCTGCTGGGCCAGCATGACCGCTTCCAAATGCAGGGTTGCGCCCTAGAGCGTGACGATAGTAGGCCCTGGGGGAGTCCATGTCCTAGAAGTGCGCGAACCTAGCGAACTGAACGGTACGTGCAATGTGTTTGATGTATTGTAACAAAAGAAATTAATAACAACGCTGGATAAGCAACATGTGAGGTTTACATGAACAAGAAGGTGAGAGGAGGGTACATGACTCCGCACACTTCTGCTAACGGGGGCAAGACTGACACCAACACTTCAGTGTTCGTGTCTTATGCGCACATGCCGCAGCTCTGCACGACTCCTTCAGCCTTGGCACATCCCGTGAAGCAGTACACATGGAGTACACCTATTTCTTTGGCAGGTAGACCCAGCACTGGTGCGGCATGCATCACGTCAGCTATGTGAACAATGGATGCCGCAACCATCTGGGTGCGTTTCCGGCATCAGGAACAAATGGGGTTTTTGAACACCTGCTCAACGTACATGCTTTGGTGAATTTGGTGCAGAAGTTGTACCAGGAGGTACACCAGGGCGCATCTGTCCCCTCCGAGGACTGGGCTGGCTGGGCTCTGCTCCTGGAAAAGCTTGGCATAGAGCCAACGGATGACAGAAAGTCTGATGTGTTCCTGTTTGTCACGATCCAAGACCGCCAAGCTCGCGACCTTGCCAATGGGAAGCTTCCCAGCCAAAGTGGTTTGGAATACAAGCAGGACCTTGTGAGAAGGCTGCTGGGGCATTACCAGGTTTGTTTTGAGTCTGAGACTTTGCGCCTCAGCATAGGCAGCATGGTTGACCAAATCCATCCCTGTGCGGTGCCGAACTTACTGCGTGCAGGCTTCGCAGCATCAAGACCTTGAGCTAAAAAAGCCAGCCACCATCACAGATGCAGATGTGGATGCAGTGCTGGGCCATCATGCAAACGTCAGGGTTCTTGTAGGCAATGTTCAGCGAGGCTCACGTATCTTTTCTGAACGTGAAGAGTTTGTCAAGGGCAAGGTGGGTTGTGGTCATGCATGCGCCTTGCATGATGCATGATGTGAACCTTCTCCATGTTGACTTTTGAAAGCTTGTGCTTTTCATGTTGTGACACAAGCTGTCTTAATGCGCAGTGCCATTGCACTTCTGGACTAACCAGATGCAGCGATCAGCCCAGCCCATGACACTCTTGTGCATTCACCATGCGTGCACGCAGAGCGAAAGCACGTTCAAGGTGGGCCCCACCGAGCCCGAAGCAAGATGGATGTCATGGCGGAAAATGTGCGTAAAATTCGGAGGTGTGGAGGCGCAGGCGATGGTTACTGCATGGGACGACGAGAGGGCGGTGAGTGTGGCTGCTGCTACAGGTGACTGCAGAACTGGTACCTACCATGTCTCAAGGCGCAAGAAGTGTTTGGAGCCTGTTCATGCCCTTGCGGCAGTCGACCACAGTGTCTGCAGTTTCTCAGTGAATGTATGCACATGTTTGCATCGTTGTTGCTCGATGCAACAGGAGACTGCGGCAACAGAGGAGCGAAATGTACACCCACTGGCCACACAGGCTCTGGGCGCCCACATCAAGCAGGAGAGTGAGCAGCAGGATGGCAGCAGACAGATGGAGCAGCGCAAACCCAATGGATCAGCCAGGCGCGCTGCGGGAAACGTCAATGCTTTGACCTCCGCAAAGCCATCCGCACGCATGCCGGCAGCAGCCACACCAGCAGCAGGGCCCGCGGCCGCAGCTGTGGCAGCTGCTCGCCAGGCTGCACAATCCACACAGGTGGAGGAACTCCCATCACCTGTAGCTCAAGCAGAGCACGTTCAGAAGGCAGCAGAGCGTGAACAGCAGGAGCAGGCGCACCTGCTAGCGCAGGAGCATGAGGCACGGTTGGCAGGCCAGCTGTACAACTGGGGTCGCATGTTCCCATCAATTGATACAAACCTTGGGCAGGATGACATGGTGTGTGAGCCACCGCCCTGGCGCAGTGAGGCGGCCCTAGCAGTGGCCCTGGGCCTGGTGCCTCCACGCGCTCAGGCACTGTTCCAAGAGGCCATCGCACGCGCCCGTACTGAGGTACAACGCGCAACGCAAGCGGCTGGAGGCCCTGCTGCTGCTGCCGCCAGGGTTTCCCCTGCTGACAGCATGCCTGCAAAGGCATCTGCTAGGGCAAGTGGTAGCCGCCGTGCTGCTGTAGCGGCAGCAGCAGCCCAGCCACCCGGTTCTGTAGTCATGAATGGGATTGTGGATACACATGGACTCGAGAATGAGCTGGAGGACCTTACAGGGATGGCACGTGAGTTGCAGAGTGCAATGGGCGTGGGCACTGCACATCCAACAGCCAGCAAAGGCACAGTAGCACAGCCCAGCAGCGGAAGAAAGGTGAGCGGGCAAGTGTCTCATGTGCAGCGGGTATATTGCCCCCTGCCTGCAGTATGTCCATTGCATGGGCGTGTGCACCGAGAGCTCTGTGTTGGGTGCTCTGCTTGTGAAAGTATGTTCAGGCAGGTGTTAAGCGTTGTGATTGCATGCATCAACACCCTCTTGTATGTGTGGTGCTCCGCGCAGCGCCCTGCACCTGAGGCTGAGCGTGCGGACAGTGCAGATGAGGAGGGTCCGCTCGCCACATCAAAGCCACATGGTAGCTCACTCATCGCCTTGGCACGGTCTGCAGGCAGAGCGCACCCTGCCAAGGCAGCCCGTGACGATGGTGCAGGTGGGCAGAATGCAGGAGAAGCAGGTACATGTGTAGGTGCCACAGAGGCAGCTGACGGGGCTGCTCACACGGGTGTTTCAGCGCGTGGTGGTGCGAGGCGCATGATCCCGCAGGCGTTGGCATCACGGCCACACCCCACCGAGGTGCGCCCCTCCTCGCCTGCCAAGCGCGCAGCTGAGGCTGCTGCTGCCACCACTTCCACCGCTGCTCCTGGGCATGCACCTGTAGCTGCAGCTGCCACCACAATCTCACCATCATCAGCTGCGGCAGCTGAACCTGAGGCACCAGCAGTAGCACCGGCAGCACAATCTCCAGCTGCAGAACCAGCTACTGCCCCAAGCAGCAAACCAGCTGCAGAAGCAGCAGCTGTGAGTGTTGAGGCGTCAAGGTCACATGAGGCAGAGGATGGGCCAGCACCGCCACCTGCGGCAGCAGCACCACCTGGAAAGCCGCGCACACGGTCTGCTGGGCAATCTCAGGAGGCACAGCCCAGTGCGCAGGATTTCAGTGCACGGGCGCTGAAGAAGAGCCGGAGGGAGAGGCAGCCAGGCAGTGCGTCCACGCAGCACAGCTCCCAGCAGGCAGCATCTGCAGGGCAGGAAACACTGGCTGTTCCGGAGACTCAGCTGCAGCCAACCACACAGCAGGATGCCGCGCAAGCAGATGCTGTGCCGCCAGAGCCGCCCTGCGATGATGCAGGCCCAGCGCCTGCGTCCCCAGCTGCATCGAACCGGTAAGTGCAGGTCCTGCATGATTGCCCTGTTGAGGCTGACATTGGCGCGATGTAGCAGCTGCCATGCTGCTTTGCACGCAGATTCCTGCCTGTTGGTATTTGAACTTCATACTTGAACACCTGCACCCACCGTGGGACGAGTGCATGGCCTCAGTGTGTTGGTACCTTGTCCCTCTGCCGGCATAGGGTTGAGCGCCGCAGCAACCGCAAGCCATCCGCACCCAAGCGCGCAACGGCGGTCAGTGAGGCAGAATTGTCAGCTCCACAGCAGCATCAAGAAACCAGCAGCGGCGCCCACGCAGGTCCAGTGCATGCAGAGTTGGGGGCTGTGCCGGTAGCAGGTGACCAGCCAGCTCGCATGGCCACACGTGCCTCTCAGAAGTCGGGCGTGGCATCTGCAGGCACAGCAGCAGCTGCTGTGGCCAGCACCGTGGGTGCTGCTGCTGCTACTGCCACAGCTATTACGTCACAGGCAGAGAGCGCAGGGCAGCAGTCAGTACCCGAAGCAGCCGCCACCACCACCCTCACGGCAACACAGGCGGCTGCTGTCAAGGAGCAGGACGCGCCACCAGCACATGGTCGGCGAGCTAGGGCCAAGGCCAGCAAGACGTCGCAGTCACAGCAAGAGATGGAGGGCAACGCGGCCGTAGCAGCCCCTGATGCTGGTGCCGATGCCGGTGCTGGTGCGGGTGCTGGGTCTGGTGCTGAGCAGCCTGAGGCGCCACCTGCACAGCTGCCATATCAGGAGGGCCAACCTGCTCCACCTGCCCCAGCCCCTGCGAGTTCCCACGGGGGAAGTGAAGGGTTGGCGAGTCCCAGCCGGGGCCGCAGCCGCCTGAATGTGGTGTCGCGGCCCGGGGATGGTGTGGGGGGGGCCTGCGCAGAGAGCGATGGTGCAATCGCCACTGCTGGAGCAGGCATGGCTTCGTCAGAGAGGGATGGTGACACCACTGACGGCCAGGCAGCTGGAGCGTCCACATCAGAGACTGCTGTCCAGTTGCATGCTGCGCAGGCACGCACGCACCGCCGCAGGGGTCCCAGGGCAGCAGCTAAGGCACCCAACGCGGAGCAGCAGCCGGCTGATGGCACTGCTCCTGACCCCGCGATGGCCACCACCACGGCAGGTGCCGCTGATGCACCTGCACCCCAAGGTACAGCACCTGGCATGAGTGGCGGTGTCAGCCCAACACCCTCTCGGCGCTCAGCGCGTGCAGCTGCTGCTGCTGCTGCTGCAGGCATGGCAGACGTGTCGCAGCTTCACGGCCGTGCGCGGCTCGCAGACGAGTCCCAGTTTGACACGTCCCAGCTGGACCTCTCCCGCTCAAAGGGGTACGGGAGTGTGGCGGACGTGATGGCCGCCATCCTGCCATCCCTGCAGCGGCCGCTTGCGCGCACATGGGTGGCCCCTGCCTTCCCCCTGGTCGACCCGCTGCCTGAGCCAGCAGCTGTTGATGCCGAGCTGCAGCGGATAACGCGCGGACGGGCTGGTGCTGCAGCTGAGGCCGGGGCGGGTGAAGGCTGCGGCGCGTCAGGTGACGTGCGCGCACAGGGCGTAGATGGCTGTGAGGGTGCAGGCGCAGGGCCACAGCCACAGCCGCTGGAGTCCGCGCCATGGGATGACCCTGGCTTTGTCACTCAGGCATTTTGAGTGCACCATACAGCAACCATGAAGCTGCTGGAGGTGTGCTGGATTTTGTACGCCTGTGGTTGCAACTGGCAGATGCCAGGTACGGTTGGGTCAGACAGTTGGGTAGAGGCTGCGGCACTGTGTTGCAGCTGTTGCATGTGATGTGCATTGCCGCATGTTGTTGACCACTGTGCACTCGAGGCCCCCGTGAGTCCTATGGATCCTGTTGATGCAGTGATGCTCTAGCCCAGAGTGTAATGAGCATTTATGCTGGTTGAGTGGCACGGCCCCGACAGGATGCAGCGCCACAGCACACACCCCATGTGATGAATACCTCCAGCGCAGTGGGCAGTCCCTCTACTCAGGCCACAGGCTGTGCCTGGAGAAAATGCAGCACCTGTTACAGCAGGCACAGCTCCTGTGCTGAGTCCCAGTTCAATCCTGCTGGATTAGACCAGCGTCCGTGCCAGCCCAGCCGCAAGTCAAAATAGAGCAGGAGCAGCAGACAGCTGGTGGCTGCTCAGTCAAACCGCCTTGCCGCTGGTGACTCATACGACGCACTGCACTGGCCGTGAGCAGGTGCAGCGACAATGCAGTAGTTCTTGGAGGGCAATACACAGATTGCAACTGCAGTGGGCGCCACAAGGGCAAGGGGTGGTGGCAGGGCAGCCGCAGCAGACGCTGCAGCGCTGTCTGCATACCCAGGCATGGTGCATATGGTGCTGCATGCGGTGGTGGCTGGTTCCAGAGGCGTGGTGTACCGTGGCAGATGGCGCGGCATGTCAGTTGCAGTTGATGCAATACAGTTCCAGGACAATGCTCAAGGTGGGGCATGCACACTGCGGTGGGCGGAACATAAGGCCGCGGTCACCACGCTGTTGGCTGAGTGCATAGTCAACGTGTTCCCTATGACTTGAGGACTGTGCTGGGCACAGGCCTGCCGCAGGAGTGACTCCCCGCCAGCTTCCGCTTGTTCATTTTCAGGCGAGATGTGCACATGTGGAGCAATAATGAAAAGCCCCGTGCTTGACCGCAGGCCACTTGCATGGGAACGTGCGTGATCCATCCACTTGTTGCATGTAGATGGACTCAGCAACCAGTTGCCAAGTTGGCTCCTATTCATGCCTGACCACACCTTCGAGCTTGCATCAAGACTAAGCCTGCTGTGATCTGGGCTGGTCATTGTGCGCCATGCATAGACCACGGTGTTTTCACAGATGTGACAGCGTGCCACACGTGGCCTAACGCATCGGCATGAGCCGTATATGGTTCATGGCTGCGAGTCTGCCTACAGGAGAGTGCCTGCTGCTAGAGTGCCTTGAGATCACTTTCCAAACTGGTGGCCTAGTTTCTGCCCAATCACATCCCAATACTTGCAGCCAGAGGCATGCTGTATCAGCACCCGCATGACAATGGGATTACCTGCACATGATGGCAAGGTGGCTCATTTTGCGCTGGCGCGTTTTCTGGGTGGCTCAGGCCGCAGCCAGGTGTCGCATGCATCCTGCGGCACAGCCGCATACATGGCATCGGAGGTTGCAGCGACAGAGACACGGAGGGGGAGGCAGATGTGTTCAGTCATGGTGTGGTGCTGGTGGTGGTTGTGGTGTGAGATACAGCAGACGCAGCCCGGTGAGTGCACATACCAACTCCAACAATGTTGAGTGTGCATGATGGCGCAGATGTCCGGTAACTGTATCGTGCTGGAATCAAAACCAACTGCAGTTTGTGAGCACCCACCAGTGCCCAAGCGTCTGCTGCACTTGTACTGCTTGATCGCAGGAGCTGCTGCATGCTTGCACGCCTCCATGGCACCAGCCGCATACAGCTGCAGCCGGCAGCAGCGGGGCCCTCACCAGCACATACCAATAGTGACAGTTGGCCCTGCCACCATCCACACCTACGCAACTGGCTGCCCTGGTGGCAGCCTGGCTGCACACTTTTCCTGTGACATGGCCAAGCATGCACGCAGTTGTGGTGCAGCTGGAGGCGGTGGCCATACAGCTCCATGGAAGACTCGATACCCACGCTCCTTCCCAAAGCTGTCAACACTGGCATCATGCGGTCCAGCAGGCCTTGGAGGTGTACAGCGTGAGATCAGCATGCTGCATAGCGCAAGGTTATCAGGGACATGGGTGACTGGCTTGAGCTGTGCAGCTGGTAGCAGCTGGGGCAGTGGACGTCGCAAATGCTGCACCATGACACCACACCACCTCAGCGTCATTCTACATATCTGCTGTTGGGCTCATTAACGTGCAGCACCTATGCTCAGCTGCTGTTCTGCAACTGCTAGCTGCTCTGTAATGCTGGTCCCGTGTGTGTGCTTGACGCCTACGTACTGGTCGCAGTGCAAGCTGGCATGAATTCAGCATGAGCAGACCAATGGCTTTACAAATGTCCGCGATAATCACGGATTAAATTGAAGAACGAATGTCAATGTGCGCCGCTGCGTCCCTGTGTCCCCCAAGCGATCCCAGATCTAAGCTGTGGTGCAACTTTATTTCCCTCCCGCTGCCGCTGCTGCTTGTTTTGCAGCCAGCTTTGCCTGCAGAGCAGCAGCGTCACGGGCCATACGCTGCTCCTTGCTGAGGCCATCCTTGTCCTTAGCCGAGGCCTTGCCAGCCTTCTCTTGCCGCTTCTGGGCCCGGGCACGGTCAATGTCACGCTGGTTGCCACGGGTCATTCTGGCTGTTGTTCACCTGCAGGGTGCGGTGAAACCCGGGACACGTTCAACGTGGCTGCCGTGCTACGCATCCATAGCATAATGGTGCAGGACAACAAAATGCGCAGGTGCAGCGAAATGTCCAGCTGAGAGCTGAAAATTTGAGTAGGGGCGGACCGAGCTAAGCACCGCGCATAGCTAGAACTGTGAATTGAGGCAGTTCTGTTACAAGAGCAGCGCCTTTCCCAAGCCGCATTCCTACCTGCCCCAGATGTTCCAGAAGTTCCTCTAACAAGGGGCTATCCGCGCACGCGGCGGGGGCACGCTAGAGCGTCTGCACGAGGTCTCAACATTCGGTGCACGTTTGGCCAATTTCCAGGGCATCTCACACATGCTCACCCTGTGCTTTGGCTCTTCCCTCCTTCCTGTCCTCTTGGTCGTCTTGCATGCTTTCAGGAAACCCTGATGGCGTTCCACATTGTTCAGGTGCTCATGACAACAGCAAATCACATGCTGCAAGCCCACCTTGCAACCTCGCAACTGCTCACGGCTCTGGCGATCAACTGCTCAATTTGTTCAACCCATGCACTTGACCTGACGCTTGCCGTGCTTTAAGAAGCTCTGCCAGGTGAGCACTTTGACCTGAGGCTGCGTGTCATCATACACATTGGTTGTTGGGCAGCTGTAGGGCAGCTTGCCATCACGCATCACTGCTGCTTGCTGCTCGTCCTCACAAACAATGCCCACAGGTGTGCCGACGTTCAGCAGTCCACTACCATCCTTGACAAGCACTGCACCCAGCCACCCCTCTTCCTGCATAGCAGCGACAGTGTGATGCAAACACACCAGTTGATGAGCAACCGTGCCTGCCGGGATGTTTGCATGCCCCATCACGCCACAGCAGCCGCTTGGACATCACACCCAGCAACCATGCATTACGTGATGCATAGCCTTCCTGCTGATGGCATACCAGTACTGACCTGAGCCTCGACCAACATCGTCACTCGCCCGGCAAAGTCACCTATCCGGTACTCTGGCTCCGCGATCTCGTCAGTTGCCAGCTCGTACAGGATATCATACTGCAAGCAACAACATACAGGAGGTGCAAACCAGTGCAGCTGAGCTGCGGTGTTTGCTCATGTGTAACTTGTGCTGGTTGAACGACATGCGCAGTATGAAGGGTGTGAAATGAAATGCATGCTAAGTGAATTGGTGTTCAACAGGAACACAAGTAGTATGGTATGCACTTTCCTTGCGCCTGGTGCAGCACTGCTGTCCCTTGCGCACCATGTTGATGCGGTCTCCAGGCTGTTTGTGCCACTTGATCAGCCAGCCCTTCTCCATCGTGTGGGAGAGCTTTGGGAAAGGCACCACATACAGCTCCTGCTGGTTGACAGTGCCGCTGCTGGTGCTGGTTATGCTGCTGCTGCAGCGGCGGAAGTGTGTGCAGGCTTGCTGTGCATGTTGTAACGGCCCTCGGCCTGCTGCCTGCAGCCATAGGGACTTGAGGGTGCGCCATTCCTGCTGAGGTGTGCGAATGCAGCCACGATCTGTACGCAGTGCAGGTGAAGCTGCAGACACGGATGGTGTTGAGGTGCAGTGATAGGATGTCCAGCTGGGGCAAGGCTGCATCATGCTTGGCAGTGCTGTGTGCTTGAAAGCACATGCGGTTGGTGCGTCATGGATCTGCGCGGGCCCATGTTGACAGGTCTGCGCCCGGCTGTGCTGCCCATTTAGCAGTGTGGTGAATGATGTGCAGGGGTGGCCCAAGCCTGCCTGACACACCAGTCCCTGCAGTCCACAACGTGCTGCAATGTATGTGTTGCACCCCAGCAAAACTGCAGGGATCATGGACGTTTAGTGGCGCTCGAACTTTGACAGGTCGAGGCAAATAGGACCCGGTACAACGATACAACACGCGGTTTGGCACTGGCCTCACAAATCGTAAATCTCACTGCAGTCCGTGATGTGTGGCTGCCACTATGACCTTTTTGCGATGAGCCGTCTGCGCATGCATCGCAATTGCGTCCTGCGCTGATGAACTGAGTTGTCTTCGTCTTCTTACTATGGCAGCCAGTTTGCTGCATTGCCAGCAGCCATGCATCACAGCTAGGGTGCAGGGTGCAGCACGTGTGCAGCAGCATGCGAGGCCCCAGCTGGCAGCTGATACCACCCAAATGCGCATGCGCAGGTGTGCAACATGCCGCCGGCATCGCGTCGCACAGGTGTATGCGCACGCTGGCGGTGCGCCCCTGAACCTTCCAGAGCCCTTATGGTCAGCTGTGGCAGAGGCGGGGCACAGCTGGGAGGTGGCAGCATTGGAGCAGCCTCTGAAGGAGCAGGCAGTGGCAGCACGCATCCATCTGGTGGGGGTGGCGCACTACGCACCCCTGCAGGATGAGTTGGTGTCACGCGTGCTGTCACAGCTACAGCCCACGGCAGTGGCAATCGAAATGCCGCTGGACCAGGGCGGTGGCCCTGGCGCTACGCTGTTGCCGTACCCACAGGTGGTACAGGTTCTGCTCGACCACCACCAGCTGCTGCAGTCGATGGCGAGCCGCGTGAAAGCCGCTGCCCCGGTCGAAACGTCTTCTGCCTCAGCCACACGCAGCAGCAGCAGCGGCGGCGGCGGCGGCATCGGGCCCCCAGATGATGGGTCAGGCGTGTGGGGCATGCTGGGCAATGGGCAGCAGGGCAGCAGTGCAGTAGGCACCAGCGGCTCAACAGACAGCAGCACAGAGGCAGTACAATCACTTCAATCGCTAGTGGATGCCCTGTGTGACCCTGGCCTGAAGCTCAAGGGGCGGGTTGGAAAGGACATCATGGATCCGTTTGAGTCATTGGGCTACTATGCAGGGCTTGAGCTGGCGCTCCAGCCAGCGCAGATTGCAGCTGCGCTGCAGCTGTTTGGATTTGCTCCGGGCTGCGAGTATGCCACTGCAGTTGGATGGGCACTGGAGCATGGCGCCCAGGTGGTGTGCATTGACGCCGCAGTGCGGCTGCAGGAAGCCTGGGTGGCGGCCGCAGTGCGCGGGTTTGCACTGCGTGAGGCGGACTTGGCGCGGCGGTTGGCGGTTGAGGACGCAGCCGCACGTGCGCTGGTGGTGCCGGGGCATGGTGTCTGGGAGGAAGGATTGCCACGGGCGGTGGATGAAGTGCTTGTGGCCTCCACAACCTACGGGGGGCCCAACTCCTCACCTTCACACACATCCTCATTGGGGCTACGCCCAGGGGAGCTGCCTCCCATTGAGCAGGGGCTCTTGGAAGGGGGGCTGCTCAGGCTTCCAGGCATGTACTTGGACACAGCTGCAGAGGTGGCGCACATGGCAGCCTACAAGGTGTGCCGCGCAACAGCCGCGGCCGCACTGGGTGCGGGGCCTCCCACGGACCGGGGCACAGCAGCCCAAGCGGCCACGCAACCACTCAAGTTTGCGCTGTTTGAGTCGCGTGCATTGCACCTGGCACGCCAGTTGCGGGAGCTCTCACGCCGGTGCGTTCACTGAGTTAACTTTTTACACAGGCCTGGAAGGGGCTGTCGCCTGGGGTTGCACTGATGTTTTGGCGAGTGCTTGCATCTCAATAAATATGGTCAAGTCTGTGGCGAATAAGCTTGCAAAACGGCTGCCAGTACATTAGCATGGTGAGACAAGAATGTCATATGTTGACACTTCCATGCCTCTGACATGCAGCCATGCGCCGAAGACAGACGCAGGAAGTAGTCCTGATGGTAAGGAGCAGCAGTATGTGGTGGCTGCGGTTGTTGGACGGCAATATATCCCCACGATCCGAAGGTGGGTGCTTGTCCAAGCAGTCCCATTCCACCACTTCAGGGTTTCCTTGATGGGTTGGACCACATCGTGTTTACTGTGTTCCATTGCTGTGATGCACCATATATCACCAATCCTCACCTTGTCACTGACGTGCACACCCACAGGTTGTGGGAGGATCACAACTCGGCACTGTGGCGTGGTGATGTGCCACGCACCTTCGCGCCTTCAGTGTGAGTGGCAGTCTGCCATTGCTGCTGCGCAAGCAGCACCCAGATTCTTGTCAAAGTATCACAGCACCTTGCCTTTGTTCTTATGCCATCATCTGTTGCATCTGCCCGTGTTGCAGGATCGAGCCGGTGGCGCGCGCACCAGGAGATCTGGACCCAGATATCACGCAAGGCGGCTCACGGCCTGTAGGCCAGAAACCTCTCAACCTCAACTCGTGATGGCAGTGGCGCATTCTGAATCATTCACCAACAAGAGGCTTTCCAGTATCATACATGGGGTCCATGTCCAGGGTCCGATACTGACTGATGTGCTCTATCCATTGTGGCTGCAACATGTTGTTGCGTTTAGGATTGTAACGTTTCCATGCGCAAGGCCACCTTCTTTCTACCTGCAAGGAGGAGTGACTATCCGAATGGGATTGTGCCAGTGCGTTCAACATGCATTCCCCTGAGTTTTAAAATCAGCTTGTCTGTTCCCTGACTTAAACTTAAGATGACAGACCGATGGCAGAAGGCGCGCCATTTGCATTCGGTGGTTATGTTGTGACAGCTTCAACATGGTATAGCTGCTTCAGACGTATCTGTCATGAACTGCTGGGTGAGTGCCAGCAGCGCCGCGAGGTGTTTACAATTGTCGCACTGAAATGCTCTTGAGATGCAGCTGGCGCAGCTTCGTCAATTTGACGATGGACTTGAAGCACGGTGCCCATGCCTGACCTTGGACGCAGTTCACCATGCAACGATGGGCGCTATGTGCATGCATGCTGCTCTTGCTGGCATGTCTTGTTGGCGTGGTGGCACAGTCACCAGCTGACCACGGAAACGTCACAGAGATAGTGGATCCTGGCAGGGGAGAGCTGGCACCTCAGTGGCAGGCTGTGCTGCAGGCCTACTGCTCGCGTCCAGGTGCAGAGCAGTGTGCGCAGTGCGTGCCTCCCATTGTGGCAGCAAACCCATGTCAGGTGAGGCGGAGGTATGGCGTGCATGCCAGGCGAGTCAAAATGTATGTGCTCCTGGCCACATGGTGTGCAGAGAACACCATTGACACAGATGGCATAAAAAAGCCAATCAATGCATGCCTTGTATGGATAACATGCGTGCAGTTCCTTGATGCATACCGCACGACCGGGGACCGTAGTGTGGGCACCACGGTGGCTGATGGTGCAGCTGGTGCAGTGGCGTGCATTGTGCCTGGAGAGAGGTGCGCTGCCCAGCAGCAGGCGGTACACACGGGCATGGTCCACACGGCATGAGTGATGGGTGGTGCTCAGGGAACTGACAGTTGCTTTGTGGCGGTCTGGTGGCATCAACATGGCCCTCACGTTTGACTCTACCACAGCTGCACACCATCTACCCACCTGATCATCACCCAACTGCCTCCTTCATGATGCAGTGCCATGAATGAGGACACAGCTGACGCACTGGATGTGTGTGGGGGCACCGGCTCGGTGCTGACCCTGCCGCTGTTTGTGGCAGTGGGCACCGGCACAACCACAGGTTGGTCATGCAGCAATGGGGCAGTACATTGGGCATTGTGTGGCGGGACATCCGGCAGCAGTGGGCAGGATGTGTGTGGTGCTGACCATTGTTTTGCAGCAGCTGCGGGCATGGCAAGTGCAGGTGCACCATGTGCATTCAGGCATCCATGTCATGTGCGTCCCTTATCCCATGTGTGAGACCTCAACTGTGGGTGTGGTGCAGGCACAGCGGTCAAGGGCCAACAGGTCGGGCGCGTGCTGGTGTGGCATACCAAGGGCGGAGACCTGTACATCAGCGTTGTGATGGGCTGTGGTGCGGACGGCGCACAGCGTGGGCTGGCGCAGGGCGCTGCAGCAGGTGATGCGCAGCAGGTGTCACAGCCTTTGGTGGGGGCACTGCAGCGATCTTCTGCACATGAACAGCAGCGGCCTAGGAAGTGCATGCAGGAGGTAGTGTGGGAATCAGTTATGCACACCAGACGTATCAACGCTGTGGACCGTTGCCTCTTTCTCATCACGCAGGCTCGCCCAGCCCGGTCCGCATTGGCATTTGGAAGGACACTGGGGGCCTGAGCCAGGGGGCTCCACAGTACGTCGCTGTGACACCCACCCCCTCCGCCTACCCCATGACATGCCTCACACTGCGTGTCCCGCTGACCGCGGTGTGTGACCCGCGTGTGGCCGAGTTCTCCCCCACCTCAACGCAACCTGGTGGCTGTGTGCCGCGAACGGGCTCCGGAGCAGCAGCCACCAACCCCCAGCCACTGCTGGACGACCTCTCAAATGCGGCTAGCCTAAAACTAAGCTTGCAGCTGAATGTGACCGCATACACCATTGCACCCAGTGGCACTGTGTGCTGGCCCACAGTCGCGTCCTTCCCAGGATGGGTGGAGGCTGGGGCATTTGCAGGGCCTGCAGTAGGCGGCACAGGGCCCGTTGCATCTGTCACCACCATCAACTTCGTGCCCCCCTCATGCAGCGGCCAGATCACATCCTCACCCCCATCCCCACCCTCACCAGATCCGCTGCAGGCCCCACCTGCTCCCACTGTCCGCAAGCACCCACATCCACCACCATTTAAGCAGCCACCGCTGCCACCTGACTCCCCACCTCCTGCACAGCCCTCTCCCATACCACACCCACCCCTGGTCTCCCCCAGCCCCAAACCACCACGGCCCTCCCCTTACCCATCTCCTGCACCTCCCCCGCCCCAACCCTCCCCTGCGCCTGCTCCCTCCCCCTCCCCCTCTCCCTCTCCAGTACCGTCGCCCCCACCACCGCGTAAGCCTGCAGCCAAGCCCAAGCCACCACCCAAGGCACCACCTATCTCGCCGTCCCCCGCTCCATCCCCGCCACCAGTGCCACCTGCACCCCGTCCTTCCCCTCCCCCTCGGCCTGTGGTCTTGACGATCAACGTGGCATATGGTACCCCCACACCCACCACTCAGGCGGATTGCGACCAGCTGCTGGATGTATTCAATGACTTGCTGCAGAAGTTTGCCTCTGGAGCCGCAGCCCTGGGCGGAGACGGCTCCGGGACCAACACCACAGGCACTGTGCTAGTCCCTGGCATCTCCTGCACCCCACGCCCTGGGTCTCTTGCCCTTCTGGCTGTGTTTGCGCCTGGGGGCGTGGGCATGGCCGGTGCTGCAGAGCTGCTGCGCGCGCTGTCCACTGGCAGCTTGGCGTGGGCCGTGAACCTGGCAGACGCCCTGCACCTGCCTTGCCGCTCAGCACTGTACATTGCAGATGGAGCCAGTGGTGCGTTCTTCACCATCAATGATCTTAACACTCCAGTGCTGAGATGCCCCCCTCCTCCCCCTCCCCCTGGGCCACCAGTCCCACCTGCACCACCCTCACCCAAACCACCCTCACCATGGCCCCAACCGCCGCCCCCACCCTCTCCCCTCCCACCAAAGTCACCGCCTCCTCCCAAGCCACCACCGCCATCACCTCCACCCCCTCCACCACCCAAGTCACCGCCACCTCCAAAGTCCCCGCCTCCCCCACCGCCCTCGCTGCCTCCAAAGTCACCGCCTCCACCCAAGTCACCGCCACCTCCCCCCTCACCCTCCCCGCTACCACCTACCACCACCCCCACCTGTCCCACTGCCACCGCGGCCACCCCCCAAGCCTCCTGCTGCGCCATCCCCTCCACAGCCCCCTTCCCCTTCGCCACCAGGACCTCCTGCACCCCTTCCTCCACTTCCACCTCCCTGTCCATCTCCAACACCCCCACCATCCCCACGCCCCCTTTCACCCCCACCACGGCCTTCACCACCCCCACGGCCCTCACCCCCACCCATGTCTGTCCCGGATGGGACGGTGGCAGTGCAGGTGGCCCTGGCTGCCACTGGACTCATCGACCTCACCGCCCTGCCCAACCAGTGTGATGCGCTGCAGGCGGCAGTGGAGGCGCTGCTGGCAATCGGTGGGTGCTGTGCAAGCGCTCATGACTGTTGTATGTCTTGAACAGCTTGAACTGGTCATGGGCATGTGCACAGGCTGCATGTGCCTCGTGCTGCAGGTGTTGCGGTGTGAGTTGCTTGGCACGGCCCCCAATCCATGGAGGGTGCTGTTCACCATTGCGGCCCTGGGGCGTGTGTTGGAAGACCACCGCCTGCTCCTGCTGTGCCACACCACCTGCCCCTCAGGCTCTCCCGGCCTCAACATGGTGCAGCCGCTGGCATGTGCGGCAGAGCAAAAGTACCTGGTGGCCGTAGTGGGTGCCGTCAAGTCAGCTGCCGACGCCGCCTTATTTGCTGCTGCCTTCACCAATGATGTGAGTGTGTGTGGTGGCTTGCCTGCCGTGCTGGGCTTGCAAGGCAGGCCAGCCGTCACGATCGAGGTGTTTGCGTGTTCAAACTGTACTTGACCGGGCTGTACCAGGCGGTGCGTGTTTGGTGCTTGATGAACTGCGCACAGGCGGTGGGGCTGCTGGTGACGCTGCTGGGTCTGCGCTGCGGCACCTTCGTCTCTGTGACCCTGGGCCGAGGCAATGATGTGGGCTCCTACACCACCTTTGCTTTTGATGGCCGTACCCTCCCTGCACTTGCCTGCCCCCCATTACCCCCTGCCCCACCGTCACCACCGCCTGTGCCACCGGCAGCTCCCATGCCACCCAGCCCACCGCCCAACCCACCAGTAGCCGCAGCGCTTCTCTCAGGCGTCGTAGAGATAGGTGTGTCAGTGAACCAGCAGCAGTACAAGCAGTTCAGGGAGTACCAAGGGGGGTTGGGGCCTGCTGCCCTGTGCTTGGTGGTGCAGGACGCGGTGCTGACAGGCGTGCAAGCCGCAGGTCAAGTGCCCGCCCCACTGCCACAGCAGGACCTTGGCGGGGCAGCTGTGGCTAAGTGCTCGGCCTCAGATGGGGTCAATGGGGGTATGGTGTTCACTGTACACATTGGGTTGCAGAGCAAGGAGGGCACCACGCAAGATGCCATCCTCAGCTCCTTCACCCTGCAGGCCCTGCGGCCTCCCCTGCGCGGTGTAGGTGTGCCGTGTGGCGCAGGCCTGGCTCTGAGCGTGGCCCAGGGGGGTGAACAGCCAGCACAAGCATCCTTCAAGATGACATGTAATGGTGGGGGAGGCAGCTGAGCCCTGCTGGCAAGCTGCTTACCAGTTGCAATAGCCAGACCTGAATGAGTTGCGTGTGCAACAACTTGGGTGCACAGTTCACGCGGGTGGTGATTCATGGGTCATTTGTATTCTTTTGCTGAGCTGCTGCAGACATATGCCAACACAGCACTGCTGCTAACCGCAGGCTGCCAAATGCCCAGCTACTCACAGTCCATCAGGTCACGCAATGCATCAGCACACAGTACTAAGATTGATGCATGATTGTGGCTGCAGGCTGGTTGGGCCGTTAAGGTACCAGCATGCAATATGTTGACATCAGGTGACGGCTAGGGCATCGATGTTACATTGTAATCCAGTACTTGCATGCTGTAATTGTACCTGTTTGACGTACTGTCAATGTGTAATGTATATGATTTCGAGCTCACTTTGACCGTGTACCGCTGCATGGTTTTTGGTGGAACACCCGGAATGGGAAGCACACGATGCATGGAGAGGGGCACAAACCTGCCGTACACCTCGCCAGGCCATGTTCACAAGAAATCAGGTGGCAGACCTATGACGGACAAAGGACCCGTGTTGACCCATGCACCACGCCCCACCAGCTGCCGCGCCCACACACGCAGCTGGGCCTCAGCGCGCGGGCCGTCCAGCAGCGTGGCGGTGTCAAACGACACGCACACCTGCGCAGCAGATGGCGGGAGTGGGATGCAGCACACATCGGCATGGTGTATTGACTGTGTTCCCCATCATGCTGCAGCAGGGACAGCTTTGCAAGTACATCATACGCGGCACCTAGCTTGATGCGGCCACCTGCTTGGCAAGGGTCACTGCTCGTTACAGGTTACGACCACAAACGGATCCCAGCGCGAGCACTGTGATCAGCACCCACCTCGCCCACCGCCGCCTCCTCTTCTGCCGTCAATGAGCGGCCCAGGGCACGCCGCAGGGAACCACTTGTTGCGGGCTGCCATCGCGCCAAGTCACCACCTGCACCGGCCATGTGTTCATGACACCTCATGACACCTCGGCTGTCTTGTGCGCGTGGGCGGTGCGGCTGTGGGAGCACCCAATGCTGTGCCTTGCCCATGGCCTGCAGCAGCAGCACAGCTGCAACGGCAGCACAGCACGCGACACCTGTGGCGCCACTGTTGCGCGTAGATGGCGCACACCACCCGCATCTCCCACCGCACCTGTGGCCAGCACCAGTGCGCCTGCCTCCTGCCCCGTCCCAAAGTTGAGCAGTGTGAGCCGCACCACCTCAGCATCATCATCGCCCTGGCAACCGGAGCTCGCTGACCCCACCTGCACCCATGTGCCGCATGTGGGCATCACTGGTGAAGTACGCACATGGAGACATGGTGCAACTTGGCGTTGGGGGGCTGCTGCACCCCTGCGCTGACGTCAGACCTCAGGCACAGCACTGGTGCACACTCTCCTGCACTATGCACTGCGTGCAGTCCATCCAGCTGTAAGGTTCATTTCAACATTTCCCATCCTCGCACAACGTGTGCAACATCCACTTACGCGTGTGCCCATGATGCCGTAGCACTTGCGCGTGGCCGGCAGCACCAGATGCCCCGACACAGCTCCTCCAGGCAGGCGCGCAATGCGGCCAACACCTGTGCAGGACCCACTCCCATCCAAGGCACTGTCTGTCACGCCATCAATATCTGCCTCAGCTGCGGTCGGGCTGTCTGAACCACATGCTTTGTGGCTTGCCTGCAGCGCTTGGGGCTGTTGGGTTGCAGGCTTGTGCACAGTGGGGTGTAGCACCTGCACCTCTTGCGCGTGATACCTTGCCATGCCTGTGTTGTGGGTGTCATGAGGCGGTGCAGCCCCTGCATGCTGCTGATCCTCCTGTGCCTGCGCCTCCTCACGCATGTCCTCAGTTTCATCATCGGAACAGGAAGTCGCCGCTGCTGCTATATCAGCCCCCAGCTCCAGATCTGAGTCTGAGTCACCCCACGTGAGCGTTCGTGAGCTCGCTGCCCCGGCCCTGCTGCGCCCTGTGATGCGCGGCCTTGTACCACCCCCTGCTGGTGTAGGCCTGCGTCCTGCTGCGTCACTAGTGTCTCTTAAGCCTGGGGCTGGGCCTGGGGCTGTGTCACATATGCTGGTGGGTTGCTGCTGATCCTCAATTTGCACAATGTTCTGCTGCTCACTGCCTGCAGTGCTGCACCGAGCTGCCCCATTGCCTGTGACGACTTGCTGCTGCTCACACGCAGCCTGCCTTGACATGTGTACCTGCACAGCGCTGGCTTGCTGCATGACATCTGCACCATTTCCTGGCTCTGCAGGTCCCTGTGCTGACTCAGCTCCACCTGACGCCTGCTGAACGTGCTGCTGTGCACCTTGTGGTGCACTGATGACAGCTGCCTTGCGGCAATTCCATGCTGTGTCTGGCTGCAGGCGCTCTGGCATTAAAGGCAGCAGCTGCACGCCAGGCTCTGGATCTGGCTTGGCATGTGGAGCAGCTCCCAGCATTAGCACATACCGGACCTGCGCAGGGGCTGGCAGTGCTGCATTATGCTGAGCATGCTGCCCTGGGTCATTTTTGCTCCGCTTTTCGTGCCATGGAGACACCTGAAACTCCACGGCACCCTTCAAACGGGTCGTTCCACGAGGCCTGGGCATGCTCACGTGGTTGGGCACCGACACAGATCAATTTGCATGGGCTGGGTCACGGTTCATAGGCGCATCTGGGTAAAATTCAAGTCAACTCACCCTGCATGTGCGGCAAATGGTTCAGTTCGCCTCTGACGCCTCACTTGTACTGCCTGTTCTGCCAAGGTTGAAACTGTGGGTTGCGAGACGCTGTGCAGCTGATTCGTTGAATTCAAGGCATCATGCTGCCTGTTTTGGTGGCAGCAGGCCGCAGGGTAGCCCAGGCGGGGCTAAGTGCCCAGGTCGCACCCAGCTGGCTGGCCGTCAGTGTTAATACGATCACCACCACTTCTGAGGCACTTGCACCCCCAGCTAAGAAGGTTGCTGCAGGTAGGGTCCGGTGACTAGCCCTAGTGGCCGTCGGGACTCTGGGGGCGCGCGCTCTGGTGTAAAACACACATGCCAGGGCTGCAGCAGGTGCCGGATGGGCAGATCACAACACTGGACTCTCGTTGATGACTGCAGGCAGCTCTGCCAAGCCCCCGTTGTACAAGGAGTTCCAAATTTACAGGTGCGTCTGGCATCAAGCCACGGTGGTATACCGTGTTCTGCGTTGACGTGCCAACAGACGTGCCACGTCCCACAACCCCTCTCACCGCAGGTGGAACCCTGATTCCCAGGAGGCACCCAAGTATGCGTCATACCAGGTGCGGAGTGCGATGTAGGCGCGCATCAGTCTCCGGGTGGTGCTGGTCATAAGTTCCAAGGGACATGCGCAGGGCATGCAATCACAGTCCATGCAGCATGGCATGCTGGCAGCACGGCAGCCACTGCCAGCTGCTGCGCACAGAACACGATTGCACCTATGTTTCCTGGAACTGGTCAGGCAGGGACAGGCAGGGATCAGAGCAGCTCAGCATTTGCTGGTCAAGACTTTCGGCAGCAGGGGCCAGCTGTCCGTCCACGCAGCAAGCACCAGGGAACACAGGCCTCCAGCTGTGCACCTTGGGTCCGTGCATGGGCGCTGCTGCAAGAACGCATGTGGGCTTTGTGGTGTACAGCTTGCTAGACCAGCACCTGTGCACACAGCATGCGTGGGGCGAAACCAGTGTTTTCTGGTGCTCAAACAGCAGGGGAGCATGACGACACAAGGATGGCATGGTGCAACCCCAGGGCCACCATTGCTAGGCCACCTGCATAGCGCTGGTCCTTTGCACATTCCATCGCCTATGTTGTTGCCACACACAGGTGGACATCAACAACTGTGGCCCTATGATGCTGGATGTGCTGCTGAAAATTAAGGATGAGCAGGACCAGACACTATCACTGCGCCGCTCATGCCGGTGAGCAGATTGCAGCCTGCGCAGGTGTAAGTGGCAGCACAGATGCCGCACCATCACTACCCTCTTAACGATGCTTGCCTGAATGCTATATGCCACCTGGGCCCTGACACGTGTGCGTTGCATGTGTTTGCTTGCCACTGTAGCGAGGGCATCTGCGGTTCATGCGCGATGAACATTGACGGGCAGAACACCCTGGCATGCCTTTGCAAGGTGGGTTGGGTGGTGTGACAGTGCCGCTTTGGGGCTGGTAGGCTGTCACAAGGCATGGTGCAGGGCATGTGTATGGGGCCCTGGGGACAGGTGTGTGCAAGCAGCCTATTGTATACAACAAACCATCCCGTAATGTGGATCGTCATGGTCTGGCTGTCCTAAGCCTTTTTGTATTGCACATCGCATGCCATCTGCACGTGCCGCACGTCCCACCGCAGGTGAATCGTGACCCGGGCCATGTGGGCCGTGTTGCGCCCCTGCCCCACATGTTTGTGGTGAGGGACCTGGTGGTGGACATGTCCAACTTCTACGCGCAGTACAAATCCATCAAGCCGTTCCTGCAGAAGAAGGAGAAGTCCGGGTGCGCAGGCCCTGTGCAAGCAGGCTGTGGCTGTTGGGCTGGTATGCTGCTCATGGCGTGGTGTGGTGTGGTGTGGTGAGGGGTAGAACCCGCGGCTTTTCATACAGTGTTTGAATCCTACGAGCACGCAGGGCGGCTGCTGGTTGACAGGCACTGCCCTGGTTCGCACCTTAAAGCTGCTGCTGCTGCTGCTGCTCTCCTGCACACAGCGGCAAGGAGTTCTACCAGAGCAAGGAGAGCCGGAACAAGCTGGACGGCTTGTATGAGTGCATCCTGTGCGCGTGCTGCTCAACCTCCTGCCCATCATACTGGTGGAACCCTGACAAGTACCTCGGCCCCGCTGTGCTGCTAGCAGCCTACAGGTGCGGTGGATGTTTGCTATGCCAGCTGCAGGTTGTGGTTCACCTTAGGTGTAGGCTGGCTAGCATGGGTGACCGCCTGCACGACCTGTTTGTGTGCTCAGCTGCTGCCTGCAACACACTGGGTGCAGCTGTTGCACACCCCGGCGGGCTGTACTGCGCATACCATGGTGTCTAGACAATGCAGCAAGAAGCATAACATCAACGGGTTAAGTGCCTAAGGTTCCACATGGGCCCATGGTACACAGTTACCAATCAACAAACCATCATGCCACCCAACCAACACCACCTGGCAGGTGGATCATCGACTCGCGTGATGATGCGACAGCGGAGCGCCTGGCCGCTGTGGATGACGCGTTCAAGCTGTACCGCTGCAAGACCATCCTCAACTGCGCGTCCGTGTGCCCCAAGGTGCGGCAGTTGGAACAGCGGTTGCTGCTGCTCCGTGTGTGCCTGCTGTGTCCTGCTGCCAAGTGCTGTGATGGCCTGCAGCGTGCCCACCTTTGACATCTGGGTTTCAAATCGCCCAGCCAGTATTGTTCCAACAACCAATCGTGGGCACCAGTACTGAGTTGTGCAACACCCTCACGGCCATATTTGCGCGCTACATGCAGGGCCTGAACCCTGCCAAGGCCATTGCCAAGATCAAGCAGAGCATCACCAAGGGCTCCCCTGTTTAAGCTCTTCTGTGACAGCACGTTTCGTTTGCTAGCAAGTGTGAGCTTGAGAGCTCAAGGGTACTGCTCACGAGCAGACATGGTGCAGAGCGGGTAGTAGGGGTTGTATGGTGCTGGCAGGCAGTGCACGCTGTTGCTGGACATGCATCTCCAGCTGCCGTGCTTAGTGTATGTGATGTTCCATCTGCGCAGTGAGGCAGGTGCACAGGGAGGCATGCAGGCAGTGTGCGCAATGGCCATAACCACCGGCCATCAACAAGTGGCGGGCCAGGGCTGCAAGTGTGCACCTTCATGTGCTTGCCGCACCTTGGTCTGAGCCTCCCTCGTCACTACCATGTTGCTCGTTTCATTGTGGTCAGGTTTGTTCGGCAGTCAGAGTGTGTACATCAAAGCTGCGGTGAAAGCTGCACACTGCGTCTTAAGGGCGATGCCCACTGGCTTGTTATTGTTTGACATGCAGCCGCTTCTTCCATTCTTTGTGCATAGCCTGCACATTGGTGTTCTGGCTTGACTGTACGATGTGTGTTGCGTGGAGTGCATGCACTCGATGTAACTGGGACTTTCCTGTAATAAAAGTGAATGGCAGGGGTGCGATGCTTACACACCCTTGCTGCACCATCATATGTACTGCCTGACTAGGGTTTTGTACTGCAACCGTTGAAATGTGCAACGCGTTGACGAACATCCCCCCTTACGTTGAGCGTTTACGATGTTACCCAAAATGCAGAACTTTCCACAAGCATTGTCAGCAAGGTCACGATGCCTCGCACCTGGGCAAGCACGGTCATACCGATGCAGTCGAATGGTGATATGCGCGGCTGAGATCCACTCGTTGTTGCGATCTGATGCTCTTTCTCAAGCACCGACGGCTTCAGTGGTGTTGCCGAGAACTGCAGGTTGTGCGAGCCATGGAGGTTCCATCAGCCATCGTGCCTGCGGCCAAGAGCTTCACTCAACAGATGTTTGAGCTCATGGAACGGACATCTGAGGCAGGCGGGGCAGGCGGCAGTGTTTCTTACGAATCTTTCAAGCGTGCGGACGAGGCATGGGCGAAGTTACGTAACATGGAGGTGGGTGCATGCTACTGCTCACCTGCAGCAGTAGCATCATGGATCGATCCAGCAACCCCGTGCTGCTGCATGCAGTGTAGGCCCAAGCAAGCCACTCCCTATGCACCTGCTAAGCGTTGTTGCCAGCAAATGTTGCGTAATCGTTGCAGTTGCAGCCGACTGTGCTTGCTGTGTCATGTGCATGTCCACGCAGGAGGGCTCGGCCGCAGGCCCACCGCCCCAATTCGTGACCATTGACCCGCGTCCTGCCCTCCCCAGCACAACCTTGTCACCGCTTGCGTCCGCTTCCCTACCAGTCACCCCAGCACCCAGCCTGCCGACCAGCAACCACCCTTCAAATCCGGAGGTCTCCACGTCTTGCCATGTTGTGTACGACGTGGTCGTGTGTGGGGGCACCCTGGGCGTGTTCATCGCCGCGGCCCTGGCACAGCGTGGGTGGCGTGTCGCGGTGGTGGAGCGCGGGCCGCTCAGGGGGCGCGCCCAGGAGTGGAACATCAGCCGCAAGGAGCTGCAGGAGCTGGTGGAGGTGTGTGCGGGTGGACGGGGGGCGGGGTGCAGATGGAGGACACGCATTTGTTGGGGTTGCATGCCACCACACTGCCATGCTTGGGTGCAACACTGATGTTATGGGTGGTGCAACAAGGTGGCTGTGGCACCGCTGCCAGCATGGATGTGCTGCGACAGCTGCACCTCCTCCATGCCCCCTGCATCCGCCCGTCTAAACACGCAAACACACGGCGTGGCAGTAACTTGCCCTGCTCTGGTCCTGCGGCACGCAGCTGGGGCTGCTCACCCCCGCTGAGCTGGAGGACGCCATCGGGATGGAGTTCAACCCGGTGCGCGTGGGCTTCCACGGCGCTGGCGAGGTGCGCGGGCGCGACACATGCTCTGTCATGACTGCAAGGCATGTAGCGTGTTTGTGCAGACTGTGCACAGACGCAGGCATCTCAGGTGCAGGTGCACGGGATCACTCATCTAACGCAGGCACATACACCCTGCTGGATGTGGGTGTTTGCATGGGGCACGGGCTTGAGTTCCAACTTGGCGCGCCTCACCAGACCGCATGGGTATGTGCGATTGCAGGTATGGACGCGGGATGTGCTGAATGTCGGCGTGAAGCCTGATACCCTCATCACCACCATGCGCCAAAAGCTGGAGGCAGCAGGGGGACTGGTGTATGAGGGTGTTGCCCTGAATGGTGCGGATGACCTGCTGAGCGCAGTTGGCTGGTTTGTCACGCAGGCTGCGTCTCAGTCTGGTGGACCTCAGTGGATTCGGTCCTGTTGCCTGATCTATTGTGAGCGGCTGGTGCGCAGATTCCATGCCCTTTGAAGGGAAATTCCACTCCTTGCGTCATGTAGTGCTCCATGTTTGTGGTTGGTCTTTGCAGGAGTCACCGTACACCCGGACTGTGCTGTTCTTCAACTCTCCAGCACCTCTTTCCCACCATCACCCTCACCCTCACCACCCTCGGCTCCCGCGCCATCGCCCTCCAGCCAGCCAGCCTCTGCTCTGCCATACAGCTCACAGCTCCATGCACGTTTGGTGCTGGACTGCATGGGCCATACATCACCAATTGTGCGCCAGATCAGGCACGTGGCTTTTGGGCATGCCTAAAGCGCCTGCCATCACATGCCTTGGCTTGGTACCTTTTTTTTGCAGCTGGACATTGACGCTTCAGTTCACACCGCTGCTCGTCAATGCCTTGAAAAACGCCCCCACAGGTGGGGGTGCAAACCTGATGGCGTGTGCATGGTGGTGGGCACGCTTGGGTCTGGTTTTGCCAACAACACCACAGCTGATGTGATTGCCACCACAAGCGACCTTCAGCCTGAAAGTGCACGCGTCAACAAGTGCGTGGGGATTCATGCATGGGAAGGCACTGCTTGAGCACATGTGGAGTGTAAGCACGTCAGTGGCACACATGTTGGAATCTGCACGCTGTAGAAAGTGCAGGGATCTGCAGTACCAGTTCATGGCTGTGCACGTACCTGCAACATCGCCAGTACGCGGCCTTATGCTTTGTCACTGCGCAGGGTGCAGTTCTTCTGGGAGGCATTCCCTGCAGGCTCTGGACCCACTGACCGCACCACGTACATGTTTGCATACATGGATGCCGCGCCATTCAGGCCCTCAATGGCCGATGTCTTTGAGGAGTACTGTGAGTGAAGATGTGGCATATGCTGCGGTGCCAGTGGCAGCAAAGTGCGAAGCATAGGCCGCATAGCAAACAGTGGTGGGGCCCTGCACCCTTAGTTGAGGTGATGCTTGCGAGACTGGCACAGGGAGCCTGCATGCCTCCACTCACATCGCAAATAGCACGCTCTTACTAATCGACACGTCCCCTGCCTGCCGCCAGTCTTGTCCCCTCAAGTACGTGTACTGGCACGACCATGAGGCTCTGTCGCACCCACCTGGCTGCAGGGCCGCTGCTGGAGCGCTACCAGGGGATCAAGCTGTCAGACATCACATTCAAGCGAGCGCTGTTTGGGCTGTTCCCCACCTATCGTAACTCACCACTGAAACCCGCATTTGACCGCGTGCTGCAGGTGTGGGGCGGCATGGGGGCCTTTTACGGGGAGTCCGTGTTGTTGCTAGAGCGCACCACTTGGGGCCGCACACTGCCATACACCCCGCCAGTGCGCACACTTCTGCCCGTACTGTGAAGGTGCAGAGCCCCCCACTTGATGCCACTCCGCACCCAGGTTGGGGATGCCAGTGGCATCCAGTCGCCGCTGAGCTTTGGCGGCTTTGGCGCCCTCACCCGGCACCTTGGCCGCCTGACACGTGCGGTGGCCGAGGCGCTGGCGGCTGACGCGGTGGACAAGGAGGCGCTGGGGGCGGTGCACGCGTACAACCCAGGTACAAGGGTGCAGAGCTGGTGCTGCACGGCGTGCTGTGTGTTGTGCGCTGGGTGAGATGCCACCTTCTCCACGAGCATGGACACCTGCTCCTTGAACCGCGCGCCTCACGCACGACGCAGGCTTGCACCCGTCAGCCTCATGTTCATGGTGCCACATCGCAAACTGCCGCAGGCCTATCATCCGCATGGATGCTGCAACGCGCGATGAGTGTGCGGCCCGGGGACACGCCGCCCCCAAACCTCATCAACCGCATGCTGGGCGCCAACTTCAAGGCAATGCAAGCACTGGGGGAACCCACTCTCAAGCCGTTCCTGCAGGTTGGTGTTGCACATGAGCTTGAACAATTGAGACCTGGCTCAGATAATGATGCAGTATCGTTAATGCATTCCACTGGCTTGGGGGTTGAGATCCAGTTCTCTTATGATAAGTTAGGGCACCACGATGTGGGTCACACTGGTCATCAGCATGCGTCTTACTGATCAAGACCAACCCATGTCAGGGCTGCACACCATGATTACACACCTGAGCCGCTGAGGTAATACACATTGTGCTCTGTGCTGTGGCTGGTGCAGGATGTGATCCAGTTTGGGCCACTGCTGCGCACCATGGGGGCCCAGATGGTGCGTGCTGCCCTGCCGTGTCCTGCGTTGGCCCCTGCGTGCGTCTTACTACATGCTGTGTGAACTGCCACAAAGCTCACGTATGATAGGACCAAGCTGTGCCAGACTTGCATGCATAAACATGGCACACCATAGTACACCAGTATCACTAGTTTGCATCGTCATGGACACAACATGAGTTGCACCTGTGCCCAGTGCAGCTCATGTCCATACTTCTCATTGATCCACTTGCACACTGCAGGTCAATGACCCCCTGTCAGTTCCTCAGCTGCTGCGGCACGTGGGCCCTGGCCCCCTGGCTGACTGGCTGCTGCATGTGGGTGGGCTGGGTGCTGCGACACTGTTACATGCCGCTACACAGCCGCTCCGGCCGCTGATCCCCTCCCCCGCCCCGGGTGCGTGTGCACCTTGCACGCCGGCTGATGCACCTGGCCGCGTGTCACACGACAGTGGCAGCCAAGGGCCACCCAGCAAGGTGGCAGAGGGCAGTGGGCACTCCTTGGGGCTGCTCACGCCCAGGCAGGCGTACTTCCTGCAACGTGCTTTGGATGCTGTCGAGTTTGGTGCAGGGGCGGACTACAAGCTGTAGCATAACTTGGCACTCAACACCACTAAGCAGCGGGGAAGCATACGACTGGTTCTGGACTGTCCGCAGCCCTCAGGCATCAGGTTTGCTTGGACGCTTGTGGCTTTTCACCATGAGTGGCAGTGTCATGCTGCCCTGTCATGGACATCCCAAGATGTTGCCTGCCAAGTGAACTCCGGTGCAACAAACCCGTAGGGGCGCCGCAGATTACATGCGCCAGAACCGTGAAAATGTGCACAGTGTCCACAAAATGCTGCCCCTGCCTTGGCTCAGCCAGTGAACCATGTGTTTATGGAACCCCCCGCACAAACTGTTAAGGGCTTGAGCGCACTGCTACCACCCTCCAGAGTATTTGTTGTCTAGCTTCATGCCCACGTTGCATTGGCGGTGCCCAGTGCTTCACCCACCCCGGGCCCACAGTACAAGCCCTAGTCACATGCTCACTAGCTGCTCATGTGAACCATGCAACAGCTGTGCCTCAACACCCTGGAGCCTGCCCAGACCACAGCAGCCTGTGCCCGCACTGCTGGTGAAAAAATCGCAGGCAGGCCAGCAAGCACAGCAGCCAAGTGACATGCCCCAAAACTCCAATTGGTGGCTGGGTACTTAAGCAGCACTCCACATCAAGCACAGAGAGCTTGGCGGATGGCTGATCACTGCACACCTGCCACCACCTTTCGACTGCCAGCGCCAGCTCAATGCAGAGCAGCGCTTCAGGCAAACAACCTGTTTACTTGGCAACGGCGGCCTCCTCCTCCACCTTGCGGCTGGCGCCGCGCGTGTCGCTCACAACCACACCGCGGATGTTGAACTCAGCGCACAGGCGGTCATAGGCATCGCTGCAGGGGCAAACGAGCAGCTCAGCTTGTGAGCAAAAACAGCAGCCAGGCGCTCGCATGATGCCTCAGGATACATCGCACGTCAGATGGGCGCCCATACTGTGCACATTGCATGCCGTTGCGTGCATGTGTGCTAGTGCAGTGCGTGTATCTATGTGCACCTCACATGCACAACCTTCGTGTGCTGCTTGCCACTGCAATGCATGCTGCCATGCAACACCCTGCCAGCACATGCACTCTTCCCTTGCTAGCCCAATCAAACCTTTGGATGCTGGCCAGGGCCTATGCTTGCTGCCAAGTGCTGCTGCCAAGTGCATTCTATTCTCACCGGTTCTCGCGGTAGAGGTACTGCAGCAGACTCTTCCTTTGGCTGAGGATGGCAATGAGGCCGCGCTTAGCAGCGTGGTCCTTGCGGTTGCTGGCCAGGTGCTTGCTAATCTGCTGGATGCGCGCAGTGGCCAGCGCAATCTGGTACTCGGTAGACCCAGTGTCCTTCGCGTGCCTGGCATTTTTAGCCACGGCGCTCAGGTCAATGTTCTCCTTGTTCTTGTAGGAGGCGCTGCGCGATTGGAGGAGCGGTGCAGACGGGTCCAGGTCAGGGATGGGGCTCACAGCCTGACGGCTTCCCCTGGCCGAACCGCTGGCACTTCATATCAACTGGTTGCGTGCTTAGTTATACGCCACCAAGCCACCACCCAAACATGGGGCACCATGGCATGTGGCCACACAAGGTGCATGCTGGCCACCATCCCAGAGCCCCCAAATTAACCTCTGATTGAACCATGAAACTGCATCTGCTCCATACCTGATGACCATCGTGCGCTGGGGGCGAGCCACAGGCCGAACGGCCGAGAAAGCGGCAGTCCGCTGAAGCTTAAGGGCCTGCATTTCTCCTGATGTGCTGTCCAACAGGTCTGAACACTACGCGCACCAACAAAAATCCAGGTCACGGTTTCCGAATGATGAGAGTGGTTCAGGGTTGATGAACGGCTATTAGCATTCTGCCTTAGTGCTGCCAACAGGTGCAGCGTAGCCAAGTACATACACACGATGGCTGCACTTGTCAGCGGGAAGGCCGTGGCCTTCACGGCCGATAAGCGTGTGTGCATGGTGAGAGGCAGCTTCACTATTCCACCTTTCTTGGGGGGAAATGGTGGCCAGCACATGCGGCATTGCCCACAGCCCCATCCTGTGGATTTTGCACCGCAGGCGCGCCCTGCTGTGGCTGGTGTGTGCACTCGCGTTGTTGCTCCCGCTCAGAGCCGCCGTGTTGTCTGCCAAGGTAAGGAGCTTTGTAGACCCCATGGTGTGTGGTGCATGCATGGCTGGGCGAGAGGCAGCATTGCAGGCTCGACAGAATGCAGCAATCGGAGTTCGATTGGCCGTCCACGTGTTTTGTCTTCGTATGCGCAGCTGCCACTGCCGAGGCCCCTGTGTTCAAGGGCGACCTGCTGAACCCCACGTACTACCCCACTGGCGCCGATGCTGCCAACGTGACCAAGAAGTGGTACATCATCAACGCTGAGGGCAAGACCCTGGGTCGCCTGGCTTGCCTGGCTGCCACCTACATCAGGTGTGCATGCACAATGCCATGCAGGGAGCTGTGGAAGCAGTGACGAACAAGCATGGCAGCAAGCTTGGTGCTGAAACATGGCAGCAGGTTCTGCAGTCAGCAAGCGAGGGCTCGTGAAGCATGCTGTATGCTGCGCCAGACACAAAGCAGCACAGTGCGAGGATGGGCTGAGCAGCTAACATTCACTGTGATAGCCAGCACACACTGCTGATAAGAGGGTGCATGCGTGCATCGCACTGCTGATGGGAGGGTGCATGTTTGCACCATGGGATGTGCATGCACGCCTTTCCCGTCCTCACATGCACCTCGCGCACATGCACCTCACATCCCGCTCTTGCCGCTCTGCCGCAGGGGCAAGCACGAGGCCACCTACACGCCGTCCATGGACATGGGTGCGTACGTGGTGGTGATCAACGCTGACAAGGTGGTGGTGTCAGGCAACAAGGCGGCCGACAAGACATACTTCAACCACGTCACCGGGCGGCCTGGCTCATACCGTGTGGAGACTTTCCAGCAGCTGCAGGCGGTATGTGGAGGAGCAGGAGGGGGGATGTGGCCAATTCTGAATGCATGACCAATGCAGCGCATTAACTTCATGCAACACGTGCTGAGTTGTGTACCTCATGCTACCCATGGACCTCACCCACACTCGCTGCCCCCCGACCACCCCTTTTCCACCCCTGCAGCGCCTGCCTGAGCGCATTATTGAGCGCGCGGTGAAGGGCATGCTGCCCAAGGGCCGCCTGGGCCGTGACATCCGCCTGCACCTCAAGGTGTTCAAGGGCCCCAACCACGACCATACCGCACAGCAGCCTGTGGACATCACCGCCCAGATTGATGCAAAGCCCAAGGAGGGGCCCGGCGCCGCGCTGCGTGCATCCCTGAAGGCCAAGTAAACATAGCCATGCAGGCATACAGCCGGCAGTAGGGAAGCCGTGTGCCAGGGAACCCGAGGGTCGACATGGGGGCTGCGCTGGAGTTGAACACGGTATGATGGATGGATCTTGCCGGCTGTGGCTCTGGCTGCTAGGCCACTCTTGTAGGTTCACAATGCGCTGGTTTGGGGGGGGTTCCTGGGGATGAAGGCATGTGCGGTGCTTTTCTGGGGGGTGGATTGGGGTTAGTACAAGCATGGGGCTGCAGCAATGCTGTGGCTGAACTGGTTCCGTAAAGATTACAGTGCCTCAGCAGCATTGCCAAGGGTCACAGCCGCGCGAGGGCATGGCTGAGATGGTGTGCACACAGCCTGCCTGCTTTTTTGCGCTTTAACAGCCAGTGTGTGTGCGCGTGTCGGATGGCGGAATGCTGTGCTGGGCACAAACAGCCCTTGTAAGGGAAAATATACATCCTGGCGTCAATACAAGCTGTACAGGGCATGCAACCAGCATGGCAACATGAGGGCAGCACGCCACAGTAGGTTTGTATCACAAGTAGGGCAGCTGCAGGGGTCTTGGGCCACGAGGGTGCACCACTAAACCCCCTACATGTTCACCATTGCATGCATGTTGCGTTCCATGTTCAAAATAACAGTGAGCACGTGTCTTCATCAGAAACTGGAAGAGCATGCAGCTACAAGATCTGGTCACACTCCCCGATGCAGAACCCTTTGCATGTGTGCTGCGTGTGACTGTGACCTAAGCTGTTCTTCTCGCTCTCCTAGTTACCCCATCTTGGCTGTTCTCCAGCACTCTGCACCTACATTGACATGCTGAGTTGCACCAAAGGTCTGCAGGGTCGGCAGTCAGCGTACGGAGCGCTGCCTCGGGTGCTGGCAGGCACACAGGCGCTGCACCATTGCCAGACATTCCACAAGCTCCTGAGGCATGTACCCAACCGCCCCATTGGTGAGCTCTGGTGCTGTCGTGGTGGATCTGCACGTACACTGAAACCCTAGTTGCGTGTGGCACTGACATGTGCCTGCAGTCAAAGCTCGAGCCGCATTTGATGAGCAGGAACAGGCAGCTGCCATACAGCCACCACCAGCCATCAACTCTGCTCCTGCCCCAGAGGCCAACAGTGCACAGGCAGGGCCACAGAATGCACAGTCTGCGCCCGCACCTGACATGCCCAATGCCCCCCTTCTAGGAGCGACCCAGCACCAGTCCAACAGCATACAAGACAGTCATCACAGCCCTGGGACCCCCCTTGTCCCCTTAGACAAGGACCAGCTGGCAGCTGTGCACCATGAAGCTGCACTGGTGGGGCATTGTTGTGTTGCAACTGATGGTGCTGGTTGGTGGGTTGTTGGCATGGGGGCTGTTGCAAAGTGACCAACACCTCGATGACACGCGCAGCTGAGCGTCAATGCTGGCCCAGGGTCCGGCAAGACGGCTGTGCTGACCGAGCGTGTGGCTCGGGATGTGGAGAAGGTGCGTGGAGGGTGACAGTGTGGCTTCTTGCTGCAAGCCGAGGGTAGCCGAGCCGCTGGCTGCTGGTCCTGTCTGTGCTGGTTGTGCATGCAGCCAACCCATACCTCATGAGCAGTGCCTCTGACGTGATGAGGCACATGATGGATGGCACCTGTGCAGGGCTTCCTGCGGCCGCTGGTCATCACACACACTAAGAAGGCGGCGGCTGAGGTCACGGTGCGTGGATATGCTGCTAGTGGGGTACCATCATGGCGACGTTGAGCTGCAAGAGCAGGTCCTTGAATGCACATAAATGACTGGTTCATTTCCTTCTGCTGGGTGCGCGGGCCCAGGAGCGGATACGGCGGCGCGTGCCCAACAATGTCGACTTTGTTGAGTCATGTACCTGCCATTCGTTTTGCTACGATGTGCTCAGGTATGCCTGCCTGCCACGGAATCACTGGCTGCATATGGCTGCACCATTATTGAGGTGCATGAGGATTTGCGATGATGTGCTGCAGCATCCTCGCACATCAGGCAGCGCCTCGTTGGGTTGTGGGGGCAACGTTTGCAGCCTGTCCTTCCCCATCCTCCGTACCCTCATGCAAGCTTGCACACCTGTCGTCTGTCTACCGATGCATATGCCTTGCTGCTTGTGCACTGCGCGCACACATGTTGCAAGGGAGCACGTGGACGCGCTGGGCTGCCCTGGCCTGAGCAAGGAGTTCACAGTGGTGTCCAGCGATGACATGTGCTTTGAGATGATTCAGCAGGTATGGCCACAGCCCAGGCTGCGGCTGCAGATGTGTGATGCGATGACCCTGCCCCTGACGCTGCCATGGATGTCATGAGTCTGGCGCATCCACAGCACAATGTCCTATGTAACCAATGGCACACAGATGCTGGGCGATCACCATTTGTACCAGTACAATGATGACCTGGACGCTTGTGCTGAGCTGCTGGCAAAAGCGTTCAGCTGGGTCAAGAACAAGGTGGCCACAGCACATGGATCAGCTGCTGCACAGAAGTGAGTGTTTTGTCCTGGATGGCCCCAGGCAAGCCCTGCCTCCTGCATCAGGTGTCAGTTCCTCTTTAAATGTACTACGGCACATATGCACTGTCCTGATACTGGACGCTTGCTTCTCTCACTGGCTCACACTTTGCGCTCCTGCAATCCCTACCACATCAGGGTGCACAACGCGTTCCTTGAGCTGGTGGACACCGGTGCTGTTGGGCTTGACCAGCTGCAGTATCACATCGACAAGGATCTGACAGGTTGGCAGCATCATGTGGCACAGCATCTGGCGGACCTCTTGTCACGCTATGATGCGTGAGTGAGCTGTGAACTGGCACTGCGAGACAGCTTTGGGTGTTGCTGCGAGTTGTAGTAGGACAGTGAGGCCGCACACAGTGTGGTTTGATGGCCTTGGGCGTTTGGGGATTCAGGGTACATGGTACCAGCTGGCTCAGGGCAGGGGGGTTGGAGGAGGTGGTGTGGGCAAGCTGCTTGATCTTCACGCGTACTTTGCTGCTCCCTGTGCTCTGCACTCTGAAGGTGGTGTGCATTGCACAGGCGCAGTTGGCTTGGCACATCACGCATTCCGTGGGCCCCCAGGCCTGACGCTCGTCCCGCCCGCCCTGCATACGGCCTGGCCCACCCCCCCGACGTATGGCCCGGGTGCCCTGTGGCATCAGCATGTTGCTGTTGACCAAGGGTGGTGTGTCGGCCAGCTGTTACCCTCTGCAGTGCTTGCTTCCAACAGGGTGCTAGGTGCTTTAGTGGGGCGTCTCCCGGTATTCACGACTAGCATGGGCCTTTAGTGTTGTTGTTTGGCTAACAACTATCACGCTCCAGCATGCAGAAACATCTGTGAAACGCCATGTTATGATTATTATGTAGTAGGACAGGGGCCGTGACGGTAGTTGGTTGTCTTGGTGGGCTGTGCTTGTCTTGTGGTGAGCGGCAGATGGGCACACAGGGAACCAAACAAGGCTCAGTCAAGCATTTAGATGGTTTTCTCCATGTGACTATGAGGCAAACGCACAAGGGTGCAGGGTGTCCCCAAAAGCTAATCTCAGTGCACCAGTTATGACACATGTGTCATGGCATGCTGCTGTCAACCACTGTTTTGCGGCAACGAATGTGATCTGTGCATGCATCTTGCCTGCAGTGCGCTGCGTGCGGACAACAGCGTGGACTTGGATGACCTGCTGGGTCTCACTGTGGCTCTCTTTGAGCAGTGCCCCAATGTGCTGAGAGCAGTGGCTGAGAAGCATGATGGTGTGTATGTGGACGAGTTCCAGGACGTCAACCTGGCACAGTACACCATAGTGCGCTTGCTGGCGCTTCAGATGGGGCGTCGCGCACGCCTGTTTGTCGTGGGAGACGTGAACCAAGCCATCTACGAGTGGCGCCATGCGGACCCAAAGCTAATGCAGTGCCTCAAGCAGGGTACGTGTGTGGTGGGCCCACCAGGGTCAGGACAAGTTGCGTGTGCAGAACACATGTGCACCCATACCCCATGCGGTGCATGCCACGCACACATGCACGTCATACCGATCACCACCAGCAAGTGCTTGGTCATGATTTGCCTGCAGACTTTCCGGACATGCACGGTGTCAACCTCAACACCAACTACAGGTCTGCCGCGCTGCCTCGTTTGTTGCTTTTCGTTGATCACTCATTCTGGCAGAGCTCGCTTCCCTCATGCAAGATTGGCTCCAGACCCCTCTGATGACCGGTGGCTCACCTTGGTGATGGTGTCGTGCACTCTGCAGGTCTGGCAAGGACATGGTGCAGCTGACCAACAGCCTCATGGTGTACTGCCCCCCTGGCTACAAGCCCTCCGCCCACACAACTGAACCTGGCCTCATGGAGCATGTGAGTGGGGTTAGCATCACAACAGGAGTAAGAACACCAGGCATTCATGTGAAATGCTACAAATTGAATGTCAGTTGCTTGGGTTCAAACCCATAGATAGCATGTTGTACCATGCCGCTTTAGACCACCCGCTCTATAGCTCCTAGATCTGCTAACACAATCTGGTTTCAGCTCTGTTGCGTATATTTGCTGCTAGCCTGTGAGACATACGTGCTTGTACTCGTGTGCCTGACAGATCGCGGCCCAGGATGAGGATCATGAGATGGAGGTGGTGGCGGAGCTGATCAAGCAAATGCACGCGGCAGGCCACAGCTACAGCGACATGGTGGTCCTGGCGCGCTCCAACATGACGTGCAGGGATGTGCACAAGAAGCTGAACCAGCTGGGTGTGCCTGCGGTGTGGAGCAAGTACAGGTCCCTCTGGGACTCGCCTTGCGGCCTGGTGCTGGAGGGGTACCTGATGCTGGCGCTCCAACCGCTCAAGATTGCTGCTCTGAAGCGCATCATGAACAAACCTGCTCGTAGCATGGGTAATGCATGGGGATGCCTTGATACTCCGGCAGTCGTGTTGATTCACTTCTCATGCAGCTTTTCACATGAAAGGTGTCATGCTGCTGACTGGTGTTTACCATAACAACCCATACCAACAGTATGCTGAGTTGCTTATGTGACCAAATGCCCACTGCGCTTGTGCTGCAGTGCCAAAGGAGCTGAAAAATCTGCAGGCTAAGGCCAAGGGACTGAATCTCAGCAGCATCAATGTGCTCATCTTCCATGGCATCGATCAGGTAGGCAAGCAACTGGCCAACTCACAATCCTCTCAGCTTTCTTTGGCAACCTCAGCTCAGCTGAATTGTTTGCAGCTGTGCAGTCACTGCAGCCTTGCAGCCACTGCATCCTGAGCAATGGGCTGAGGACATGCATTGCGGGAATTCCAAGTTTGCTTGGCTGCTCCCAAGACGTAGGTGTGGCTGTCTCAGGCCCAGGTCAACACAGCGCTGCAGATGATGGCAAGCAGAGCGCCTGCCCACAACCTGGCCCTGGCTCCCAGTGAGTTACACTGTGGTTGTGGCCCCGGCTGCTTGTGGCCGGCTTGCCGCCACCAGCAGATCAAAGCAATATCAGAGGTGATGCATGCAGGAGTGGATGACTATAAGAGACAGCTAGGTGCAGGGTCATGGCCGTTGTGATCCTACTCATGTCCCAAGTCACATGGTTTCCAGCTCACTGGCTTGCGTACAGGCCTGCCGCCACACATGACGTCCGGCCTCAGTGACAAGGTTGTGGCCGCCATCAATGGGCTGCGCAATGTCATGGTGCTGATCCGCTGTGGTGTGGCGTACAAGCCGCCACATGTGAGCACCAGCATGTGCTGGGGTGCAGCAGCTGCATTGTGGGATGGAATTTCAATGCGGCCTTGCAGATACAGTTGCACATGTGTAGCGTGCCGCACTGTGTGCTCAGTTCAATCCTTCGATGCTCGAGCCTTTGACACTTAAAGCTGCTGTCCAGTTCCTGACGTGGTCTGGTGCTTGGCCACAGGAGGTGCTGGAGGCAGTGGTCATCAAGGGCCTCAAATATCGAATGGAAGGTGTGGAAAAGCAGCAGCGGCAGCGACCAGCAGCATTGTACTGTGTGTTTCCAGCTGGGGTACATATGGCACTGAACTGCAGGTGTGCCGGGTAAACCAGTTGGGAACGTGTTGGCGCAACACCTGCGTACACGGTGTGTGCATCACATCACTGTACATGTTGGTGAGCTTGCAACCAACACCTGAGCACACACATCTCTTGTGCACAGGTTTGCTGTATGATGCCATGCGGCAGCACCTGGCTCAGGTGAGTACTTTAGGTATCGGCTTAGGTGTTGGTTATCCCTGTCCCGACTCACGGCTTGCGCTTTATGTTGATGTGCCAGATCAACGTCAGGCACATGCCGCTGCTGACCCTTGTAACAGTCTCATCCCTGCTGTGGGGTGCTGCGTGCTGGCTGCTGGGTGATCTGCAGGCTGTCGAAGGTGGTGTGGCAGGGGTTTTGAATTCAGCACCAATGACACTCGCCACTGGCATGCCCATGGCCATGTGTGCGCTGCGTGACACGCTGCGGGCCATCAGCGAGCACCGTGTGGGTGTGGCGCGACAGAAGCGTAAGGCTAAGAAGGCCAAGAATTCAGTGGAGATCATGACGGTGCACGGTGCCAAAGGCGGGGAGTGGCCGTAAGTTGTTTCATGATGCTGCATCAACTATCATACGTGCAGCAGCATGCCTGTTTGTTCCCTCAACTTTGCCATGTGTCATATGTAGGATAACTTGAGGCGATGCTAGCTCATCCTGCACAATACACCTGCGCAGCCCCTTACGTACATCATGGTTGTTACTTTGCTTGTACGAGGGGTGCCTGGCAGTCAAGACGGTGCTGTGTTATCTGCATTGCAGGATCGTGTTCCTTGTGAGGTTCAACTCCAACACACACCCTGGCACACCAGAGGAGGAGCAGCGCATTGTGTACACAGCTCTCACACGGGCCAAGCGCTACGCATGGACCACCCACGCTGCTGTGCGCCGGTGCGTGTGTTGCTCATCACATGGCATAGTCTGTGCTGGGCTCCGTGCCCATTTGAAGAGGGTATAAGCCCATGCTTCGTAGGCGCTGCTGTACAGTGCAGTAACGTAGTGGCTCACCGTCACCTGGGTGACTTTCTCTGCTCCATGCTGTGCAGTGACTGCCGCCGGCAGCCCTCACCCTACCTGGAACGGCTGGTAAGGGCAGGCATGCCCACACAGGTCCGCAGGCGGTCTGCAAGCGTAGCAACCGCTGCCGCATCCGGCAGCACAGATGGTGCTGGAGGTGCGCCTGCGAGCAGCAGCGCAGACACTGCTTCTGGTGGAGCCACAGCGGCAGGCAAGGTCAAGCGGAAGGGCAAGGGCAGGGCGTCCACAGCGCAAGGCTTTACTGCACAGGCCACCTCTGTGCGCAGCAGCAGTGATGAGGATGAGGACGAGGGCACTGTGTGTGTGGAATGAGCTGAATGAAGCCGGGTGAGGTACTGACGTGGAGCACTTGATTTATGAATTATGATAACAGGTCCCTCGGCAAGTTGGTCGTTGTTTGTTCACGCTGGTCTTCCACAGAACCTCAGGTGCATCTACCCTGTTATTCAGGGTGTGGCGTGACTGGTGCTTGCAGGGCGGCATGCTGCCATCCGTGTCGACACCAAACAGCATTATAATAACGACTGCAAGCATCCGGATGCAAGTGCTGATTATCAAAAGTATCATACAGCTTGACGGTTACACTCTGCTGTAACAGACACCGGCACAATCAAGGTTTGTCACACATTGGGTGCACGTGTCCGTGCAGAGAGGCAGGCAACAACTTTCACCTGACATCAGTGGCATCAGCAGCAGAACCCCACGTGCATGCCGGTCAGCATTGTGTTAGAATTACCGGCAGGAACATCCGCCCTGAGAACCCCATTCAATGTCAGTGTCCCAGCGGCAAGCAAGCCCAGCGGCGCCACTCGCCCCTCTCAGCCCAGTAGCACCCATGCAACAGACAAGCCGATGCGTTGCACATTGAACATGGTGTTAGCACCTCAGTAGGCTTCAGTCTGTAGATTCCGCAAACCCCATGTCCTCGCCATCTTCCTCGTCACCGCTGCACATCTAGTGGGCTGGTGTTGTGGGGCCCTGTGCAGCTGATGCTTCACCACATGCCCTTGCTCTCAGCTGAGGCCCCGCCTACTGGCACTGTGCCAGTGCTGGCGGTGAAACCCAGGCAGAGCTCTTGGTGGCAGGTGCATATGGATCACGTCCAGCTACAGCAACCCGTGTGGACATGCCGGCCTCCTGCAGCACGCGCACGTAGTCAGAAGGCTGCCGGCGGCTGCGCCTGGACAGGCAAACAAACAGACCTGTTATTCGCACCATGAGTGACGTTTGAGCCTCATTTCCAGCCAATACATATGGAAGCTCAGCATTTGAATTCTGTCTGCGCGATGTATTGAGCGCGCGCCAATACCCTCGGCCTGCGCCCTACTGCCCTCACACTCCCCTTTGTGCCGCTCACCTGAGCCGAGCAGCGTGGGTGGTGCACGCGTAGCGCTTGGCCCGTGTGAGAGCTGTGTACACAATGCGCTGCTCCTCCTGTGGTGTCTTGGCGTGGTTGTGTGAGTTGCACCCCACGAGGAACACGGACCTGTGGGTGTGCGTGTGGTACAGTGATACTGACGGACAGTCAATGGTTACACTGCCTTGCAGGCCTTAGTTGCTGAGCCAACCATCCCGGCAAAACCAAAAGCAGCACGGAATCGAATAAGCCGGGTTGAAGACAACAGCCACCCAGAAAGTGTTGTGACCAGATGGGATGTGTTGCCTGCAGTGGCAGATGAGGAAGTCATGTACATGTGCTTCATCGAGGAATGTGTCTGGCTCATCTCGCCTTGCTGGCCATGACATGCAATGTGCAACATTGCTGCCCCACCCACTTCCACTCTCTGCCCTTGGCGCCGTGTATTGTCATGACCGGTACCACGTCCTTGTCACGAGGGCGTGCGCGCGGGTGGTCCGTGGTGGCCGCCACCCTATGCGCACTGATGGCCCCCAGGGCATCACACAGCTTGCTCATGGCCATGGCGTGGCCAGAGGACTGGGTTGTGGGGGTGGAGCTGGGCGCCTCTGCCACACCAACCGGGGCAGTCTGCAAGGCACAAGTATGGCCCGGCGCTTACACATTCTGTCCAGCTGCTTGAACCAGGACCGTAGTGAAACAGTGCGCATCGTATATGTGTGCATGCAGAGAGGTCTGCACATGTGGTACACGCACCTTGAGCACAGAGATCTGACCCAGGTGCTTCAGAAGGTCGTGTAGCCCAGCTACATGCACGCGGCACCAAAGTGGCTGTTTGCATCAAGCATGTATGCAGCGATTTCATGCCGTGATGAATAGATCGCAGACACCATATCACGGTGCGCCCACACCTTATGTACATAACTACCACATGATGGCACTTCATACCATGGAGCCCCCACGTGTTAGCCGACTGGTACTTCAGGCCCTTCACGACCACCGACTCCAGCACCTCCTGCACAATGTGTGGTCTCAAACGTAACCTTGATCCAATCGCATCCATGGCAGCGCAACAAGTTGATGCAGTAACAAGCACAAGCATACGCAGGTGCATGGAGCACAGCAGCGATTGAAATGGCCCAATTCCACTGTGCAGCTGCCGTACCCCAGCACGTGCTAGTGCTCACATGTAGTGGCTTGTACGTCGCACCACAGCGGATCAGCACCATGACATTGCGCAGTCCATTGATGGCGGCCACAACCTTGTCACTGAGGCCGGACGTCATGTGTGGCGGCAGGCCTGTGTGCAGTGACAACTGATGCGCACATGGCACTGGCCCGCAGGGAGCCTCTAGCTAATACCATCGGCCATCCAGGACCCTAGATCCCTCCAAGTACGTATGCCAGCCAATATGCAACACTCTGATCTGCTGTGCAGTGCAATAACTTCAGAAGGTCGGCCGTACTTGGGGCCAGATCCAGGCTTTGGGCAGGTGCACAACTTGCCAGCCTTTCCAGCGCGGTGTCAACCTGGGTCTGGGTCAGCCACACCTGCTGATCATGAGGTCATGGAGAACGCAGAGCACCATCAAAAGAGTGCTTTGTGGTGTGTAGCATATGGTGTTTTTGGCCTGCATTGGCCTGGCTGTTGAATCAATCGCTGAAAAGAGCGTGAACGAGTGCCGCCAGCTGCCTACCTCCTCAATGCCATGGAAGAGGAGTGCATTGATGCTGACAAGCCCCAGGCTCGCTGCCTTGGCCTTGAGATCTTTGACCTCTTTTGGCGCTGCAACAGGCACATGGTTATGGTTTTGCTTGTGAGCGACAAGTTTCAGGAACCACATGGTCATGAGTACCAGCAGGGTTGAGCTATTATTGTTGGCTGGCAGAACGGGCCACTGCAACGGACAGACGGTGCATTGTGCGAGACGTCGTACCGATGCCACGCAGTGGCTTGTTGATGATGCGCTTAAGAGCTGAGCAGTTGAGCGGGTGGAAAGCCAGCATCAGGTAGCCCTCCAGCACCAGGCCATCTGGGGAGTCCCACATACAATCTTTCTTGGTCAGCTCGGCTGGTATGCCCATCTGTTTCAGCTTTCTTTCTGCGCTCATGCATGTCCTGTTGTAACGCGCCAGCACCACCATGTCGCTGTAGCTGTGGCCTGCTGCGCGCAGTTTCCTGATCAGCTCCGCCACCACCTCCATCTCATGATCCTCATCCTGGGTCGCGATCTGTCAGACACACGAGTACAAGCACGTATGTCTCACAGGCTAGCAGCAAAGATACACAACAGAGCTGAAAGCAGGTTGCGTTAGCAGATCCAGCCATGCAGGAGCTATAGAGCGGGTGGTCTAAAGCGGCATGGTACAACATGCTATCTATGGGTTTGAACCCAAGCAACTGACATTCAATTCGTACCCATGTCACATGAATGTCTGGTGTCCTTACTCATGTTGTGATGCTAACCCAACAGTAACTCACATGCTCCATGAGGCCAGGTTCAGTTGTGTGGGCGGAGGGCATGTAGCCAGGGGGGCAGTGCACCATGAGGCTGTTGGTCAGCTGCACCATGTCCTTGCCAGACCTGTGGAGTGCACGACGCCATCACCGAGGTGAGGCACCGGTCATCGAAGGGGTCTGCAGCCAATCTTACATAGCCGTAAGGAAAGCCAGCTCTGCCAGAATGAGTGATCAACGAAAAGCAACAAATGAGACAGCACGGCAGACCTGTAGTTGGTGTTGAGGTTGACACCGTGCATGTCCGGAAAGTCTGCAGTCAAATCATGACCAAGCACTTGCTGGTGGTGATCGATATGCAGTGTATGTTTGTATGGCACGCACCATACGGGGTATGGGTGCACATGTGTTCTGCACACGCAACTTGTCCTGACCCTGGTGGGCCCACCACACACATACCCTCCTTGAGGCACTGCATTAGCTTTGGGTCCGCATGGCGCCACTCGTAGATGGCTTGGTTCACGTCTCCCACGACAAACAGGCGTGCGCGATGCCCCATCTGAAGTGCCAGCAAGCGCACTATGGTGTACTGTGCCAGGTTGACGTCCTGGAACTCGTCCACATACACACCATCATACTCCTCGGCCACTGCTCTCAGCACATTGGGGCACTGCTCAAACAGAGCCACAGTGAGACCCAGCAGGTCATCCAAGTCCACGCTGTTGTCCGCACGCAGCGCACTGCAGGCAAGATGCGCGCACACAACACTAGACCCGATGTGAGGACCATGGCCAGCAACGCTAGCACATACATGCCTCTTGAAGAGAGAGCGCAAACTGGTGACACCGCTGGCAATCCCGCCTAGTGCTGTCATGAAGAAGGTACACACTGTATACAGGCCAAGCCACCAAATGGACTTGTCTGCCGCATCCGCCTCAAAACAACATATCACGACCAGGACACACCATGGTTCACTTACGCGTCATAGCGGTACATGAGGTCAGACAGAAGATTGGCCACCTGCTGCTGCTGCCAGGCTGATGCATTCTGGCCCAGAGGGATGTGGCTACAGATATAGAGTTCCTTGGGCAAATTGACTGCACTGGTCCCCACCAGTTCAAGGAAGGCATTTTGCACCCTGTGCAGGATTGCGCAACGTGGGAGCATCTGAGAACGACCTGCATGACTTTGAAAGTGCCATAGCAGAGCAGTACACAGGCACAAGGTGCCATGGGCTAGGATGTTACATTGTTACAGTTTGGGTTGCATCGGCGGGCATCAACGGGCACTGTGCATCAAGTGGAACCACGAGCACCTACAGCTGTGCAGAGGATAGGCCATGTGCTGTGGCCACCTTGTTCTTGACCCAGGTGAAAGCTTTTGCCAGTGCCACAGCACACTTGTCCAGTTCTTGATGATGCTGATAGAATGGGTGGTCACCCAGCACCTGTGTGTACTTGAGTGAACCCAGGAGTCAGATCTGTGCAATGGGTGCGATGTGTGTGTGTGTGTTCATACCAGTCTCGCTTGCCCGCCATAAACAAGCACCTACTGCTTCTACTACAGACATGTCAACGTAAGTGTAAAGTCAGAGGGCGTTGCACTATCGATGATGTTGAGGAGCATCTGAGCGCACCTCTTCAATCATGTCACAGCGCAGCTGATCACTCGACAGTACAGTGAAGTCCTTCGTAAGCCCAGCACATCCCAGGCGCTCCACATGCTGCCTGCATCAAGCAACCATCGGCGCACAACACCATACTGGCAAGGCTACAGGCAAATGTGCGTGCAGGTGTGAGGCACAGCATCATGCACCAACACCCGGAACTCTGCTTGCAACTTATCCCGTTGTTGCTGTGGTACCGTGCAAGCGTTTACCACATGAGGCAGTATCTGGGGCAACAAGCAAACAAAGTAAACCTTCAGCACAAGCCATATAAATGCCAGGGCCATGTGCATGATGCATGCGAGCAGCAAAAGTTCTGGGCCCCATTCCAACGGACTTGAGGATCTCCCAGCACAATGCATGGCAGGTGGAGGACTTGATAAAGCTGGCGGTGTTGTGGACCCGCCGCAGGATGCGCTCCTGCAGCAATCAATTTCACACGCACCAGTCAGCACAAGGATGAGGAAGCTGGCCCAGCGGCAGGGGAGCAGCTTAGCCAGCCTACACAGAGAGGGTGCAAGCTGCAACATGTACACTCACCGTCACCTCAGCCGCTGCATTTCTCGTGTGTGTGATGACCAGTGGCCGCAGGAAGCCCTGCACAGGTACCATCCATCATTTGCCTTGTCATGTCAGAGGCACTGCTCACGAGGTAAGGGTTGGCTGCAAGCACAACCAGCACAGACAGGAGCAGCAGCCAGCGGCTCAGCTACCCTCGGCTTGCAGCAAGAAGCCACACTCGGCTATCACCCTCCACGCACCTTTTCCACATCCCGAGCCACACGCTCGGTCAGCACAGCCGTCTTGCCGGACCCTGGGCCAGCATTGACGCTCAGCTGCGCATGTCATCGAGGTGTTGGGCACTTTGCAACAGCCCCCATGCCAACAACCCACCAACCAGCACCATCAGCCGCAACAAAACAATGCCCCACCATTGCAGCTTCATGGTGCACAGCTGCCATCTGGTCCTTGTCCAAGGGGACAAGGGGGGTCCCAGAGCTGTGATGACTGTCTTGTGTGCTGTTGGACTGGTGCTGGGTCGCTCCTAGAGGGGGGGCATTGGGCATGTCAGGTGCGGGGGCAGACTGTGCATTCTGTGACCCTGCCTGTGCACTGCTGGCCGCTGGTGCTGGAGCAGGGTTGATGGCTGGTGGTGGCTGTACGGCAGCTGCCTGTTCCTGCTCATCACCCGCAGCCCGAGCTTTGACTGCAGGCACATTTATGCCTCGATTTCACGCTTTTGTCGCTCATTGGCGTTCGATGCAGATCTAATCTGAGCAGCACCGGAGCTCACGCACCCATGGGGCAGCTGCGTGCGCGTCCCAACAGCCGCTTGCGGCATGCCTGGCGGTGGTGCAGCGCCTGGGTGCCCGCCAGCGCTTGCGTGCAGCGAAGCAGTGCCCAGTGTGGTGCCTGCCGGCCCTGCAGCATCGTCCTGGCACGACAGCTGAACATTTCAACCTAACTCAAATGAGGCTCAAACACGGCTTGTGCGCGTGCGTACACACGACAAGCCAGTTATACCCTGCGCTCACAGCTGTGTGGTAGTGGCATCCTATCATGCATCGTGGAGCTCGAAATGTAGCTGGGTGGTGAATTCGAGGCACACGGCAATTGTTTTATTACAAGCCAGTGTTATTATGATACATTTCCGAAGAAGCAGGGCGCACGCGCGTGGGTAAACACCAACCGTAACATTAGTGGTCTACTGTCAAGCCCAATGAACGGTCGGCCTGGGGATTGGTTGGGAAAATGCCTGGTGATTGTCAACATTTCAATCGTCAGCAGGAGTCCACGATCCACCAGTGGCGAGTACGGGATGTGACAGCTGGAGCATGGAGGCTTGCATGGTGGTCAGGCATCATGCGCAACAGCCAGCTCCTGCCACATCTTAGGCCTCCATGCAGCAGGCTGCTGGGGCCTGTGGTCCAAAACTTGTTGAGACAGAGATGTTACTCATGAGGGGCACCATTGGTCACATAGGGGCCGAACCGAGGAGGTGTTATCGCAAGGTAGTACAAGACAGAGGCTGGACGATTGGATACAAGGGTGCACACCGAGATACTCTTCATGCATGTATTCAATCTCTGTGCCTGGAGTGCAACACCGTTCATGTTCATACCTGTGCCTATGCTGGTGTGTGAGAAGGGCCATTCAGGCCTGAAGCATAAGATGCACCGCATGTGCAGACGCACGGCCATGCGCGTCCATGCAAGTGCAGTCTCCACCTGTTGCCATCAACCTACATGTTCTGTGTGCAGACACACTCCTGTCCGTGAAACACCTGCAGAGGCCCTCTCCTGGGTCACTCCCACCGTCCCTCTCAGGCACGTGTGTTCCACACAACACTGCACACAGCCCTCCATCTGCCTCCCAGCGCCACCTTACTTTCTCTCAATCGTCTGCGATCACGACGAGCCGCTCCCCCGCCTGCAGCGTGACCACTGCGTCAGCTGGCAGGCCTAGCACCACATCGCCCCACCTGCACATGGCAGGCGTGGACACAACATGTCTACATGTGACACATGGAGCAGCTCGGATGCTGCTGTCAAACCTTCACCAAAGCTTCGTTCCACGGCACGCCGGAGTCACATGCATTGTCCACACGCAGCCACACCACCACACACCTGTCCAGGTAGCCGACTGCAACCGCGTTGGACGCGCGCACCGTGTCCTGCACCTCGCGCCACCTGTCGCAGGAGCAGAGTTGCAGCGCACAGACAAACAAAGGCATCGATGCTGAGGAATGTCAATGCCAACATGCAACACCCCAGTCACGAACATAGCATACGTAGGCAAGGCCAGTAATGCAACCCCTACAGTGTCACTCATTGTTATGCGGTCCCACAGGCAGGCCCATACTCACCGTAACTGCTGCCCGACCGACATGCCGTACGTCTCCAGGCTGCGCACGTACAGCTCAGCGCCCTCTTCCTTGCACAGGTCATCAAACACGCCCCGCAGCAGCGGCTCAGCAGCCACCTGTGTGTACCAAGGCATGGGGGGGGGGGGGGGGGGGGGGGGGAGAGAGAGGAGAGGGGACGGCGCGCATGAGCCACAGAATTGAATGAGCGTCACGTGGATCTGTTGCTTGTACAGCACATCAGGGGACCTTGTGCTGTTGGCAGCACTGCGCCTCCTCTCAGGCCATGAAATGCCACACCAGATACTACAGCCAGGTCCGAGTGCTTTGCGGCGCTGCTTGCCATCGGGACGAGCATCACATATGAAGAATCAGCAGGTCTCACAGTCACCTGCGTGAGCATGCCTGACAGCAGGTCGTCTGCCAGCACCACATCCAGGCTCAGCCGCCGCGGGGGAGGCAGGGGAGGTGAAGGGAGCGGCGCCACCAGCTCCGGGGCCACCAGCTGTCGCAGCACACTGCGGCTCTGCTCCTCGCGCACGCAGCACACAAAGTTCAGGGGCGGGGCTGCGGCCACACCACCTGCAGCAGCCTGCCCTTGTTGGCCATGGCCGTTTGTAGTGCCTGCACTGCCTGTACTGCTGTGCGGTTGCTCCTCCAGGAGGCCCCGCAGTGCAAGTGCGGTGGAGATGACCTGTGGAGGTGCGATGCGGGGCGCACACATGCTCGCGTGTGAATTGGCTCACTGTGCCAGTCAAATGCACGCCGCAGCTGAACTGAGATCATACAAATGCGCATCAACTCATGGCTCCGTGTGGAGGAACAGATGGTTGCCCCTGCGCACCTGTGCGTCCTCATCACTGGCCGACCACCCGGCTGGTGGCTGCAGCACCACGGCATCAGCACCCGCCACACCGGCGCAGCGCAGCGCAGAGGGCGCCGACGGGTCATCACGCACCTGGCAGCCAGTCATGCACACGGCCGCTCACATCAAGGTGTGTATGTGTGACGGGTGAGGATCAGCATGGGACCGCACGGATCAACAGGTGTGCAGCACTGCAGCCATGTGCACGTGCCCCATCCCGCACCACGCGCAGCCGAATGGCCTTGGACGCGCCAGGCCCCGCGCGCAGTGGTGCGCCCTCGGGAGCAGTGCTGCCCACCCTTGCGTCGCAGCTGTTGTGTAACAAACGTGGAATCGGAGGGCATCAGAACAGCGTGTGCAACAACACCATTGCCTTGGTGCCGTTTGGCCAGAACGCTCTACAGCACGACAGCACCTCACAGCATAGCACATGGCCTGACACTGAGCTCAGGGCCTATCAGCAACCTACAACAGGTACGCACCTTGGTGTGACCAGGGTGATGAGAGAACCGCGTGGTGCGTACTCGCACAGGCTGTCCACCAGCTGCTCAGCAGCCCCTCCCCCAGGTGCCAGCACCACAATCCTGGCTCCCCTTAGCCCTGCCTTGGTGGCTTTAGCTGCGTCACCTGCCTTGGTACTCCTACTTGCATCGCTGCCGCCGTTGCTGGCAGTGTCGGTGTGGCTGGTGCCGGCTTCCGCTGCCAGTGCGCGCGCATCCAGCTGTGTGTGTCGCGAGTCCGCGGCGAGCAGAATGACGTGGTCGCTGCACACATCACATGATGCAACGCAGCACTTGTCCTTCATGTCTTCTCATCATCGCAGCAACACGTCCCGCTGGCAGGCTCAAAACAGGTGCCAGTGGCATTCCGTGCTGTCAACAGGGATACACAGGTACGTCAGCTGCCAGTACAGCTGCAGCCCATGCTCACCTCGTGCCCAGGATGTAATCATCAGGAGGGCTCAACACCGCAGCGCCTGTCACCCCATCGACCACACCACACACAGTTGCGTCGGCAAATGCGCGGCGCACAGTACGGAAAGAGCGGCCTGCGTTCGTCCAGCAAGCCAAATGAGGGTCAGAGGAAGAGAGGGGCGAAAAAAATCAGGATGATATGAAGCCGTAATGCAGCTGCCCATGAGCCAAGCAGTCATGTGGTGGTTGCGGTGGTAGCAGCAGGACAGCTGCTGCTGCGTCATCGCCCTGCTGTGACCTAGGCCAGCAGCCACAGCCAGCAGCACCTCTCACGCACCTGCCAGCTCAGGCACAGTGCGTGTGTAGAACTCCACACCACCCTCGCCTTGCAGGCAGATCTGTGTGGAGCATGTGGCAAGTGCAGTCGGGTTTGTTTCTAAGCACCTTCAAGGTGATGCCACATCTGATGGCAAGCCCACTCTAGCTGATCAGTATGCGGCTGTAGACAGGTGCGAAAATGCCCCCTGCCCAAATTTGCCCAAGCCTGGCAAGCCAGCGCCCAGTAAGCAGACCTTTTCAAATACAGAGGACAGGCCTGGTTGCAGCGCAGACTGTGCGAGGATGTTGTCCAGGTTGGACAGCTCAGCCAGCGTGGTGATGTGGCGGCTGCGAGTTGGGCAGGTATGTGGTAAGAGGAGGAGTCAAACCGATGATTGGCCGCTGCCAAGCAGAATAGTGCACTCTCGTGTCAGGACTGCCGCACAAAAAGCCCAGGTTCCAGGCGTGCGAGTATCGGTGGGTTCACCTGATGGCTGCTGCTGCTGCAGATGGAGGCAGTGAAGTAGAGTGCAGATGCAAGTCATGCCTGACAGTGCACGCACGCACGCACATACACACACATACACACACGCACCCGCGTGCAGCCAGCAGGTGTGTGACAGTGCGCCCAGCAGGTGTCGCCTCCCATCCCGCCAGTGACGCATCCGCCTGCACAATCACGCTTGCATGTGATGCGGCCGCAGGATCTGCCACAGAGTGCAGCGCTGCCAGGGTGGCAGTCAGTGCGCCTGCACGTCCCACACCCCCTGCGCCTGCTTCCACACTTTTGCCGCTGCTGCTGCTCGTGCCGCCAAGCCCACCGTCGTCAAGGCTGCCGTCTCCGCTGCCTTCACTTTCCTCGCCGGGGGCACCAGGAGGCACCATCCAGATCACTGCACAGCGTGGGTATTTGGAGGCATGCATGCACATACTGCACCACATTCAGGGCACACTCAAGTATGGCATGACATAGTATCTGCTCCCACAGATCATGCCACCCCATATCACATCACCCATGAGAGTCCCCGTGCACAAATCACGAAGCGACCAGCAATGCCCCAGCCACACAACCAACCTAACCAGCACCGCCCACCTGTTGACGCGCGCCCTGCCGCCACGCGCTCGAGGTCCACAGGCCGCGAGGGTGAGCCGTGCCGCGTGATGAGCTGCGTGCCCAGCACCTCAGTGAACCCTGTGCGGCACATCAGGCAACACACAGCACAGCATGTGGGTGTGACCAGACAGAGAGACCCTTGGAGGCAGGGTTTCCACGACACATCACGGGGTTCCATGAGGCAGCTACATGGTTGCGTGCTTGTTGCTCGCCCACACACTTACACCAACATGCTCACTGTCACAAGCTAGGCCCCATGCTGTGCTGCCCCACACCCACCTGCGTTGATCAGCGCCTCATCCATCTCCTCCTTGCTCGCCTCCCCGCCCAGCAGCACCACTGGTGCGCGCAGCCCGCACCCGTCCCCACGCTCACGACGAGCCTCCAGGATCTGGGGGCCAAGGCGGGCGTAGGAACAAGGAGCATACATGGCACCAGGTAAACGCTAGTATTCGCTATCACACATCATGCAGAGGGCACAGCCAGGCAACACAGCCATCTGCGTCTAACTACTCCATAGGTAGGCAACAAACACCGGGACACAGATCCCGCCTCAGTACCTGATCCCACCTCACTCTGGCCTCAACACAGCCACACGCTCACACAGTCCGCCGCCTCACGCACCTCACGCAGCACCGTGGCTGTGCGTGGCCCCCACCCCAGCAGCACCGTGTGGCCCGACTCAGGCAGCGGGAAGTTGCCCGCACGCACCGCCTCCACACCCGACTGGATCTCCTCCGTCAGCACGCCAACCTGTGGGAGTGGTGCACGCTCAGGGGCATGAGCCTGTAATGTGCACCAGCTGTGGCATACTACTGCAAGAGCTAGAACAGGGTTATACAGCTGGGCCTGCCGCATGTCTGCGCACAGCTCTGCAGCTGCAAGCTGATGCAACAGAAGACCACTTCTCGCACAGCTGACGGTGCTCAGCATCATGCCCTGCAGCACCCACCAGGATGGCGAATGTGAAGAGGGAGGCCACATGCACAACATTGAGGATGATTGTTGCATTATGGCTGCATGCAGCACATGGTGCCAACAGTGGAGTCAAGTTGTCAGCGGGTTGTTGGGCGACCACTGTGCCGGGTTCCCCAGCCTGATGCCAGATGTGAACATCTCAGAAAGAAAGCCCAGGGATGGTTTCCACGGTGTCTACCTCTGCCGCATGATCACAAGCCGCACCTTTCCTCTGTTGTCAAGTCTGCGCCAGGCACGTTGTTCAGCACATAGTACGTCTTCATGATTGCCTCGCCCCTGTCGCATGCTTGTTCAGGAACACACAAGTGCCGATGGGCAGCCTGTACACGGACCTTCTTTGTGACAGCTGTGCTTCATCAACTGCCAGAATGCTGCTCACGCAATTCGCCTGCACTCTCATGCTGTAATCCCGCACAGGCCGGGCCCTCATGATCCCGAGAACCAGCTTGGTTGTGGTGATGCAAGCTGCTTAGAGCCTTGGGGGCAGGGTGGGTAGTGGTACTGGAAACAGCACATGCCGCTTCAAGCACATGCCGCTCCCATCATGCTGGTCAGCAGCAGCCACAAAGGCAAGTTTGTCAGCCAGGAGCGTGCAGGTTCTCACCATTGCGACCCTGTAATGCAGCGGTACACGAGCGCTGACACCAGCACCATGGGTACACCCACTCCCACCAGTGCCATCAACTTGCCGTACACTGGCAGAGTGAACACCTGGCGATTGCAGCGCACACCAGGCAGTGTGGGTAGCCGCTTAGGCGCTGAGAAGCAGCAGCGCAGTTGGAATGCCAACACACGCTTGGTGTGCACCACATCCAGCTGGTGCGCCTCGGACAGCACATACAGCATGCCCCTGCAGTGCATGAGCTGCATTTAGGCTGGCGAAGCGAATGCAGCACAGCTGTAGTGGACATGCATGCTTGTCACATCAGCATGCATGGCATGATCATCTTGCCTGCATCAGCTTGTAGCTCAACCAACTTCCTGGACCAGGAGTTTGAGGCTTGTGGGTAGCGTAAGTGATCGATGCAGTTGGCTTGTTCTGTTGCGCGAGGGCTGGCCGATGCACGCCAGTCATCAGTTTCGCCACACACAGCCCACACGCCACAGTTGAGATGCCTGCAGCAATTTGCTTTACAAACGCTTCACGCTGTGGTGCAGGCGTTGACGCTCCATCCCCCGTGCTTGCATTGTTTAATGTGGCGCTGCATCGCAACCCCAGAGGTGCTCGTGAAGAAGCACGAAAGCTAGGAACCATAGTCACGCGTCCTGATGTTGCAGCTCCGCAAAGCCCTGAAGTTAGTTTAATCATCGTGGTCCTCTAACGACACAGCTTGTGCAGCAAATTCAGTCGCTGTGCACCGGGAAAGCCGGGGTAAGATGCAGATCACCAGCTGATGGCAGTTGCTTTTGTGCGCCATGTCACCCTATTAGCATGGTATGCAGGCCGCTGTGCTGGCTGTGCTGTCAGGGCACCAGAAGCAGACAATGTTACAAACCAATACAATGTCACTACCATGTTCTATGATTAACGGATTGCCTATGCCGTGTTGCAGTGGTGGCTTGAGGCCTTCCCCGGGTAAACGCTTTTACTTAGGTGGTGAGAGAATGGTGGACTGACATAACTGACTGGTGTTCACTACAATGCCCCGCTTCTGACTAGCCATGTATGCGGAGTGCAGACTTGGGCCTGGTGCGGGGGTTGTGGTGGCTGACATGTGCTGGCTCAAGCCCCACCAAGTTGGGGCTGTGCTGCCATAGGTTACGACGTGAACAGGCCACCACTCTCGTTGCGGATGTATCCAGGGTGCTTGCGTGTGGTGCGCGCAGGCAGCTTGGGTGCCCGGCTGCCATCATGAGTCACTGTGCGCAGCGTTGCCGCGTAGGGCACTGCGAGACAGATGGAAGGGCAGGGAATGCTGTTGGGTCAATTGAATGCGATACGTGCATCTGCAAGCACCAAAATGTGCCAACCGAACCACGCAAAGATGGGACACACCGGTTGAGCAGGCAACGGGGTGGGGGCATGCACATGCACAACACAGCCATCCCATCAAATCCCAGCAAGGGAGCACAGCCCTACGGCTAGTCAACCCTGCCAGGTTCTGGTGTGCTCCAGACAGCCTCCAGCCACGCGGCACACGAGAGCCTCAAGCAGAGCTGAGGCTGCCTGATGCATGATGCAACGTGCAGCAGGAACCATCAGAGCCACACCTACCAAAGCCTCCAGAGGGGAACCCACCATCCATACCATTTGCCAGCGCCTGCAGCGCTTTCTCATGTGTGAAAATGTTCTTGTCCTCGCTCTTAAGAGTTGGCTGCACACACATGGCCAGTGCATGCAGGTGGTGTGTTCCAGGGCGCATGCGTGGCTAAACTGTGCATGCAAGCATGCTGGTCAATGCTCATGCTCACCTTGGAGCGCTGGGCGTGCTTCAGCGTCGCTTGGAAGTTCTTGACCTGCTTGCCAAAAGCACGCAAGCAAGTCCCAACCTGCCTCAAGACATGACCGCGTGCAACATGTGCCTCGAAGGTGTTCCTGGCGATTTTCGAGCATTGAATGAGGTATCGGAGCGCTTCATTTGCTTCATGAAGAGTAAGACGAGCCTCTAAGCGCTGCACACCAGATTCTGGAGTCGGCGACCCCAGACACGAGATGAACAAGCAGCGCGCACCTGCTGTGTAAGCTCCATAGCTATGCACCTTCAGACAGTATGGCTCTACTGACTTCTGGACTCCGCAGTAGCAGAGGGACGCAGACAGCTCTCGTTGGTGTCTTTGCTTATATCTGAGATTAGAACGCTGGCTCTGGAATGGGAGTGGAAGGCGTCTCTTATTATGATGTTGGGTATGAGTGATATTAAGGGGGCTGTCATCAGCGTCTGGCTGCAATCGGTAAGTCTTATAACAGTGGTCTACCGGGGATATGTGCTGAACATCTGCGAGTATCTACCTACCGCACAGATCGCTGCTTACTGCAGCAGTCATCCAACAGGACTTGAGCATAGTGAGCCACGCAAAACCACAGGCTAAATATGCCTGCAAATCAAACCACACACTGATGCACACTGACTCACCACGACTCACCACGAGATGTACTGCAGCTGCCGGCGCCCTTAGGAAACAGGACGCACCCCACTCCCTCTATCCACACCCAGCCACAGAACCCCACACAGACACACACACAAAAACACACATGGAAACACATGGGACACATGTCCACACACACGGCTTCATGGTGTGGGGCTTGTTTCAGTTGGAGGTGGGGAGCACCTCATATGATGTGAACATGATCACATTTCCACGACTGTTCAAGCAGGGTTTTGTTCTGGAGGCAATGGCGCCAGCACCTTGTGCCTTGCCTGTTTACCGTGGCTCGAGCATGACGGGTGGGCTCACAGCGATGTGGTGGGTGGTGTTGAAGCAATGAGATCTGGCGATCCCTTTTGCCTGGACACATGCTTGAACCCACCTGCTGCAGCCTTCCAGCCGCACAAGTGCGCCCTCAATTACATGGTGGGGCCGCACGACTAGTGGGTGACCGTGGTATCAGCGGTTGGCGCCTGCAGGACCTGTGCTCAGTAATCATGCTTTGGCATGCCAAGCAAAACTATATCGCCGAAAACCGGATGCTGGGGCACTGGTCTTGAATCGTGGGACCAGATGGGTCTGAGGCCACACGATGGACATGCAGAAGTGCATGATAATCTATTCCTGGTCCTGAAAGAGCAGGGGCCCTGAGTTGAATGCTGTTGCAGCCTTCTGGGTGTGCACATTTGGGGTTCTACAGGTGTCCCCCTGGGCAGGCACAGTTTGAACAGATGGTGGACTCTGATGCTGTCCTTGGATTGTGCGCTGAGTGGCAGAGTGGCACGCACAAGTACAGCTGTACAGGCCGTACAACAGTGCTTGAACATTGCCCTGCCAAGACATGGATGTTGGATCTTTCACGCATGCCATGCTCCGAGTATGCATGTGAAAATGTTACCATTGCACCCGCTGTATGTGGTGTTCGTGGACATGACGTGACACACGCCTTCAGGTTAAATGATATTCGACTCAACAGTTTTCATTCACCAAGCGCTGACATCTGGTCCCACGCCCATAATGGGCTCCGGTACTCCCAACTTCAACAGCCATGTGCCCTGTGCATGCAGCATCGCTCGCATGTCTCTCGAAGCAGTGCCAGGGTACTACGTGCATCATCAGCGCCATCATAATGTGCACATACCATCTGCCTGCTTGTCAATCAGCCAACCCCACGTTTGTTCAGCTGCAGCACATCGTTGTTCAACATGCAACACCCCCACTAAGTCATCACTTCATCGTTTATGAGTTAAAGAGACCACATGAGGTGCTGCTAGCCGCATTTGCGCAGGCAGCATTCCGCTTGTGGGTTGCAGGTGTTGGTAGGCGTCTATCCCCAAACAGCCTTGGCCAGCAACTAAAACCAAGTCAAGGGCCAAAAGTTCTCTTGTACATGTCTTGAGTTGCTTCGTGGCCAACATGAATAACCACCCAACATGCCCCAAGTGCTGTTTTGCCTCAAAGCATGACACACAGTCAAACCTCATGTCCCAGCCTCATGACCCAGGTATCGGCCTGCAGGATGCTTGAGCACTTGCTCACTGATGCACCATGCCATTCACAGGGCAAGAATGAGGTGTCGGACCCACCACATGTGCTGCTCGTTGTTGTGTGATGAGCTGTTGGCAAGGCCTCCATGCCATAGAACCAATCGCTTGTCCTGGGCTGGTACGGCTTCCACTGGATAGCCATCAGTGGGGCACGCGCGTTAACAATAGTAAGACAATGAGATGCAGCCAGGTGGACATGAGTCTTGCCCACTAAATGTCCTGTCGGTTCAGTGTGAGGCCGCGGTTGTCGGATGTCGTAGAGGTCGTGGCGTCAAACAGGTCCGCCACAGCAGTGCCCAGAGTCTCAATCATGTCACCGGCCAGCATGGCCCGCCGCTTGGCGGTGTATGCAAGGGCAGATGCGGTGCTGCGCACAGAGAGCAGGTGTTGGAGCAGGCGTTGGAGCAGGTGCAGCGACACATGGCTGCAGGTGCTGTATGCAGCACTGCTGACCTGCAGCTAGCAGCGATACCTGCGTGGGGCCGTGTATGAGCCCATGCATGATATGAGGTCACCACATGAAGTATGACTGGCAGCGGGCAGGCAGCCGCACGCACCGTGTGACAAGGCAGCCGCCAAAGGATGCGAGGATCATGGGGTTCATGTCGGGCAGCGAGTCGCCCGATGCCTGTGCGCGGTCAATGAACGTGGCGGTCCATGAGATGAAGGTGGCGATGGCGCCCGCCAGGATGTCGCCCTGCCCGCCACACCGCCGCAGCCCTGCAACAGGCGTGCACACAACAGGCCATGCGTGGGTGCTGCGGGCCCGTTCCACGTAGACAGTCGATGGCTATGTTGCACCACGGCATCCAGCCAGTCCTGTACCAGGTCAGAGCAGCAAACCAAGTCGTACACCCTGCAAGTAAACCATGCGACACCACGCGACTCGGCAACGAATCCACATGAGCACCGCGCACCTGCCCCTGTGGAGCACAGCACTGCAATCTTGGAGTCATGGATGGCATCCACTGGGCCCTTGGACACCACCACTGGCCCTCCCAGGTGCACCGTGACCTGTGTACCGCAAAATACAAGCCGCATGCAACATCCACGTCACCGTGGCTGAGGACGTAGGTGCGTGGACCATAGGGAGGATCGTTTCAATGCTCATGGGAAAGAAGTTGCTGCAAAGCCCAGCCAAACGCTAGCGCTGCAGCCTCAAGCTGACTGCTATGGGTCTTCAGTGCTGGTCGTCTCTTTGCTGCAACGGGAGGTACCAGCCATGAGCAGGTTGGGACACAGCATGCAACAAGCACGCCAAGGACGCAGTGCAGGTACCGGATGGCAAAAGTCACCATGAAGCTGGGCATGCCCCACAGCTGTCCCTCTGCGCGTCACCGCCCCAGCTGCTGTGCGCACCTCAGCCAGCTTCTTGAGCCGGTCGTTGTGTGGCCCATGCAATGACACCCCCATTGTGGATGCCAGCCGCCGGAACTCGTTCAGGTTGGGCGTCAGCACGCACGACACATAACCTGCGCGCTAGCATGCAGTTGTTTGCGCGTAAATCAGCATCAAGACCTGCAACACAGCCACGCATGCACTTGTTGTCATGAGTAGTGCGTATCTCGTTCCCTAGTTGTCACGAGCAGTGCTTATCTCATTCCTTCGCTGTAGTTCGCTTGTTGTCATGAGCAGTGCATATCTCATTCCCCCGCTGCCCCTGCCGCGTCATCCTGCCTCGTCCCGGCTCATGGCCAGGTATTGCCCTCGTGCTCTACCTCCTGCCCTCTCACTCAAGGCCGCATGTGTGCGCCTTGCGACTGCCCGCGTTTGCACCCGTCCCCAACTGTTGCTCGCACCTGTCACCAGCTGCGGCTCACGCGCCACCAGGAACAGCCCGTCACCATCAAGCACCAGGGGCAGTGATGCCGCACGCGCAGCCACGATGATGGCACGTGCAATGTCCAGCAGCAGCGGGTCACGGCCCAGCCCCGGCCCTACCACCTGTGTGTACGCATGCAGCACAGCATGCTGGTGGCAGTGATGTGCAGGACCGTGCATACGGCTGGTTCAACAGGCGTAGGCAGGAGCTTGCTGCCAGCAGGTGAGCAAGCCAGACTGGCCCAGCCACCTGCTGCCCACACAAGCTTCGCCTGCTTCAGTGCAGGGAGTGGCTTCATCTCTGTCAGCAGTGCGTTTGGACTGGCAAGAGCGCCCTGGCAGCCCCCCTGCACTCGCCCCGCAGCTCGCACCAGGCAGTCAAGGCGTGTGAACCATGCCTCCACTTCGGCCACTGCAGCACTGATGATGGCCAGCCGCTCCTCATCGGACAGCTGCACGGTGTGAGCCATGGGCGGCCGCATCACAGCGTGGCAGCTGCATACGAGCTGAGCAGCAAGCATGCTGTGGGTCCTGGTACAACTAATCGCGACATCCACACCAGGATTACATCCCGCACAGCCAACTCCCAACTCTCACGGCCAGCAAGCAGGGATGCCAACTTGTAAGTGCACACCTCCCCTGGTTTGAAGTCAGTTGACTCGCTGAAGTATGGGTGCACGATGAGCTCCGGTGTGTAGCCCTGCATCATTGGGAACAGCATGTACAGAACATCAAAATCATCATCAGATGTCGGTCTGCGCACCATGTCCAGTTGCATTGAATAGATAGTGTCAAAAACATGATGTTACCTTGATGATGGGAGCTGCTCCCTTGGTAGTGAAGACATGGCTCAGGTCAGCGCCCACCTGTGCAGCACAATGGGCCAGAATGCAGGCGTATGCCATGCATCCAGCCAATCACGCACACCATGTCGATCAACCACTGGCCCCACTGGCTTATTGCGCAACCCTGCTGGTTTAGGTGTCTGCCAGGGCGCCGCAGCTGCCTGCCTGCGCAGTGCCTGACTGCAAAAACTGCGCGTGCTTTGCACACAGCATATAAACAACAACCGAGGCATGCTCATCATCAACAGCAAGGAACAGGTGCACATTCCTACGCAGCCTACCTTGAGTGCGGCCATGGCTGCAAAGTATGGAGCACCTGTGTACTCCCGGCAACCGCCCAGCACGCCCACTTTGCCTGACATGCCCTTCCAGTTATCACCTGCGCAGGTCCGCCAAGTGTACATGCCTCAACTCGCTGTCACCATGCATGCATGCACCCACACATGATGCCATGAACATGCTTTTGGTGTCCCTACACTGCTGACACAGGTTCCTGCAACAAACCATGCAGATGGTTGCTTCCAGCTTAGCACGCATGCAGAAAATCGCAACCATTTGGAAGGGTACACGATCCATCCAGCTCGAAACGCAGAGGAAGCAAGCCACGCACTTGAAAGGGGCGGGATGATGCGTTTCACTTCGCCCTTAATTTCGTCCATCAGTAAACTGCCACCTGGCGTGTTGCTCTTGATTTCATCAAAAACAGGTCCCAGATTAGCGGAGAAGCTCCTGGTGCGCAGAAAAGCGCGATCGCCGAGGTGGGGTTCTGGTCGTGACGCCAGGATTCATCGTGACTAATGACAAGGCACGTTCAATTCTAGCCCTTTGTTTACCTGTTATAGGGAGACGTGCTGGTTAAGTGCCCAATTGCAGGGTTCTGCAGGGCTCCAATCTGTACAAGGACCATGAATTGCGTCAAGGCAACGTTGCCCGGTTCGTATGCGGCTCCCCTGATCAAAGAATCGTGCGCGCAGCGTGAGCAGCCCAACCACGCACCCCACTTGGAGCTCCGGACCCGCTCCCTGCCCCCTTAGGAAGCGGTGGCATCGCAATCGAACGTTCTCTGTGACAGAAAAAGTCGTCGATCAGTCAATTCGTCCGTGATTACGGAGCACCATTTCCCATGCGCAACGTGTCTTGCACGCTTGCCATAATTTTGCTTTAAGCTAACGACGCAAGTGTGAACACGCAATTTTTGGAGCAGTGAGCATTACAATGAGCACTCAAGTTGACACCCCACACATGCTTGAATGGATGCATTTCTTATTGTGCCACGTTTACTGTGTGGCTCACTGAGAGGTGGTCATGCAGTCCCTGCTTCACTGTGCCCTGCCACCGCCGCCGCTGCAGGCCCTGCCCCACCTTCAGCCTCAACAGCTATGGCCATGTCGGCAGCACCTGTTGCTCCCTCAACTGTCGATGGCCCGCCCTGCAGCTGCATATGGTCCAACACGAGCCCTGTTGCACTGGGCGCCCCCTGCAGTGAGAGGCGTGGTGCTGCCGCCACTTCTTGGCCTGCAACAATAATCTCCCCTTGCAGGTGCGGTGTGAGTGGTGGCTGCAACATCAGCTGCGTGGCAGTGGGCCCGCCTAGCTGCAGCTGCAGGGGTGGCCCGCCTGTGGCTCCACTCCCAATCACGACGGCGCCCCCAGCGGCAGGTGCTGCTGGTGTTGCCTCCGGGTGCAGCTGCAGCACAGTCGCCCGGCTGTGCGCCTGCGAGTTGAGGTTGTCCAGTAGGGCGGCCGGCCCCGCCCTGTCCAACGCGTCCAGCACACCCAGCACATGCTGCTGCTCCACCTGGGGCACGACACCTGCACTTGACGAGCCCAGCACCAGCGAGGCCACACCACCTGCACCTGATGGCGCCAGCAGCAGGCTGCCTGCGCCCGCAGCGCTGCTCCCCGCTGCTGCTGCAGCATTCTGCCGCATCACTGCCTCCAACAGCTGCGCGCCCTGCGGCTGTGGTGCATGCTGCTGTTGCGCAGCCGCAGCATGGCTCAGCGCGTGTTGCAGCGCGGCAGCTGCCGCAGCCTCCTGCGGCCCTGACGCGCGGCTGGGCAGCTGGTGGGGCATGCCCAGTGCAGCATGACCCGGTGAGGCGGGGGGTGTGGGCCCTTGGGGTGTACCGCGCCTGGAGCCGGGGCCAGCAGCCACCACAGCAGCTGCGGCCGTGGCGGGCCCACCAAACACGCTGGGCAGCCCCTTTGCACCTGCCACGCCCCACGCCAGCTCACCGCCCAAATCCAGGGTGGCACGTGGCATGGCCGCGGTGAGGGGTGGGGTGGGGGCGGTGCTGGTGGGAGGCGTGGTAGAGCGTGACGGACGCAGCACAATGTCCACTGCACCTGCCGGCCCTGCCGCACTGCCCTGCGGCACGGGTGCACCCGCTGCGCTCCCCCCCGCACCTGTGAGCAGTGCTGCAAGGGCGGGAGGCAGAGGCGTGTCCCCAGACACTGCCAGAGGCCCTTGGCCTTGGCCCTGCAGCAGGCCCTGCAACTGCAGAGCCAGCAGCGCGCTCTGCTGCTGCGGCTGGCTAGCTGTTACCGGCTGCTGCCCCAGCACCATCAGGCCCTGTAGCATGGGCTGTGATGACAGCTGCTGCTGCAGCTGCGCGTTGGTAATTGACATGACACCCCCACCCGAGTGGCTACGCAAACCCAGCTGCTGCTGCTGCTGCTGCTGCTGCTGCAACAGTGCGGCCAAGCCATCCAGGCTGGAGGGGGCAGGGGCTGAGGGCTGTGGCGCCACTTGCTGCCCGCCCAGCAGCACTGCCAACTCTGGCGGCAGCGTGGATTGGAGCGCACCCACCATGGCCATGCTGCCGTTGCCCGATAGAGCACCCAGCTGCAGGCCCCCACCCGTGGCTGCACCAGTGGGCGCGGCCCTGCTGCCGCCCAGTTGTGCCAGTTGGGACAGCAGCGCCTGTGTGTGCGCGTGTGCTGCAGCTGCAGCCGCCTGGGACGCGGGCTCAGGCGGCACGAGTGTGTCCAGTAGGGACAGCAGCTGGGATGTGGGGTGGGTGGGCGGCCCACTGGCTGTGCTGGGCAAGGGAGAGGGTGCAGTGGTGGGCGGGTGCAGGTGGATCTCAGGCACTGAGCCAGCCCCCAGGGCAGGGCGCTTGGGTGGGCGTGCAGCATCCCCGCCCGCCCCCTCCACTGCACCACCCCCTGCATCAGCAGCCAAGCCAGCTTCCTCCCGGCTGCGCGTGGAGGCCTGAGAGCGCAGCAGGCCGTCACCATCTGCACCAGCCGGGTCCAGCTGCAGCACCACACCACCACCTGCAGCAGTGCCGATAGCAGCCGGCTGCGTGTGCACCTGACCTGCTGGGTTCAGTGTGATAGTGTTCAGCCCTGCTAGCCCAGCAGCTGTACTGCTCAAGGCTGCACCTGCACTGCCTGCACCGGCGCCACCCGATAGAGCCTGCAGCAGCTGCTGCGCCTGCAGCTGCTGTTGCTGTTGCTGCATTGCCTGCAGCTGCTGCAGCGCGCTGCCGATGTGACTTGTGGCTGCCCCTGAGCCGCCACCCAGTGCAGCACCACTCCCCAGCATGAGGCCTGCACTCACGCTGACCCCACCATGTGACGGCTGCTGCTGTGAAATTCCTAGCATGGCCGCCAGGTCAGGGGGCAGACTGCTGCCCAGCGTGCTCTGCACACCTTGGGGCAGCCCCAGAGCTTGCAGCTGGGGCGCCGACACGGACAACGGTTGCTGCTGCAGCGCAGACAGCTGCGCGACCATGGCACTGAGGGGGTTGGCCCCAGGACCCAGAGCATGCTGGTCAGTGACCTGTGCCGCGGCTGCTGCAGCTGCAGCGGCCTGTGCTGATGCCTGTGCCTGTGCCAGCGCCGCTGCTTGCTGCACCAGCAGGTTGGGGGCTGCCGCGCTGCGCGCCACCTCTTGCTGCAGCTGGGCCAGCAAGCTGCTCACCCCAAACTCGCGTGCAGCCCGTGTGGCACGTGCGCTTGCACAGCGCCCGCCTCCATATGGGTCACCTCCGTCTTCCCCCTCCTCCCCGTCCTCCCCACCCTCATGGTGGATGCCACCCCCCTCCTCCCCACCAGCCATGGCCCGGCTGTACTCCTCCATCACCACGTCAAGCCCCAGCCGCAGCCTGTTCTTGTAGTAGTAGTGCTTGGCTGTGGACTCCGTCTTCATGCCCAGCGCACGTGCGATTTGCTTGAAGTCCCGCCCGTACAGTCGCACCGCCTCCACAAAGTCTGCGTCGCCCCAGATGCCAGCTAGCACTGGGGGCGGCGGGGGGGCCAGCGCACCTGCCCCTGCCCGCACTGCACCCATCCCACTGCCTGTGTCGCCCAGCCCCTGGGGTGTGCTGGACCGGCGGCCGTGTGAGGGACCTGACACGTAGCCGTCCTCTGGGCCAGGTGGCATCGGCGCCAGCACAACACCAGCGTACGCCCCACCAGTGTGTGCAGGCGGCAGGGGGGGCAGCCCACCTGGTCCCACCCCGGGCACAGCTGGCAGTGCAGCAGCATCCACGCCCGGTGCACCGCGCCCGCGACGCCCCCGGCCACCGCCGGGCGCGCCAGGTCCGAAGCCAGGCATGCTCCCAGGCCCCATGCCGGTGTCGCCGCCCGTGGACGCACCACGCATGCGGGCGATGGGGGCGAACATGAGTGGAGCCATGACAAGCTTCTTGGCATCGCAGTTCATCTGCATGCGCAAACACACAGCACCGGCACCAGGCATGAGCTGCGTCTGCGAAGGCCGTGTGCTAAGGCCTGGGGCTGCCCTTGGGTTGGGGCACCTCCTTGTGCATGACAGCATGCACTCCACATCCTGTTCACATCAGGTTCAAGCAAGCAGTAGCTGCAGCAGCTCCACTGTTCGACACAGCGCCAGAGCATGTCCTGGAACCACATCAGGCACATTAGCACCAGCACGGTACCTTGCGCTTCTTCAGCTGCTGCTTGCGCCGCACGTTGGCAAACTCATCGAGCTTCTGATGGCGGTAGAAGAAGGCCACGCAGTCCCCAGATGTGCGGCCAGGCAGGTGCGCGGCAATGCGGCGGAAGTCTTTGGGGAACTGCAGGGTGCAGGCCAGAGAGTGTATGTGTGTCGAGGTGTGTGCGCAGGCGCGCCGGCACGCAGTCTTGGGCTCAGGAATCATCGACCCCTGGAGCCCCAGGGCAGCATCAGTGCAGCTCACAAACATCCAACCCAGAGCCAGAAAAGCATGGTTCAACATGTGCACCGACCGCACTACCACTCTCAGCTCTGCACCTGCACCTGCACACACACACACCCACCTGCAGGAACACGTCCATGAACGCCTTGCGCTCCTCCTCGTCCCATGGACCGATCAGCTCTGCGTCATGCAGCTGCGCGCACGAGGCCCGCGCGGAGCACGCAGTCAGTGGGGTGGCCACCAGCACACACCAGAGTGATGCTGCTGCCGGTGCTCAAGACGCAATGACGCTCACCGTGTGCACAACGTCCTAGGTATGCATTGGCAGCGGGCAACACCCCACCTGGTGCGATGCCACAATAGCTCCACCCACACACCACCCCCCACTCCTTTCCGCCGCCCCACAGGCCCGCAGGGCCAACGCACCTCCTTCAGCGGGTCGGGCGTGAAACCGTTGCGGTCGTTGAAGCCGCGCCACCGGCGTTCCCATGCGTCCAGCACCATATCAGGTAGCTCACACATCTCCTTCAGCAGCTCCACGGCCTGTGGGGCAGGGGCAGAGCAGTTGTAGGTTTCAAAGGACGGGGAGGGGGGCCCCCAAAGCAAACCATAGCCGCTGGGGAGGGAGCGTGTGTGCAGCCAGATCCAACAGTCTGCACAGCACAGACTGGCTAATATGCAGTGGCCTGTAAGTTATAAGGGCGAGATGCGTGCGTGCTTCACAGCCCCAACTCCATCTCACCCTCTGCTCCAAGGCACCAGCACCCAAAGCACCACCCCCAGCTGAGCAGCCACAGCCGCACAGCCACCCACCTGCAGGTTGCCGATGATGCGCTGCTCATCCAGGTCTGACCGGGCCATGCCCAGGCCCCCTGGACCCGAGTGATGGTAGGAGGAGGTGCCATACGTGTTGTACGCGGGGTGGTGGCTGTACATGGGCCAGCCGCCATTGTGCGCGCTGGCTGCTGTGCCCCCGCCATGCAGGCGAGAGGAGGTGCGGTTGGTTGGGGGGGTGTTGCTTGTGCCGCTGGCACCCCGAGCAGCGTCCGCAGCGGCGGCCACCTTGTCACGTGCCTTCTGCTGCACCACCTCCCGCTTCAGTGCATCAATGCGCGCTGCGTATATGTCTGCCAGTGCTGCCTGCTTAGCCGCCAGGATGCCCCGGCGTTCACGCAGGTACGCCAGCATGGCACCTCTTTGGGCCACATGTGTGGCTGCCCGCTCCTTCCACCCTGGCGCGTCCTGAGGCTCTGTGTACAGCGGCTCAAACGGTGTACCACCTGGGACAAAGGCCGCGCGCACGGCGCCTACCAGGCTGTCAGGCAGTAGTGCCAGCACAGCCTCCCGTGAACCGTCGGCTGCTGCCTGGCTGCCGTACACAACCCGCGGTTTGCCGCCCCGGCTGCTGCGCTTCTGCAGCGCTACCGCGTCCCGCTTGGTGGCCACGGCACCAGATGGGACGGGCACAACCAGCTCATGCCGGTGACCATTCACGGTTCGGGGTGCCCCTGCTCCGGGGAGGTCGCGCACCAGTGGCGTGAGCTCATGCGACACACCACGGGTCGCTCCCTCGCGCTCCATGCGCCCACACTCCTCCTCGCGCTCAGAGCTCTGCACAGCCCGCTCATCACGCATGAGCTCCCACGCTTCCGTTGCCATGGAATTGCGCCCGCCCCGGCCGCGCCCACGCCCGCGGCCCCGCCCACG